>CM023538.1:61209798-61797908 GCA_013350335.1 Chimonanthus salicifolius | reverse complement strand
TTTGTTTTTCTATAAATAGGAGATTAAGAGTTTATTAGGGATATTATTGATAATGATGAATTAAATCCAATTTGGACTAAAAAAATAGCTGAGCTGAGTTTTCGATGTTCGACTGGATCAAGTCAAACTCTGTGCTACATCCTGGCAGGATCACTAGGAAAAAAAATCTGAAGTCTATTCCAAATTTTTATTAATGGTTGGTAGCCAAAATTTTATTCTCTGTCTCTTCGTGAAAATCATTGAAATGTCCCCATTTTACCGTGTTTTTTAAATTCAAAATTTCTTGTAGTTTTATAGTAATTTGCTGAAGGTATAAACTAAACCTTTTACCTGAATTATTGAAAACCATTTGACCCATCTTACAGAGGTTTGCTCCTTGGACCCTTTTCACCAATGAACACTTGCAGGAACCAAACTAACTGATGCCTATTTGTGGCCATCAAATTTTCTGATAGTAACAGAGATGATATGTCTTGAGTTACAATTTTAATGGGCAAAACCATATCTTAAACGATTGTTCTGTATTCGGCGTATGCAGATTGAGAGCTTTACACGTACTAAAGATTATGTAGATGAGAAACCTAAATACCTGGTCTTAAAAAAACAACCATATGATTTACGGCCAATTGAGTCACAGATTTGCTGAAAATTTGGAAAAACACCGTAAATTTACTCATAATTACAATTTCTAAGTTTTTGGTAGAACAGATTTACTGAGCGAGGAAGAGAAAAAAAGAAGGCGGCGGCCGCCGCATAGCAATTCTTGTCAAAGAACATTGCTTTATACATGAAACAAGGAATAACATCTTAGATTGCAATTCTTCTTTGATGCAATCAATCAGCAGCACATCTATTCCATTTCCATTTGGCCATATTTCACAAGCATTGAATCAGACAACAGCAGACTAGGTTGTTACATTGGCCACCTCCCCTCCCATGATTGCAACCTTCCATCTTCTTTTCACTTCATTCCTGCAAAAGAAAAAAACATAAACATGGTGAGACCAGATGGGCGTAATTTTAACCATAGCAGTGTGAAGTTTCAGACATCTGATTACCATATATTGGGGGGAAAATAGAATGAATTTTATCATTTTTTCTTGGCATTTTCATCTTAATTTTGTAAGATTTCATTACCTCATTAGTTGTCTATCTAATGCTGATGCAGACAGGAGACCTCTGTTCTCTTCTGCTCTCCTGAGAAGGTAAGGCATGACCTTCTCCACAGGTCCAAAGGGCAAGTATTTGCTAGAATTGAAGCCTGCATTTCGCAAACCAAGAGAAAGTCCATCTGCCATTCCCTTCAGTTGGGCAAAGTGCAGATTCTGATTTCCCTTTGCAATGCTTAGCTCCTCTGCTTTTGCAGCTGCAACTCTCCCTACATGTCAAAACCAATAATAATGAGTGACATATTTAAGTATTAAATGTCCTTTGCAGTTCTTTCTTTTCAAAAAATAGAAGTATAGGTCAAAGCACATGTTGAGATGGATGTCATTAAAAGATAGAATAATAACCCACTACTTTAGAGGATACAAATATATATGATTTTTTATGGGACAGAATGGAAATGAAAAAACTAAAAGAACCCAACCTCAAATGGTTGGAAAATTGGCACTTGCTAATGATGGTCTTAATGGTAATGAGTTCTATCCAAAGTAAACAGTTAAACACTACCTAACAAGAGAAAAAAAACTTTTATGAATTGGTGTCCTAACCTGATTCTTTGTTATGAGTTGCAAGAACAACAGATCCATGGCCTTTAGCAATCTGTTCAATCATGAACACTGCACATTCGTTGTAGCATTCATGTGTGCCTTGGATGGAAGAATGAACCGGAGAAGACATACCCAGAGAATGAGCCAGTTCTGTTTCTCTAGTTATGTAAGCTCCTCTCACCAACTTGAAACCCATTGAAATTCCCAATCTCTCTGCTCCTTCAATGGCTTTAACCAGTCTGTCTTTCGCATCCCTCAAGTACGCTTGTATCGTTCCGTATACAATCGGGTTGTCGTCTCTGTTGAATTGAATTGCAGCCGTATATGTGAGGTAGTCTATAGCCGGCTGCACCGATGTGTATTCTGCATCAACAAGCAAAGGTAGACTGGTTTCATGGCATTTTTCACAGAGTTTCAAGAGTCGTTGGTAGGCTAATTGGAGGTCACGTTCTTCCTCTTCGGATAGAGGGGCTGGTTCTTCACTGACATGATAGAGAGGACTTGAATCGGAGAGAACTGGCAATGAATCAATCTCCCATGGGAGATTGAATGAAGGGTTTTTATGCTTCCATCTAAGTAAATTGCTCACTCGTTCCAGCAATGCAATCGGGCAAATGGCAGTGATCTTCACACAAGCAAAGCTCACCTATCACAAAGAAACTCACATATTTAGCTCTTTTCTCAAGTGCCATGCGAGAGAGAAAAAAAAAAAGAGGTTTAGACATTGAAGATTTAAAATCATAAATTTTTTGACCAAGGTATCCAGCCCTCTTATATCACCTCCGACTAATATTTGGAGTATGTGCAAGTCTCCTACCCATACACACATGATAACTATACAGGATATGACCCTATGAGGTGAAGTGGGAATCGAACTCTGGACGCTTTAGCTTTTTAAAATTTCACCCTAAATCAATGAGAAATGATGATAAGAAATACTTAGTTGATTTTTCTTTTTTCTTTTTTGAAATTTAAAATCAGATGGGCTTTGTCAATCAAATCCAAATATGGAATCAGATTTGTTCCCAAGTTTCTCATGTCTAAATTGGATTTGAAACAGAGTTACTTCCCACTAAATAAGTCATTCTTAGTTGGATCGATTCATGGCATCTGGCATCTGCCAACCCAACTGATTTGTGCTTAAATTGATTATCCGTAGCAAATAAAAGGAAAGTATTCAAAAAAGGTATCCAACAACTGTAAACAATTAATTTGAGATTACAAGATTCTGATTCCCTGTGCCTAAGATACCAACTCTTTTCAGAATCCAAATTTAAATAAACATTTCCAAAATTGCCACAGAGAATTTTTTTCTTCTTACCTACTACTTTATCTATTTATTTACTCAAATAATTGGACCCAAACCATCAAAATCCTGTGAATTTACTATACAAAATAGCAACAGTATGTGATTTTGGAACATGGGTCAACTTTTAAATTCAAAATTATAAAAGAAAAACACTAAATAAGAAATTGGATAGACAATCAGGCTATGAAAAATAACTTTTCAAATCTAAATATGAACATCAACTCCAGAAAGGATGGGAATGAGATCCTTCCCTACTAGGAGAAATTCATTTATATTAAAAAAAAAAAACCTTTAAGACAGAAAAAGAAAAGAGTACAGAAGATTTTTCCAAAAAGAGTACTTGATTTTCCATTTCAGAACACATGAGGCGAAAAAACAAAAGAAATATGAAGACAAAAATCTGGAATTATCATCAGTTAGAAGATTCATAGCTATCTAAGAACTGAAAGAAAAATTAAAGAAAGGTGAGGAAAAAGAAAGAAAAGGCCAAGAGAAAAGAAATAAACCAAAGGAAATGGATTTTTCTTATGTTTAAAACTGAAGAACATGAATGGATCAAACTAGAACAGATCGAAAGCAAACCAAGGTGATCAGTGTGCTTACCGAAGATGGCGGAAGCATCGACGTAACCACGACGGTCTTCAAGAACTCCTCCAAATTCCGATCACACCCATGGTTGTCGCTCGCATCTTCAAGCCCATAATCAAGAATTCCCCGCAACCCAATATCCCAAAGTCTCTGAAGAGTTACACTTGCCTCTTCCAAATCTTCTCCGGCGCAGAAATGACTGTAAACAGTTCTCTTTATCATTTCCATCAGAATCCCTCTAACAAGCTTATTCTCCATGAGACTTGATCTCATGACCCGAATTCCCACGTCGACGATCGGATCGAACGACGCGAGATGAAGATTGAATGTGGAATTCAGAAGTTGGGAGGTTGACATGGCGGCAAAAAGCTTCTCTCCGTCATCGAAATTTAAATGATCGACCACCGGAGTTTCGGGTTTTAGGACAATCGGTGTGGGTTTCTGGAGCAAAGTACCGGCAGCGGCGGCGATTGAAGCAGATGTAGAGTTGTAGAATCTGAGATTTTTCAGGAATTTTGGGGAGAATCTGATGGCCATTTCTCTTCTGTGGAAATCCTTTGAAAGCTCTCCTTTTCCTTGAATTGAATGAGGTGGTGGAGGTGATGAAAGTGAAACAGGTTTAAATAGAAAACAAGGGAGCTGACAGTTGGATCTGAGAGGGCAATTGTGGAATTACAGTTCTGTCAGGGACATTTTGGGAAATTGGATAAAACATATCCAGAAGATGTTGCTGGAGCTGTGGAGGATCCAACATGGTGCTGACTGTGATCCCTGATAAGAGGGATAAAAATAGAAAAGGAGTGGATGGAAGTCGTATATAAAAAATCGTTATATTATTTATTTTTATAAATTAAAGTGAGATTATAAAATAATGTTTAAAGTGTATTTATTTGAACTATTCCTATCCTTGCTTTGATTAAAGATTGAAAATGATATTAAACTAACATTTAATACCAAATTTATTAAAAATCCTATGTAAGTCTTATGAGACTGCATTTGTTAGGCTATTATTGTAAAAAAGAATTTCAATGTTCTTTTCTTTTTTTGAATTTACGTGTAGGAAATCACGGGATATCTAACGTAAAATCTATATGGGTGAGCCCACTACTCCTAGGGCACACTAAGATTAAGCCATGGAGATTCGAATCAGCAACGTCTCGCTTTTTTAGGAGGGAGACAACCAGTTGAATCGTACATAATTGTAATTTATTATTCAATCTGTTAATTTTGAACTTTTAAAAATCATTTTAATAAACTAAATAATTATGAATATTAATTATGACAATCAAGAACTTCTACTCATGAAGGAAGGTTTTGAATTCGATTCATTTTCAAATCCCTCTGAGCTACTATCTATGGAGTTATTTCTCATCGTTTGAACCTCATATGTGTATAGAGAGATGTACACATGTCTTAAAGATTTAGTTGGATAAAGTCCCTTATAGGTGAACACCTTCGGTCATCAAAAAAATATTAATCTATTTTAATGATTATTTATGTTATATCTTAGTTATGAAATACATCACTATTTGAAGGTTGGAAGCTATTGACACATAATAATTCTATTACTACAAATTGAAAAAAATTAACTTTTTTTTTTAATTTGCATGTGGGAAACTGCGGAATACTCAATGTAAAATCTCTACGAGTGAACTCCTACTTCTAAGACACACCAAGATTAGATATAGAGACTTTAACCCATGACCTCACGATTCTTGAGATGTACAAAACTCAAATGGAAATTGGATAGGATTTAATTATGAGTTGACTGTTCAAGGTAAGATTCCAAAATTTGGAAGAATTCAGTGGAAGTTGCTTCGCAACTGCTGGAGCAAAAATAGCTCCACTAATTCAGATTCTCTAAAGTCTCTAATATTGACACGTGGCATAAAAATAGACCCCACAATCCTCATTTGGATCATGTGTTAGTGGTGGTAAAACTATTTTTTACCACATGAGTTAATCGAGGCGGTATAATCTCTTTAACTGTCAGTACATTTAGTTTTTTTTTCCTTTCAAATTACTTTGAATCTCAATTTTCATGCATCTTGACTTGTAATTGTTTTACAACCTTGACAATATTTGTGTTATCAAGACTTAAACTTGGAATTTGATTAAGGGTCTCCTATTTTTATTGAGAGAAATTGAGTTTTAAATTTTGATCAGAACAAAAAAAAATTTATATTTATTTAAATTTAAAATATTAATTATATATTTTTTATGATCAGAAATTTGTTTATGAAATTGAAAGTCCTGAGTTTAATTGTATTTATAAATTATTTTTTTAAACCACTAAGAAAAATTATTTTTAGAAAAATGATATGAGTCTAGGTCAACTAATCTGACCAAATTTAACTAATTTTGTTATTTGTGAATTTTTAAAATAATTAAAATATATTAATTTCAACAATTTTTTTAAGAGAATAATTTAGACATGAGTAAAATCTTTATTCAAATACGAGATTTACAAAACGTGGAAGAATGAAATTTAAGCACGAATAATTGTCCGATCGATTCGATACTCCAAACAAGAAAAAAATATTTTTCTCTGACGTCCGAATCACACTGATAAGTACAATACGGTAATTTCCAAGAAAACGCAAATCCTTTTGACCGTCTCTAAATTATTCCCCCTTTTTTTTATGAGACTCTTAGATTTCCGAGGGGTTGAGCCTTTAAAATGTAGACGACTTTGATGGGACCACTTTGAGAAAGACACTCACATAATGTTTATTTAATTTTGTCAGACTCTTCTTTTAAGGAATCTTCAAGTTGATGGAATCTTTCCTTGAGGTGGGGCCTAATTGGGGAATCCTTGGAATATGGGTTGGATGTAATTTTTAGAATTCTGATTTTTTTTAATTGTCATAATTTTGAGATAAGTGATGTGGGCTTGAGGGATTATTCTTATTAAATAAAATATCTCAAAAATATTTTTCATTACCAAAAAAATGATCAATTATAATTTTTTTAAACATTAAGATCAATTATATGAGAAATAGGTATTTTAACCAGTAAACTACAGTAACTTTTACTTTTATTTTCATAATTTGATCATATTTTATATAAGTATTTGCTATATATGTGAAATTTATGAAAGGATCAATTAAACCACTCTATATTTATTTTATTTTTTAAAATTTAAACAACCCATTTTTAATTTAACTAGATATTAAGTAAGTTAAAATGATCCAAAGAATGCAATCTATATCTACCAAACTAAGATATTGTGTTAGGTGTGTTTAATTTTAATTGATTTGACATTGATTTTTAAGTCTCACACTACTCTAAAGTGATCCAAATCTCAATTTAATTAATTGGATAAATCTGGTTTAATTTGAATTTTTATAATAAGATAGATAAAAAATGATAAATAGTTTTAAAAAAGAACTAAGACAAACTAAAATTTATATGGATATTTTTAAATAGAATCAAATTTAGTTGAATTGAATACATTTTTATAAGATAGTAAGCAATCTTATTTAGCTTTATTTTATTTTACTTTTAGTTAACAAATTTATGCCTGACTTAGGCCAACAAAAATGAGACCCATATAATAATAAAATAGAGAGAAAGAAACATTTTTTAACGGCTTGCTAAAAATGGGACCCATATGATGATAAAATAGAGTGAGAGAGAGAGAGAAATTGAAAAGGACACGCGCCAAAGGAATCTCTGTGATTCTGCTGACTGACTGTTTTCCAACTCAAACTTGT
Organism: Chimonanthus salicifolius; assembly: GCA_013350335.1. Taxonomy (NCBI): domain Eukaryota; kingdom Viridiplantae; phylum Streptophyta; class Magnoliopsida; order Laurales; family Calycanthaceae; genus Chimonanthus; species Chimonanthus salicifolius. The sequence continues at coordinate 61,790,580 of CM023538.1, read as the reverse complement.
ACACACGTGGAAAGCATTACCCCGCTCGTGTCGCACCTCTAACATTATTTAGAATATTTTAGGACCAGCCACCCGGGCTTTCCTTAAATTACCATTTTGCCAAAGGAAAAAAAAAAGATTCTATTCATCTTTCGAATAATGGTTGAGGAGTAAGATTTTCAAGTAAAGTTGTTTTTCTATTGATTTTTATAAATAAGATAGCAAAATTTATTTACTCTAAATTTTACTTAAGACTTCAAAAATTGTATAAAAAAAATTAAAGAAAAATAGTTTTCTCTCTTAATTCTTTGAGTATGATATTTGAATTTCAAAACTATACAATTTTCACTTAAAATTACTCATAGAGTTCATAAAATTTATGATAACTTGTTTGTAGAAATCGTTCGAGAAATCTGAGCCACACGCGCAAAGGTTATAGTTGGCAGGAAGGCAATTTCTCAACCTATTTTTACAAACAAGGTATCAAAATTCATCTATTCTAAACTTTATGAACTCTGAGACTGATTTTAAGTGAAAATTGTATAGTTTTGGACTTCAAATATCGTACTCAAAGAATTAAGAGGGAAGACTATTTTTCCTTAATTCTTTGGGTACAATTTTTGAAGTCCAAAACTATACCCTTTTCACTTAAAATTAGTCTCAGAATTTATAAAATTTAGAGTAGATGAATTTTGATATATTATTTGTAAAAATTGGTCGAGAAACGGTCTTGTTTGAAAATCTCACTTGACAGTCATCGTTCGAAGGAATCCATTCGAATGAACCAAACCTTCGTTTGAAGGATACATAGAATCGTTTTTTCCTTTAAAATTGAAGGGCAAAATGATAATTTAACCTATTTTTAAAACTCGAGTGTGTAGAAAAAGAAAATTCAGACGTCTGTATAATTGGCTTATTTTAAGAGAATAATAGACGAAGGTACACAGAATATACTGTTCTTTTTCTATTTTCCCATTTTGCCTATCAATGAATAACCCATAGAAATTCTCTTTCCTCATGGAGACTCAAGAATCTTTCTCTCTCTATAATTCAAATTTTTTTTTCAATATCTGATTTTACATTTATCAGATCTGATTATTTTAGATGTGATTTTTATACCACGACTTTACCTCATGTTGCACTAAAGCTTAATGAAATTTTTATTATACCCTTACCTTTAAAAGAGGAAACGAGAGAAGTAAGGGCAAAAATGAAATTTCATTAAAATTTAATGCAGCATGAGATAAACTTACTGTTCAAAAAATACTCTCCAACATCTTTTATGATTAGAGTTTCTTTTTCAGTTTTTTAATTTTTAATTTTTAATTTTCGACCTTTTTGTCTTAATAATTGACTGAAAATTTATCTTGATTGAAATTTGTAACTGAGTGCCAAACTAAAAACTTTTTACCGAAATTTTTTCAGTCACCAAAATTATTGTCCTGGCCTTTTTTTTTTTTTATATTAGACTGGCTTTTATCTGATGTAAATATCGAAAAATCCATGTCATCAGGAATTTGTAATTGAGCTTTTGGACTGGAAAAAACTTTAGACGAAACTTTTTGACCTCAAAATAATAAAAAAAAGAAATAGAATTCAGTTTTGAACTCACTTATAAATTTTGACCAAGTTGAATTTTTATATTTGATGACAACAAAAAATTTCAGCCGATTAAAAAATTGAAAAAAAAGTTAGCCCATATTTTAGACTAAAAAAGTTCAGTAAAAATTTTTCAATCCGAGCTTATTTACAAATTTCAGTCAAGTTGAAAATTATAATGTTGTGAAAAAAAAAATCTGATTCTCAGTACAACAGTCGAGACAAGAAAAAGAAAATTTTGAAAAATATGGATCATAGAAAGAAAAATCAGATATAATGAACACAAAATCAAAAATTGAAAAAAAAAAAAAAATGAGAATATGGGTTCCGAGAAATATGGGTCAAACCATGGAGAAAGTACTTTTTAATAAAAATATGCTTAAAATGTGTTTTCCATTTTTCTATTTTTCTAGAAAATATTTCTTGACGGATACTGCCAAGTATCAACTACAATATGCTGATGCATTATGCATTCGTGATGATCAATATATATTGATTTATATTTGAAATTTAATATAGTTCAGTATTTTATATTTGATAATTACATAAAATGAAATTTACAAGTATTATAATATTTTAAGGGTAACAATCTTCTTATAGGTATTTTGTTTAATGAGACACGGGATTTAAGGTATTGTTCATTTTACCTTTTCTGCAGAACGAAAGTATTTAAAAAAATTCAGTGAATCAGTTAATGATCCAATTTCAGTGATTTGATTTAATGTTCTATATAAAAAAATAGTTTTAAATTATTTTAAAATTAGTTTTTCATAAAATCTAGATTTTATGAGATTTATATTCTAGATTTTCTAGTTGGGTTGACTATTTTAATAAAAGGGCAGGAGTGGTCTTATCTTAAAACTAAAAGTGCCCAATGTTATTGTGGTCTAGTGCTTGTCCCTCAATCACCAAGGAAAGAGACATCTATAGCTGTAGCCACACAACTTTGGATCACTTTCATGTGGACTGTCTTTCACTAGGGATCTGATTGGCTGGCCATTGTCCAATCAAGATTTTGATTTAAGCCCACAAACAGGAAAGATTTGATTAAATAATCACAGGTCACCTCATTAACTATATTATACTATTATAGTTGAGACAATAGAAAACAAATAAATGAGAAAGAATTTGTATTAAAAAATTTATTATATTATTATATTAATTTATATCATTTTCACTTAAAATCAGTTTTAGAGTTCATAAATTTAATGTTTATAGAAATTGATCGAAAAACAATTTCGTTTGAAAATCTCACTCTATAGTCTATTTCCTTCCATCAAAGGAATTCCTTCGTTTGAATGAAGTGGCTGTGAAAAGGCAAAAGAGTAATTTTCCTTCGCTTTTGAAAAATGGGTAGGTAGGGAAAGGTTTTCTGAATGTCTGCTCCCAAATATAATAACACTAAGTCTGAAAGTGAGGGCCCATGCAAAATATAATAACACTAAGTGACACGTCGTTTGTTCTCAGCTTTCAAATTTGAACTTGCCTGGGAAAACTGTGGCCCACTTTGTCAAAACTCAAAGAGACCACAACAGCCATGCCAAATTTTATTAAATCGTAATAAAATTTAAAAATTGATGAAATATTAAATTAAATTAAATTTTCAAATTTTCCCCTTTGGATGTGACCAATGGAATGAATATTGAATAGTTAAGAAAAGTTACGGATGAGAGTGTTAAAAGTGAATTTGTAACTTACAGGGACAATTGAATATTCTATTTTTATTAAAAAATTATTAAATTTCAATATCTTATCAAAATAGAAAATGAAGCGACTAATAAGACTTAAGTTTTTATTGAATTGAAATACATTATAGAGAATTTTAATCTATTATCCATTATAGTATATTTCAATTTAATGGGAGATAGTTCTTATGTCCGATTAATATTAGAGTTTATTAATTATAAGGAGATGTTGAGATAAAGTGATGGATATTCTCATCTTTTTTATATCCATCGCTTTATTTGTTCGACTGATTGGGTATTCTCATTTTGTGTGAGAGATCTTGCCCTCAAAATTTTTGGAACGTCTAATCTGATCTATAGTATTTATGGGTGGTGTCATAAAATCTGAAGTTTTACCTATGATGATCACAAAGTGAGGTCACATATTAAAAAAAAAAAATTGTTAAGAGATTAAGATTTTGAAAGACCATTCCTTTCTTTATTCTCTTCTCTTAATCCATCTCTCGTTCACTAGAAGTTTGAATGAGCAATGCCCCATTTTTATTTTTATAGTTTTTACCTTCTTTATCATATTTTTTTCATGGAAGACCATTAAGATATTCCGATACTTTAAAATTTTTAATATTTTTATGGTCATTCCTCAGCTGTTACTTTTCCATCTCAATCCCATCTTTCAGTTTCTTTTCCTTTATTAATTTTTATGAAATTAATTTTTATTATTTTCTGAGAAGTAGTTAAATCATAATTCTTTTTTATAAACATTTTTCTATTTTTCCATTTTATGTGACAACAACTTTTTTTTTTAATTTATATTTGGAAAATCGTGAGATAAATAGCGTAAAATCTCTACAAATGAGCACACTATCTATAGAGTATACTAAGATTAGACCATAGAAACTCGAATTCACCGCTTACTAAAATGAAAGGTAACCAGTCATAGGGAACTTTCTCATCGTTCACTACATAAATAGGCTTTTGGAGAACGAACTTTCTGATCTTTGACAACATAAATAGGCATTTGGTTACGTTAGGCTCATTACTAAATACAATGAATAAGGGCCCATACTTGTTGAGAGTGGTCCATCTTCTACGGTCAGTCTTCATGTCTCTCAATCACTGAGGAAAGAGACATCCATTAGCCACCACTTTTGAATGGCTTTTCACGTGGACTGGCTGCTTTGTCGTGGAAAAGGTTAGGTTCTGTCCATTTAAAACATATTTTTAAGATGATATTTCTTGGAAAAATGTAGGTTGAAAAATCATAATTTTTAAGACTTTAAAATCAAACGGTAAAAATAAAAGTTATTTTGTATAGATTTCAATTCAATTAAATTGTGATATCAACTCAAAATATATTTAAATTGGATATGGATTCAAATTCACTGGATACGATAGAGAGTAAGAGGGTAAGGAGAATAAGGCTGAAGTTGGCCGGTGTATTCTATTTGAGTTAGTCTGATGTCACTTTAAGGAACGTGGATACCTTCTTTTTCACCGGTAGTTCAAAAAATAACAAAGAAATTTTGAAGAAGGAAAAAAAATACTTCCAAATCTCGATTGGTTGTGGGACTCTAAGCCACATTTTTTATCAAATCAAATCTTGGCTATGCATAATCAAATCTCAACTTGATATGCTATGAAGCCAATAGAATTGGATCTTCCTAATTTTTAAATAAAAAATTCTAATGAAACTTCCTCTACAAGATTTGATAGACATATATCTTTTAAACGTGTCTTGTTTTAAGGTTGTAATGTAAAAAGAATAATATGAATAGAGTGTGTATGAAGTTTCACTAAGCATCTTATCCTTTGATTTTGATATTTAAAATCAACCACTTATACTCATCGAATTCAAAAGCCTATCACTTAAATTATCAAATGATGCTAAAATTCTATATACTTCATATTTATGCAATCACCTATCAAGTGCACTCAATTATATAAATTTTGTGATCCATTTACACTTGAAAATAATAAGATGCGAAGAAATGAAAACCCAAAAATGATAATTTTTTTATGAAGAAAAGAAGAGGGAAAGGTGTGGCATCACACAATGAAAGCAATAGGATAGATCTTTTTAGCTCCCACGGATGATTTAACTAGCCGTCATTTTAGCTTAAGAATTAGATGTTTCAAGTTTGAGTCCCGTACTCATCTGATACTAGTGGCTTACGGGAGGTTGCTTGCATCTAAAATTTTATTCAATACTCTTCTACTTGTGAAGAAGTGGGGATCTTAGATTTTTTCATCATAAAAAAATAGAATAAAACCTATATCAGCTAAAATATTTAAGTCGAGAAGAGTTAGGTATTGACTTATTTATGTCCATATGGATGAGGCAACGTGAATTAAATTGAAATTTTTATCAATTTAGAAAAAAAAAATGATTGAAACCCAAATTTTCAGAAATGGCAACAACAAGAACCACAAAATGAAAATCAAGTGATTATTAAAGAAGTTAAAAATCAATAGATAGAAGCCAGAATTTCCTAGTCCAACGAAATGGAATCTGGATCTGTACTTTGAATTTCAGCACGTGAATAGTTGGGTGGGGTTTTGGTTGGACCCAACCAGACTCTGACCATTTTACAGCTGCCTTGATACAGACTTTGTACTGATCTGTACATTTTTTAAATGCTGGACCATTTTGATATTAGGGACCATGTTTTTTTTTGGTTTTATTGAATGGATTCTAGCCCACAATTCTCAGTGGTCGTGCTCTAAAAAATTGAAATTTAAATTCTACTAAAAATTCTATCGAATCAAATTAATTGGGATGAGATAGGTATTCTCCATCTCATATTAGAGGTGGGACCCATTATTATCGTTATCTAACTATTTATTCAATTAATTTGAGATAAACTTTCATATTTAGATTTTACAAATTCTATTCATAAGCCGACTGTTCTATTCGACGCCTAATGAAATTTAGACCAACAATCTCTAGACTATAATCATGAGTTTTTGACCAATTGAAGTGAAACTAACCCAACATATCTATACAAAATTACCTAAAAACCTTATGTATCAATTTAACGAAAAATGAGTCGAAGTTAAAACCTCTATTTTAATTTTAAGAGTTAAAGTCAACTAAACTACGCGAAACAATATAGAAAGAAAGATTATGTATTAAAAAAGCAGGAGGTGCCATATTCGAAACTTCGAATTCCATGACTTAACTTGGTGTACTTTAAGGGCAGTAGATATTACTCGTACGGGTTTTTCATTGAGTTTTCTAAAGTTTTCTACACTTAAATTCAAAAAAAAGATGTATTAAAAAAATAAAATTTAAAAGACAAATAGTTTTTTAATAAAGCCAAATTTTGGACATGAATATAGAATCACCGAAAACTTGAAACCAACTGTGCCAGTGGAGAGTGATTTTTAAGAATCAAGATGGAAAAGAGTGAGAAACAAGAATCTGTCATTAAGAAAATAAATAAAAATAATTTGATGAGAGAAAAAAATGCAAACCTCCTGACTAGGATTTGAGTCAGCACGACGTGTTTCGACGCTATCTTTTAAGGCGTCATTGATTACTGTTGTCCCAACTTGTAGAGGAATTTGCCGACAAATCTCCTTTTTTAAATACAGCAAAGCAATGATCAAAGTTTGCAGGGGTGATGTTGAAAGTTGGATTGACCAATACTAGACCCAACAATTTAAAAACAATATTAAACTAATATTTTAAAAATCCATCCCACGAACCAATTGAAAAAAAGGTTGAATTAAATAAAGTTTCACGATCAACTTAATCAAACCCGTGCTATTAATCTGACATTAAAAAAACATTTTTTTATCGTAATGTCCATTAAGATTGTTGCACTGAAACAGTACATAACCACTTGTAACTTTTGTTACAAATTTTCTCTTCTTTTTTATAACGTTGAGTAATGATCTGTAATGCATTGTAACGGCCTATAATAGCCCATAAAACCCATGACAGTGTGTGTATTGACGCCAACACTTTATAGCCGTATCAGCCGTTCCTTAACACCTCACAAAAGGTCAATACGTTGTGTATCAGTCGAATTTTTCACCTTAGCTATTAATGTAGATATTATAATTAATATTAAATTATTAATTAAAGTTTAATTGATGAATTAAAATAAAATTTTCTATAATATCAACTTCCACTATTTAAATCAGGGTCAAATTAGAACCCATTAGAAACATTTCAATGTCTGTCAAGAAAAAATGTTGATTTTGCTTGAAGATTCGCGGCTTATTATCCTGTTTTTACTGTTTATTGTTTTATTTATATTTTCTCTTTGTATTAGTTCTTCTGGTGCCTCTTTTTATATTAATATATAAACCGTTAAAAAAAAAAAATTAGAACACATTGGACAAAAGAAATATATTACTATTTATAGATAATTCAAATTCAAAACTTAATCCAACGGATTGCCACCCCTAACCCTTTCTGATAGGTCATCCAGTGAACCCAAAGAAGAGTGCCCCTCAGCACATCAATAAAGATTTCATCATACACTAGCAGTGGAGTTGCCTAAAATAATATCTAAACCGTCCTCCATTCATACAACATGTCAAGATAAGCGAGCCACAAAAAATTGGTGAGTCTCCCATCAAAGATGACTCGAGCCCTCAATGTCATAAATTATGAGTTGCAACGGTGGACACTTGCCTGAGTGTACTACAAAGTCCAACTCTGTCGAGATGAGTCGAGTCGAGTTCAGTCTTGACAGAGTTTCGAAATGGAATTTCAATCAACTTAATGGCTAATTATATTGAAATATTAAAACATGATAAAAATCTTGGAGAAATCCTTGGACATGATGTGAAAAGAAAGGAAGACAAAGGTAAGTTTTCATAAGGTGGAATCATCAACAAAACATAGAATGTTCCCACTATTCCCAACATAAAACTCCTAGGATGTATCTGTTGGATTTGGCTCAAAGTCCTTTGGGCCTGGGCTGTGCTTTCCAGCAGACCGACCCATCAGGCCCAATATGTGTTGTAAGCCCAACAGTATATAATCTCTCTTTCCCTTACGGTTTCTTTGTCTGTGATTGTTCTCTTGGGATAAGAGAGAGAGAGAGATTGAGAGGAGGGGATGAGAAGGGTTGGTTTGTAATTCTTGTAACTTGCCCAAAAACTTCTTAGTGGAATCGTCATGCTCCGTATACGTAGGCAGTTTTGCTAAACCACGTAAAATTTCCATGTGCTAGTGTGTGGGTTGATTGCCCAACAGTATCTTCTCAACCATTAAATGGGATTTCATGAAGAAAGAAAGTTCTCCTTATCATGTGGCACTCTTCTACTTGACAATGGCATGAAATTTGATGGATACTGAACCCAACCTCTCAACCGATCTTTTTCCATGCCAGTTCTTAAACACTCATTCAGAAAATATGGATCTTCAGTAGAGGCAGAATGGAAATCTAAACTGAAAAAAGGTGACTCTAAATAGGTGGAGAAATAAATTAAATGGTGACGACGATGATGAGGATGAAGACATCACAACCATTCATTTTGAAACCTTGCTTGGATGATTCAGTTCATCCAATTGAAGCAATTTTGGCAAAGCCTTTCCTCCCAAGTGGATTTTACACATGAGAAACCAACACATGTTTATGAAATTCAACCAAATGATCAGGTGGCTCACACTATTGGACTCATTTAACTACATGTCTCGATGCCTGAAGTACCAACAGCCACCATTCTGTGGTTGTAAAGCGAATAGAAATGCTTCTCTCAAAAACCTACTATGCCACTACATAAAATGCATATTAGAAATCTTAGTAAAAAATTATCAATTACAATAATATGATCATGAAATCTATCCTAGGCTCCACCAACATTTCAAGGGTGTTGTATTATAGCTTAGATTGAATACTCCAATCAGTGAAGATATGGTAGGCAAGCTGCCAGAAGAGGGGCGCAACATATGTTCCTTATACAACCAAATGAAACTCTTTCCTGCTGGTGCACCAAGCATATTAGTAATGGAAGAGCAAGATGAACACATCAAGCAGGCAGATTACTATGTATTACTCTGAAAATGTGTACAATGAGCCACAAAGCTCTAATATATGGTACCAACCGACTGACAAAACTCTGTCCACCAATCGGCTCTCGACCCAAAAGATCACACATTCTAAACTGATACTTGATATGACGGAGAAAAGCAATGAAGTTAAACCTGAACTGATGGACCTGCATATTTTCCAGGGCGTATATAGAGGTCATCTGGTGCTTCTATTGCCTCTAGCCAAGCATAATCCTCTTCTCTTTCGCTCATCTTGAGGCCCTTTCCTTCCGCTGCGACAGTAGTAAATATCAAATATGTGTTTTCATCACGAATTATATTATCCTCGGCCAAAGGATGTGCATGGCATCCTATGTTGTGTACTAGTAAGGACCGTGTTTTGGCGATCAACAGAGAATTCATCTGATCAACCCAATTGTAGATAGAGGAAATGGTGGACAATAAGGCCCTTTATTGGCAATATGGGGAACTAATGGTTATAAAAAAACAGAAGTAACTCAATATAATTAAAAAAATACTATCGTTATATGGACCTCTAGCTGTCTTTCCCTCTCTCTTGGGGGGTAGATTAGATCATTTGATTGCTTTGTAAATCACCATCATCAAAGCCATCAATCCCAGTCTAACAAGAGTCAGTTTTATATTTTAATAAATAGAACTCATGAAAGGATTTCGCAAAACTTTATTCATATACTTATCTAAATCATGGGTCCCACATATATAATACCTAAAGGATACATTTGTTTCCAATAGGAAACAAAAATCCTGTTCCCTCTTTTGTCGCTCAGTTCCAAATTATACATGTAACCACCACGGATGAAATCCAGATAACTTAGTAATAGCATTCAACCATGAATTGACTACAGATTAAAAATCACAATGAGCTGATAATCTTACTGTTTAATTCAAAGGATACAAGTGGGCAGTAAAAAACAAGAAGGATAGATTTGTCACAGTTAGGAAACAAAAATTTTGTTCCCACGTTTGTCACCTATTTCCCAACCATGCATCTAAACACCATAGATGAAACCCGGACAAAAATAGAGATCCATGTAGCGCGGATTCTTCAAGATGTGTGACACACCCATGTCGAACACTTGAACCCGTGCCAGAAGTTCTCACCCATAATTCCAAGATGACTAAAATATTATACCAACTATCTCCTCTTAAATTTAATTAAAATATTGATAGGTTTTGTCACAAAATTGTTTATATAAAGGGATATGTGATTCAGATCATGGTAAAATAGCCAACTGAATCATACACTAAGTGAAGGCCAAGTAAAAATGTTGCTTGTAGAAGTCCATATGAGTTCTTGTCAGTGGCAGTAGGTATTCTCTTCTTAATTAATTAGTTACCATGTGCAATGTTAATATCTAATATTTGCTTGAAAATAATAACAAAAAAGAAAAGAAAATCTCATAAGTTACTTACAGGAAACTGGAATATGGGTGATCAGCGGTAGTAAGTACAACTCCTGCCAGCAGCTTCCAAATATGGAGGAGCAAGAACATCCAGCACAGCGCAAGGTGTGATTGCAGTGAAGCAATGTAAATTACCTCCACTCTTTGGGTACAGAGCTGTTGTCGCACATGGTGCAGTTAGAACATTTTCCACTTGCAACTTCGCCAATCTCACTACAGTGAAAGAGGAGTAATGCATCAAAACTTGGACCTTCATCAAAATCTTAAATGTAGGTAGACGTTTAAGCTAATTAGACAAGTAATGAAAGATCATCTTTCCAGTTCTCATGAGAAGACAAGAGAGTAGACTACAAAATTGTAAAGAATGACCATCAAAAGCACTTGCATTTCATGGAATGATGAAAATGCATAATAAAGAAAAACTTCATCTCTTACAGAAGTTCTATAAGAAGACTTGCAGCTTCAGTTTAACGATATTACCATCCAAAGTGATGTAGGACACGGAATATCCAACACACGATCCAGTTCTAATTTTTATTTTCTTTATTTATTATTTTCCTACTTAGCAAGTTAGATTAGGATTATTATTCTTAGTTAGTTTTCGTTTGGATAGAGTCCTAGTTTAGTAAGGAAGTTAGATCGGTGACTTTCCTAGTTGAGTCATTTTCTATTTTTGAGTTAGTGTTTTATTATATATAAGCTATGTAATAGGTGAGAAAAACACACAAGATAGATTAATAAAATTATCAAGGCATAGCCTTTTCCTATCTTCTTTCTTTCTTCTTCTCCTGTCATAGATACAAGCCTATTCTTCTTCTTCCTGCCTAGTTGCAGGCGTGCTCCCTTGATCACATCCCAAATAGAGCCCATCATGGCCTTAATCACATCCCTTCCACCCCTCATTATACCTACCTACCTCCCTTGAATTGTATCTGTGTCCAATTTGACCCCAATCTAAGTTAGAAACCCATTGGTCTAACAATATGAATTTCTATAGTTTGATAAAATTGAATCTATAGGAAATTAGAAAACATGGGTTCATTTATCCAATCAATGGGATTTTTATAGGCAACTTATTCATGTAAAGACCTTTCCAACCAACTCCATCTCCATAGATATGGTGGGCTCCACATAGGAGTCCTCAAATTAAAATTGAGCATGCGTCCCTCGGTGATCCTCATTATAAAAATGATACTCTTAAAATTATCACTTTATCATGTTATCACTTCAAGCATAACTTCCGAAGAGAAAAAAATGACAGAGATGATAAAAGCGGCATATCTGGGGATTCATGACACATCTTTCCTTCTTTAAAAAAAAAAATCTGGAAGCTTAATCAGGGGAAACAAGAAGAGGTTTTGCTATACAGTCATAGCTACTAGCTTCATGGTTGAAGCAATGACCACCAGCCAACTATACTATAGGCTCTTAGAAAAGCTACTAAATTTTACAATATTAAGCAGCAAACATTCCTTCTCGGTGACAACAAATCAACGTGCAAAAGCAATGAATGAGAATTGTGGCATGTCAATCGAGAATAGTAAAAATTCAAGGGTGGGTGCCATATGCTAAGCAATGGACCAAAAGAGGAGTTCCTTGGATAAAGAAAAGGCATCAAACAAGAAAGATGAAAATCGAAGTGCCTTTAAATTGTTCTGCATCACGTGGTGCTGATGAGAATGACTACTTATGAATGAATAATAAAGATGAGTTCAATGCCGAGATTCATTAGTTCTAATGGATAAGCATATGATATATAGTTCCCAAAAGAATTTTACTGTGCCAATTAATCTTTCCCAAATCACAAATAAGTAAAATGTTTTGTAGAATGGGCAACCAAATTTCTTATACAGCTGGGGTAGAGTCATTAGGAAACAAAAAATAAGTTCAATATTTTTCTCTTCTTTTCCACCCCAAATCACTATTACTAGCAATTTCCATTATTGATCTGGCAAAGACATGTAAGAAAAACCATGTGTTCCATTCAACAGCAGTCCATCTAACCATGCTTTCAATTAAAAATAACAAACTGAATCTGATTTTGAGTGTAGAGCATACACAAGACATACATTAAACAGAGAAATGAACTGATTTTCATTTAAAGAAAAAAAAAAACTGTTATGTAACGAAATCAGCTGAAATATCACATTAACTAAATAGCACACCAGGGTAGCATTCAGGCTCGCCAATTCTTTGTACACAGGGAGGTTCAATCCAATCATATGCTTTCACATGCATGGATCCATAAAGTACTTTGCTTAGGACAGTCATTCCAGGATGATCATGTAGTGGAATAACTGATGAAGTTGGAAGGCAGAATATCCCAATCTGCAAAACATAAATAACATTGCAAAAAAACCAACATTTCTTTACACAGCTATGCAAGTCAAAATTTTATCTAACAATGCACCTAGTTTTTCACACAGAATCAGTGTTATCGTATTTCAATTTCATTAAAACACTGTTTTAGTATATTATTGTTGCAAAGCATGAAGTAATGTTGTCAAATAATTATTCCAATAGGAAACAGAAGTTTCAAATTGCTAAATATGGCAGCTAAGAAGCTCCAACATGCTAAATGGAGTTACATTTACCACATCTCTTTGGAAGCTAAGGAATTAGAGAAGCAAAACGGCCAGTAAGAAAGATTACGGCACATTTATTTTAGTCACATGTGAGTTTCAGGCCTAGACTCAGCTCATTAAAGAGTTCAACTAATAACAAACAGGGTACAAGCAGGACATGGATGGGGCCACAATTAAAAAACTATTTTCAGGCATATCTCTTCTTTTTTTTCCTTTTGAGAGGTGATGATGAAATTTACTCCAAACAAGGAAAGATAGAGACGAAATGCAGCATAGCCCAAAGAGGTTTTGGGGCTTTAACAATGTCACAAGAAACAAGGAGGATAAGAAGTATTGCAATGTATCATAAGACCAGCCATATCTCGTAAGGCATATCCCTTTTATTATATAGCCAAAATTCCTATTGGACAGTGACCTGTAAGCTTCAAAAGAGACCCAGATCAGATTCTGGCAGGTCAGACCCAGAAATCCAATAGTCCAGAGAACCTGTTGATGTTTCCGAATCTACCATGAAATGCTTTCAGCAAACCCAAAGTTTTTTTCCAATCTCAAGCACTAAAGAGTTTGAAGTGGGAGATTGTGAATTTTTTGGATGATTCTTGAAAGAAATTTTAACTCGCCAAAATCAAGTCTAAATTTGTCCAAAAAGTTCTTTTCATTACCAAGATTATCCTATTTGTAGGTTAAAGTCATGATCTATCCACGGTTCTCAAGATATCATTCTTGCTCATTAAGATTATAGAGAATGAGCTTCTCTACATGCACAATAATTTTTAGATCATCAGACATTGATTACCTAAATGGGACAGAGAAGTTTATGTGTATCTCAGAACCATTATGTCTTTGAGGAAAAAGAGGAAAAGCTGTTTACTTCTATAATCTGAATCTAGAATAGTAGTACCATAATAGAGGACAACTTGAACTCAGAGTCTTGAAATCTCATAAGGATACGTCTACACTGAAACATGTGTATCTTTCTGGTTAGAACCTGTGAGTCATATTTCTACACCAGAAACTTCAGAGTACCACTGGTCAAGAAAAAGCCAGAACATGACATCAGTTTTTTCTTCCGGTGGTATAGTAAGCTAAACAAAATCTACAATACTGATACAGTAAACTTGCTCCGGTAATATGTGCATAGAATCCCAGATTGCTTATTTGACAAAGCGTTCCCTGTGGTTTGGTAGAACTTAAGTTCAACGTACTTAAGTAAGAGTGATGATCACCAAACCCCATTATGGTGCACCAATGTTGCATAGACCCTTCAAAATGTGTGACGTACCTAAGTGGACACTTGTAGACACTTGTACCCATTCTTCATGGACTATGTTAGTGATTTTTAACATTGTTTTCTAAGATAACTAAAATATTACAACACATTTCCCCTCTTAAAACCTTTGTCACCTAAATCTTTAGGGTAAAATTGGTATATTATTTCCTATTGGTGTTATTCTCACACTTTATTTTCATTTAAAATAAGGTTTATTTTCACACTTTATTTAAATATGATGCCATGTCCTTGTGTCTAATTTTTTTGGGTCCCCGTGTCCCACACCTCGTACCCGTGTCAGACACCAACATTCAAACTGGTACTCATGCAACTTAGCAGTGCACACTTTGTGTGCACCTAAGGGTGGGCTTACCAATTGGAGTGGCTTGGAAAGGTCTATTTTTTAATATCTGACCTGCCAATTGATTAGACCAATCAAGTCATGTTTTTTGAACCCCCAAATATTTGATAGCTTCAATTTATTTTTTAATCACTAAGTATTGTGGCCTTCAATCACATGGCTTGATTGATCCAATCAAGGTGATTTTTTGTAGGTCCCATACTCCATTTGGATACTTCACCTTTCTAATGGCCCGTCACAATGGACAAAAGTGGGCTCCATATACATGATGACAAGGATGTACCCTACAGCCATGTGTATGGTTGATCATTTTACTCTTTAAGTAATTTTAGTTGTAATTAATGTTTGAGTTTTTTGAGAGATAGTGTCTCATGGAGATGATTAATGTTTGAATTGACAAGATTCAAATTCTCTCATGGATTTATGCTGAGCTAATGATTTTGAACTTGTGATTGGTTTAGGAATTGTTCTTAGCCTATCAAACATCCAAAGAATAGGGCCCAGGCCCAGCCCGAATTCAGCCCAAGTTAGGACCTGACTGATTTGTCTGATATGATTTTTAATTTTATGCTAAATATTTTTTGTTTTGTAACATAATAAGATAAGCATGATACAACTTAAATATATAATAAAATCAGCCCTTTGGTGCTACATCCGATATGATGCGGACATCACACCAAGCTCCGTGTTCGATTGGGGCAAGCGCGAAGCTGAAGTAGTCGGTTCAGGCTCCGAATTGGGACATTTGGTGCATAAGGACCCATTTGTATGCCAAAGGCTGATGGGGACATCATGGAGATTGAGTCTCGGATGGATCACTCAGATACGGGTATGGATCACATCGAAGAATTTGCTTTGGCTTTCATGAACGAATTTGACCCGTGACTCGCTCATTGCAAACCGGCCAATAAAAACACCCCATTGAAAGCTCTCAAACCCAAAAAGATGAAATTGCATTCCAAACCCATTTGGGTCCCCTTGAAAGACCCATGTACCCACTAGCTTGACCCTAAGCCAACAAAACCTACACATAGGCGTCCAAATAAGCTCTACATGGCCTTTCACCCTTTCCCATGCCATGCAAAGCATCTTTTCTCTCATTTATTGAAAAAACACATGCTTCACTCTCATTTGTTGGAGAAATGCATGCTTCATCCTCATGGGCTTCGTGAAAAGCATCCAATGAGCATTGGATGAGTGTTGAAGCATATGCTTCACTCTCATTTGTTGGAAAAACACATGCTTCATCCACATGGGTTGGTGAAACCATCTAATGAGCATTGGTTGGGTGTTGAAACACATGCTTCATCCTCATTGGTTGTGTGTGGCAAACCACATGGAGAGTTTGTTGCAACAACACACACCCATGGTGAGTTGCCATACCACTTGTAATTTTTCCTTTCCTGCATCGATAGGAATTTCCATGTAATTGCCCATCTTGGAGCCACATGAGCATCCTAGGTGTGCAACATTTTTACTATAAATAGAGGTCTTCGGTTGTCAATTTTCACACACCAAAAAAATAGAGAGAAAATGTGTAAACCCATTGAGGAATAGAAAGGGCAAGGCCCATTTAGAGAAAAGTCTCCTAGTTTGCAAAGCAAGTTTTTCATTTAAAATTTTATGCTTTCTTTTAATTGAATTGAATTTCTAATTGCATTTTCCATTTATTTCCTTTATTTGGAATTCATTGTCTTAATTGGGATTTGCATTTATTAATTTTAATTCAATTCTAAGAAACATTAGAAGTTTTGGAAATTTGTTCACCTTAGACATTCATTGATTGGTTTTGGTAATGAACTGTTCATAAACACTTGATCAGTTCGGGATCCAGAATACCGTAAGATTGGCGGGTCTGATATCCTAGGCGAACCTTGGTTGATTTTCGTTATCACCCTGGTTTGTATCATCCCGACCATGTGATTGTGGGATGAGCCCGCCTTAAAGTATGTGGCCTGGGCCCATCCCATTTCAAACTGAATCAAGCATTCAACATACTTGTTTTTTGAACCCAAAATTGGGCCTGACCTGTACCCAATTTGGCTCAAGCCTGATTCCTTCGGGCTAAGTTTGGTGACATGGAATGGGCTTGGCCCATCCAAGTTGCACCCCTACTAATAATATATTTGCAAGATCAAAGGACAAATGTACTTGTTTTTTTAACCGAAATCAAGCAATTAAGCACCTATTTTTAAACCCCAAAATTGGGCCTGTCCTGCACCCAACTTGGCCCAAGCTCATTACGTCGGGATGAGATGGGCGACATGGGCTGGGCTGGGCCATCCAAGTTGCATCCATTTGTTAGATTGTCTTAGTAAAGAAGAATCATCATGGGAAATGGGCAGTAAGAAAGTTCTATTGAAGAAAAAGATGAAGAAAAAACATAGGAAATGGGCAATAAGAAAATTCTATTGAAGAAGAAAAAGGAAAAGAAGACATTGTTAGGTTATCTACACATTCTGAGAAAGAAAGGTAGGATATGGTCAATAAGGAAACTCTATTTCCAGGAGGAAAGTTCTTGCACAATGAAAGTTACCAAGTGTATTTGAATTCAAATACTTAACATGTACATGCCATTGCTTTGGTAGTAATATCTTTTACAAACTTATCTGAAAAGCAGATTCAAAAATATGAAAGCTAGCATGAACTTCAGCTGGGAAAGACTGATCTAGAAAGATTTGTAACGTACTGCAAAACTATCACATTCATATATGTGCAAGTATGTGATTGGTTGAGCCCATCGAGCAAGCCTGGTCGAGTGATGTCTGAGAAGGTTTTCTCCAAAGAAACCAAGTCCTCTGTCATCATCTGAGTTATCCTCCTTCAGTCCAACATCAGAAGGTCCAATTGTATCTGAAAACAAAGATGTTTTACCATATATTACTATGTTAGGATAAAATTAGTTGCATTTGGGGTAATAAAACAGTGCGATGGAAGCATTAGATAAGAAGCATGGCTACTATAAATTGATTGGTTGCAGTGTAGTTATTCTATTCAGATAAGAAGCATTAGACATATCAGCTATAAACAGTGGAGATCAACTATAATTGATAGACACATGACTCTTAAGATGGAAAGATACGATTATTAACTGCAAATTTAACACAACTCAGTTGTATACAGTGACTAATTAGTCATTATTGAGATCAGAAGTCGATAAAAATAAGCCACTCAAATAGCCAATTAGCAATGTATTCATACCAAATAAAATCTGTGAGAAATTATTTGTGCATCAGTAGAACAGCACCTAGAAACAAAATATTTCAGATGTCCAAAAAGTAGGCCTAGAGAGGTGCCATATTAATCCTACAGAAAGTCTGTAGTGCAGGCAACCTAATTCCAATGAACTCAAGTGGATGATTTTAAAGGAAGCAGGGAGGTTTATATGAGTTCATAAAGGCAAAAGCAGAAGATTGTTCGACAACGGAAGAAATAGGTATCAAGATTCCCAAATTTCAATATTGTTAGCTTGGCAGGGGGAAAACTGTCACCAGCTGAGATGGGAAGAGTATTGCAACATGAAAGACTTCAAAGATCTCATGTTCTTTTCAGCATCTGTAGGCCGAAAGGAGTCTAATGAGGCAAAGTTAATGGCCATAAGAGAGGAGATGAAGATCCTTGAGGAAAACCAGCAAGCAAGGGAATCCATTATTGAGGGAGGCCACAACAAATGCATCATTTTACGCAATGGGAAATCAAAGATCCTATGGACATTTATGATGATTCTTAGGAAAATGAAGAGCATCTGTAAGAAAATTGAGTGTTCCTTTTTGCATGTGAGAAAATCTGCTAATAACATAATGGACTTTTTGGTAGAATGTGGAATTGAGAACCAGGATGCATACGTAGGAATCACAGAGTATTTGTGTATGGAATTACATGTAAATGTGTTTAACATAGCAAGTTTACACTGAACATGTATCATACAAGGTTTAATACAATGAAGTTACTCTTTGGGACAAAAGAAATCAACTTTGTTGTGAGATCAAACTTCTTTTTCTAAAATTTGTACAGGTGAGGTCCACTTTCTTCAACACTAAACCTGAACCTTTTCAATCCAATCACCACCCATGCAAGAGGACTATTCACGATTGGATTGAAAAAAACCAAGTCTGATGAAAAACACCATTCCCCATGATAAATTTAGTGCCATACACCAACAATGAATTAATCATCATGCATAGCTAGTTGGGTCTACCACGTATCCCAGGGAGGAAAGATAAAATGGCTGACCATGATAGAAAGGAACCCAACCCGTATAGCCTGTATAGATTTCAGAAAATATGGTCGACTTTTGCATAAGTTCAACCTTCTTGAACCTTACTTCTTTAGAAATATAACAAACAAGGCATGCAGCCATGCACATCAATCCGTGTCATCTAAGTTGTGGCATGTGTTGATGGGAATCAGAACTGAATGAACACATTTTTGTCATCTTCTTCAAGCTAACAGGAACTGTTTCAAAACAGCTAACATGTGATGGGATAACCATTAAAAGACCATTCATAGACATTCAATTTGAGGCATTGAACCAATGGTCAAACTCATTTAAGGATTTACGTTAGCCATTGATAGGTCAGATGGCTGATAGTTAAATTTGTTGATCATGCTATCCACTTTGATACTTTGTTGAATATGGTAGGGCCAATGGTGTAACCCAAGAAAAAAGCTCACCATTCAACATCATCATCAGAGCCATTTAACCCTTCTATATAGTGTTGGTACTTATAATTGGATTTGGCAAGTTATTCTATGGGTTGACTACCTATCTGATGCCCATGAGACTCAATGCAACTTTGTGGTTTCATTTACAATGCTTTTATTTGAATAAAATCACAAAAACCAGTCACAATCCATAAAAGCCTAGCCATGTAATCATGGATCGTACTATGTTACCTTATTTTAAGATAACAAAATTGTATTTTTGACATGTGGCATGTAGTGAGCCAATGGCTCTCATCATATTGAATGCAAAATTTTGAAGGTACCAATAGTTGGTACAAAAAATGATTGTTAGCCATCTAAACTAAAATGCACTAAAATTGCTTGCCATCTCACCTTTGAATTTTGATTATCTAAATTTGATGCCTAAAATAACCTTTGGTCCTAATTTTGGTTTTAGGATACCAGACAATTCTACATTCAAAATGATAGAACCCACTCACCCACATAATGCCATCTCCAAAAAAAAAATAAGAAGAAGAAAGAAAGAACAAAAAAATAAATTCTGCCATGTTAGCTAAAGTAATATATTCTGTTACTTGCATTTTTTATGCATCACACATTCAGACCATTCAAATGAACTTACAATCAGATGTTGCTCATTGGATTCACACTCTTCAGCATTTTATTTCATAACCATCCATTCCATTTGTAACAATTACAAGCATAGCATCAGTATGAAGTTAAGTGAGTTGAAATATGACACGTGCTCAAAGGATGCACGTCCTCCATTAGGCTAATTGTGCCAAACGCACACTATGTTTCACCCTAAGAAAAATGCCATGGCCAACCCAAATTCAATCTAAAAAATAAAAAAAAAGACTGCAGAATCCAATTAAATTCGTGAAATTTTAGGGAAAAAAAGAAAATAATGAAAGAATTCGATCCAAGGAACTCACAGAAGCCAGTTTTTTCAACATTTGTTTGAATAGTAAAGTAGATAATTCGAATTACACATGAGTTTTGTCAAGACCATTCCATTCCATTCCTACCTATTGCTTAAACCAAACCCATGATTCAATTTCGTAAAATTCACAATATCTGGATGCAGATTGCAACCACAGTACATGAATAATTCCAATAAGCGAGAGGTTACTTTTAAATTAGAAAAAAACAAAACTAGTGGATGAGAGAGAGGAGAGAACCCAAGAGCGAGCAGAGTTTTCTAATGGATTGGGAAGGGGCTGATGCATTTGCAGGAGTAAATGTCTTTTTGCAGAGGTCGTAGAGGGCTTGAACGGGAGAGGCCTTCGGCATGCTAACTTGCTAACATGCGCTGCCCACAAAGCAAAACTCTGTTGTTTGTGCTTCTGTTCCGACACTTAGAGATTGGAGACTGGTTGTATGTGGTGAAATTCGCACCATTATCCCCAACTTTTTTTTTGAAAGTTCCGCCCAAAAAAATTAATCATAGAATCTTATTTTAATTTTGATGAGTGTCTGCCATTAATTTTAAAAGTTTAAAATTGAGAGAGAGAGAATGATTATATAAAAATAACTTTTACATACAATATAAAATTATAATAGATTTTTAGCATATAAGAATATAATTATTACGATGTTACAATAAAAATTATACAGATACTTTGATTAAAAAAAAAAGATAAAATTATCATTTTTAGGCTCTTTAACTTCTACATATTTATATATTTTTTTAAATTTCTTATTATGTTTGATTTGTTAAATGAATAGTTGTTGAGACACTATTATTTTTGTTATCGAAAATATTCTTTTATTTTTTATAATTTTTCATTTTTATAAAAGGAGATACTTTTTGTTTGAATTCAAATTCTATATAAATTCTTTTACTGAATAAATCTATTTTACAATAAAGAAGTACAGTGTCCGTGAGTGAGTTTGAGTCCGCTTGTGCCATTAATCGCTGGTTTGGGATTTCGCTGTTTGAGTTCCTTTCACCTTTTCTTTTTTCATGGTTTGTGAGATTGATTCCATTCTCTGTCCCTCGGACCAGAAAAAAAAAGTGGGTCTACGACAACTGGAAGAACGCAGAAGAGAATTGATTTTTCTATGAAAAAGGAGAGAAAGAGGCAAATTTCTCTACCAGTCGTCAACCATTAAAGCAATCGGTAGCTTGTTTCTCTTTCGGTAAAATTTGGTGCTTTTTGAGGTAATTTTCTGCCTTGGATTGTTGGGTTGTAAATCTGTTGAATCCTTTTATTGCTCCTTCATGCTTTTATTTTCTTTGGATTTCATATGAAGCAAAATCCACCAAGAAAAATCTTTGAGAATTCGTGGATGTTGACAAACATTGATGTTCGTGAGTTTCCTCATGTCAATTTTATGATTTTCGACTTCTGTGGACTCTTTTTGCATTGCATTGCTTTTTCTATTTCAGCTTAAAATTTCTAAAAAATCAGCCTACAGTTTTAGGTGATTCTTTTGGGAATTCCAGCAAAATTTTCAGTTTCATACACAGTGCATGATTCAACCCGAAAATCAATCGAAGGTACATTTTTTTTGGAAAAATAAAAAAGTTTGTAAAAAAGTAGATGCTATGCTGAATCGGCCTATACGAGATGATTCAATAGGGCTGATATGATTTTTCAAATTGCAAAGGAGTCCATCCGATGAACGTTCCAGATTGTTAAAAAATACTCCCCACCATGGTGGAGTGAACATCACACTCACGAATGCAACGTCCAATCTATCTGGGGTAATCATGATTTAGTTGAGTGCGGATCCAAATGAAAACGCCTCTGGTTTGATCTGAGCATTTTCCATTGTTCAGGTCACATGTTGTGTTTTCTGATTGTAGAAAAGAGGTGATATCTAAGGTGATTTTGTTTCATGTCTTGATGTAGAATCTGAAAATCTGTCAGAGAGAGCACTCTGTAAAGGGATGGGCAGTCCTGAGCCCAAGAGAAGAGTGGCATTCGTGCTAATAGATGGGTTGGGTGATGTTTCTTTGCCAAGATTCCAATATCGGACTCCTCTGCAAGTAGCAGATACACCCAACTTGAATGCTATTGCATCAGCAGGAGTGAATGGGCTCATGGACCCTGTTGAAGCAGGCTTGGCTTGCGGGAGTGACACTGCACACCTTTCTCTCCTGGGTTATGATCCAAGAATCTACTATCGAGGTCGAGGTGCGTTTGAATCAATGGGTGCCGGATTGGCCATGTCCCCTGGAGATATCGCTTTCAAGGTCAGTCAAGTGTTTTGTATTCATTTGTTATTTTTTATAATTAGTTATTCATCTCTTATTATGTATATATCATCATTGTGGTACTTGAAAAATTCTCTCTCCACTCAGTCCTATTCATTTCTGTTTGTCTGTATTCCATTATAGTGGCACTTTGAATGTTCTGTTGTCAAACGATTGCATTTGTCTTGACTACTATTACATGATCCAAGTGGACCACAGACAGGTCCTGTTGTAACAAGACTGTTAACGCATGTATGTCGATATTTATAGCAATTAGGTTCAAATCTTGTTTTCTGTCTTTGTAATTTACAATTGTTTGGTTTCAATATCTCATTCATAGTATGGCTGTTAAAATTTGAAATCCATCTGCAACATCTACTATTTTTCTTAATAAAAAAAATGTAAGGTACTCAAATGGTATTTGTTATTTGGCTCAGATTTAAGATTAGGTGGGGAAAGGTTACATTTTATTAATTTTCAATTATATTTTCTTCATCTTTGGTAAAAAAGAAGTATAATCTATCTTATGCTTCCATCCTACTTTTGATGATCATTGATTGTTATACTGAGTATTGCAACCTTCATTTGCTCTTCAGTCGAACTTTGCTACGATGGATGAAAACACAGGAATTGTTACAAGTCGGAGGGCTGATAGGCACTTCGAGGATGAGGGTCCAATTTTCTGTGCTGCATTGGATGGAATGAAGCTGCCATCATTTCCTCAATATGAAGTGAGAGTCAGGTGCAGTTCTTTGTGGTACAATATGCTGTGACATAGCTCATTAAAATAGAAATGGTGAAGAGCTATACTTATCTTGAAATCAGTTCTACATTTTTGTTAATGTCAAGTGACTTTTTTTTTTTCCACTTGTCAATAGATTTTGGATGTCATATTGTTTTGATTTCCAGACCAAGTTGCATGGGTGTCTGATCCAATGAATTCCAAAATGTAGGACTTTTGGAATTGAGATACTATTTGAATAGATTTCAATAAATATTTGTTTCAAATATAAATGGTATGTAACAATGACCCAGCTAAAAACTTAACATATAGACTTTACTCAAACAATCAAATAATAAACATTTGAATAATTTAGTTAGGTTGATCTATGGACAAAAGCTTTGGATGCTAGTATTTTAAAGATAAGTGGAACAAAGATAGAGAATACATGGAGGTAAACTTTAGTGGATTTGAGAATGTGGCAAAACTAGTCAATATTGAAATGGTCTAGTTAGGTTCAACTGTAGATACAATGGAAGATCTAATTTGGACATAGCTGGTAGGAGATGGTGGGCAAAATTTAGAGAATCTAGTGATGTTCTATGCAATAAGAGGGTACCAACTGGACTAGAAGGTCGATTCTATAAGATGATAATTAGAACAACTATACATTATGGAGTTGGATGATGGTCGATGAAGAAAAAACAAGTGGAAAATATACAAGATAACATAGATGAATATTTTGAGATGGATGATTGGGGCACGGCATTAGTGGAACCTTGAGGATAGCCTCAATAGGTGAGAAGATAATGGAAAACCATCTAAGATGGTCATGGTCATAGACAACTAGAAACAACTCTAGTACAAAGTAGATATCAACTATAGGTGGTGGGGTAGAATGGGTAGACCTTAAAGACATTGATTGAGGGGGTAAAGAAAGACATGGTATGATGTAGAGTGATTGAGGATATAATCTTTAATGAACATCCTCAAAAAGCTAAACCCGTATAGATGGGAAAATGGTCGATGATGCTGATGACTAATTAGTAGTTTCCAAAAGAGGAAAAAGTGTGGTAATATTTTGTCAGAAAGACAATGTTGCACTACTATTAGAATAATTTGTGTCCACATAAATTCTAAAACCAGAGTAACATTGTCCATTTCAATATGTTTCATACAATGCCTTACATGGGTATGGGCGCATGTGTCAGAATTTGACACCAGTATGAGGCATTGGACATGGCCAATCGCAAAATATAGGACTCCTGGTCTCAGTTTAATATTTTAATAATTTGAGAACTAAGTTTGTTTTTAAATGAAAATAAGGTTTTTACTCTAAACAATCAAGTGACAAACATATTAAGATTTTGTTAGGTTTTGATAGCAGAAAGTTTGTGACAATATTTTTGTTATCCTAGAGAACAACGCTCAAAACTATTAGAAGAGTTAGAAGAGTCCATGATGAATCTATGAGGAATCGATGAAGAGTACGACATGGAGGTGTGTTCAACATGGGTGTGTCATGCATTTAAAAGAGCCTATGTAACATTAAGCAATAAGGGATTATGCTAGTATTAGATAATCGACCATGATATCTTGATGTTTGGACTTCTGCATTTGAATAAGTTGATCTTCTTTGTGTTTTTGGCAGGAGTCATAGGACTCTTGACTGTTGGAGTTAGGATAAGGATAGTGTCATTGGTCCTTGTAAGTACAAACTGGTCTTACAATTTGATGATCCAGATGTTTGATGATTTGATGGGTCACACCGTGGAAGGAACATGCTTTTATTTTCTCCTTTATGACCTTTATGATCTAATTCTTACACAATTTGATTGGTCCAGAATAAATGTTTGAAAAGGAACGCAATAGAGGTTCAAATTTGGTAATCAAGAGTATTATAATAGATATAGTTTTCTCAGGCAGGTTTAGCTGTGGAGCATGGCTTCTCCTGTCTCCACTTTTGGGCCCATTTGATCAGAAATCTGGATTACATATGAAATATAGGCAGGCATTTAGAAGTTAAACCACAATTTTTTTTTTTTTTTTTGAAAAATGGAAATCAACGACTTATATTTATTTTAAGTTTCCTTGTTTTTAAAAGGTTTAAGTTTCTGTATTCTGCACTTGCAACCTTAATGCCAACTGGCTTTCAGCAAATTTGGCTATTTCTTGAATGGAAACTTTGTTGATTATTTGATAAAAGAATAAATAGAATCACCATCTAGATAGTTGCAGTTTCAATGATTTTCAGCATGATCCTTAAAAAGTTAAGAAAAAAAGATCTTTGTCATTTAAGCAATTGTAATGATACATTTTGAGTTTAAAAAGCTAATGGTCACAATACCATGTCTTACAGATATGCAACAGAACATCGATGTGGGGTTGTTGTGAAAGGTCCCAAATTGAGTGGAAATATTTCAGGAACAGATCCATTGAAGGATAACAGCTTACTTTTAAAAGTTGAACCTCTGGATGATACAGAAGAAGCCAAAAACACAGCAGCAGTTGTCAATGAACTATCAATGGAGATGTCAAAAATCCTGATTTCTCACCCATTGAATAAGAAACGTGCGGAGGAGGGGAAGAACATTGCAAATGTTGTCCTTTTGCGTGGATGTGGAATTCGAATTGAGGTGAGTCTTCTTAATATTCATTTGTTAATGTTGTGAGCCTATTCCTTCTCAAGTGGTGGATGCTCAATTTAGAAACTAAAATCTATAAACCTGGGAAATGGAAAACTTGAACCTTGTTGATATTTCTATATGCATTTCTAACCTTCTACTACAATTGAGCACTGAACTTTTTATCTTTAGGATGTTTGATCGCTTCACATGCTTTGATATTCAAACTAATTTAGTATGTTTGCGCATCATATGGATAGAGTAGTTGACTGCAATCTATGTTTCCCATTTATGTATATAAAAGTGCTATGAGTTTTTATGACATGAATAACAAACAAAAGTGTTATTTGTGTAAATGAGTGAAGAATGAATAGAAGCCTTCCAAAGTGTATTGATATTGAAACGTTAAATTGCTGTGATTGCTTTATTGGTTTTTTATCTTGACTGTTGCATATAATTCTTGGTTCTCTTATCTGTAGATCCAGTTCAAGTTCTGGCTATGGATAGCATCATTGCCATCAAAGCCATTAATCCCATATATAAATATATAAAATTTATATGTATATACGTGCAATATCTAGCTAAAATTTGGATCCTTCAATGACTCGGGAAGGCACCTCTTTATTTCTTTGACATCTGAATTCCAGATCCAGTATTTGTTTAAAGGGATTGTCAGAGTTGTGCTCTTGGCTAATGTGTGAAATATGTTGGGAAATATATTAATGTGGTATGCTTTTGAGTCAGATCCAATCTTTTCTTAATTTTATTTGATGATTTGGTATTCAGAATTTCAAATGATCCTCCATGTCTGCTCCTTTCAATTCCAAAACTTTCACTGTCAACATGATTTCTCTTTCATTACCCTTACACCCCTTGAAATAATAATGTTAATAATTATGATGGTGGTGATGGTGTCATGTTGCTTGAACCTCCACTCTTTATGGTTGTGATGGTGAACACTTGCATATTTTGCTAGAGGCTCAATCCTCCTCCGTCAAGTCAATGTGGATGTTGAAAATTAAAGAAGAAAATTATGGTGATCCTGTGTCATGGTGTTTATGAGCTTGTCACACTTGGGGCTTAGTGGAAACAAGAGGAAGAGTGGACCTTTTGTCATATAAGAGCATACAAGCACCCATTGAGTGATACTGGGGTCTTAGTTGTCACCGGTATCCTTTGGGACCAAGGGCAGGAAATATACTCAGAAGCTATTGTGTGGTTAACCTGGCCCAGTAGTTATTAAGATTCTCATATGAAATTGCTGGAAAGACCCCAGGCAAGCCTTCCCAGACATTCGCTGTGACTGGTGCTAACTGCCAGTTGACCGCAAGTTTCAATGAAGAGGAATCCAACAACGAAATAAATGAACTGGTACTGGAGTTGCAGATTTGTCTCTGCTCATTGTTGGAGCCATCTGAAACTATTGAATCAGATAAGATGTCATGGGTGATACTCAGGACAGCATGATACTAGAATTATTATCTGTCTGGAGTGCTGCTATGGAGGAAAATGATCTTTGAACGAGAGAGGAGCTAAATAAGCTGAGAAGTAGATGCAAAAGGAGAATCAAATGGCTGATGTGGGCTAGAAGTTGGGTTCACATATGCATGGGGATGAGAAGAATTTTTTCACATACTGGCAGTGGAAAAATGGCAAAACAATAGAGATTGGAATGTGAGGAAATTGGTAAGAGGAGCAAGGGAACTCTGAAATTTTTATTTCTCAATAAGTTATGATAAGTAGAATGGCATAAGAAATTCTATTGTAATGAATAAAGGGTCATGTTGATGTTAAAATGAAGTTTGTCTTGGAATTGTACGGGTTTAGGTGCAATGCCTGAAAGGAGTGTGTGAGAGAGTGATGCAGCACCCTCACGTGTGCCTCACACACGTGAGGCCTAAAAAGTCTAAAAGGAGTAAAACTCCTTCCCAACTTCCCAATCCATCTTTCCCGTTTCCTACTTTCCCTTTTCTTCCCCTTCTTTCCCTTCTTCTTCGCAGCAACTGTCCCAAACAAGTTAGCACAGCACCGACGATGCCGAAATCGACGGAGACGGCTACGAATCAGGCACCTCCTTTCCTTGTTCTTCTTTCTTTCCTTATGTATTTTTCTTTCCTATTTTTCAGTGCTTAGATTGTATATAAATACCTCCCCTTTGGGGCTTTGTAAGTAGAAGATTGATTGAATGAATGAAATAGATTGAGTTTTCGTTTCAAGATCTTTGTTCTTGAATGGTTGTTTGTTCCTCTTGGATTTTGATCTTCACCGGCATTTGAAGATAGTCCCGGGGTCTTCGATTTCTCTTCCATCTTCTGCCTGCAAGCATAAGATAGAGCCCCCTTTCCAGACCAGTCAGCGAGGACAACCCATAGGCCATCTTCTACTGCTGTTCTGTGTTTACACGGCAGCCAGATCTGTCCCACAGATCGTGTATTGCTGCTGCTTCAGTTCAGGTTTGTTCGCCTCTGTCCCAATACCTTCCGTGCCCACCTTCAACCAGCCCATCCCTCTTATTTTTCCCCAATTACTTGCTGCCATCCAGCCAGCCAACGATCCAAGCTTCCATCTTCTATTACCAGTTACTGTTCACAGTAACCCATCAAACCTTACCTTTGTTCTTTCATTTAAATTAGGTCCCTTATTTCCTTCTAATCCATTTAGCCACATCTAAACTTCTTTAACCCGATTCCCTCTGCGTCAGAGAGCTAATGCAGATAGAATGGCTGGACGTAGGCTTTCTTCATGAAATAAAAATGGGGAGCCTCTCCTTGCCACACATGTACTGGAGGAGTGGCCACAATGAAGGCAGTAGCAGTACACAGGAGGTGTGGCTAGTGTGGAGTGTAGACAACCAAATTAAGACATTGGTTTTTTGGAGAATTTACCGTTGTGGCACATCAATCCCTTGCCAGTTTAAATGCATAGAGTCGGGGGCTCAATGGAGGCATCTAAATATCTATGGTCCTAGAGAC
Source organism: Chimonanthus salicifolius (assembly GCA_013350335.1). Lineage (NCBI taxonomy): Eukaryota > Viridiplantae > Streptophyta > Magnoliopsida > Laurales > Calycanthaceae > Chimonanthus > Chimonanthus salicifolius. The sequence continues at coordinate 61,761,462 of CM023538.1, read as the reverse complement.
TATATATTTGGGCAAAAGTTGGAATATATGAACAGGGGATCTAGTTACTGAGCTTTTCCATGGTTTATTGGTGTTGATCAGAACACTGTCCACTTCATTGTGGGCATGTTGATAGATCTGCAGACTCTTCTAAAAATTGTTGATAGATTTGCTGATTTTTGTTTCTAAGTTGGGTAGTTTCTGTCTTGGATGAGTGCGGTAATAGTTTTCCCTGCTCCTTTGTTTCATGTCTTCAACTATCTGTTCATGATTCTATTCTACTTGATATTGCAGGTGTGGAGAGAGGACCTCCTTCATTCAAATTTAAAATGCATGGGCAAGACTATGATTTTGTTATTTTTTTCTTCTCTTCAAAAAAAGAAAAGAACAAAAGACACTGCCTTTGTTAAGTTGGTTGAAGAGTGATAGAATGCAAGTTATCAAGTTCAAAGTGAAAGAGTGGAACGATATAATTTTTGTGCATCAAGCAGATAAAAAAAAGAGCTTGACAGAATTTTCTCAAAGATTGGTAAAAATAGTTGCTATTAACTATTGTTGAATTGGGTCAGATCTTCCTGTGAAACCTAATTAGGACAGATTATAAAACATGAGATTCCATGGAGGCAAAGATCAAGAGCAATTTGGCTACAAGGAAGTGGGTAAGGAGACTGCATTCTTTTGAGGAGTGGAAGCATTACACAGAAAGATAATATTATTTCTAGAAAAATCTTATACACATAAGATCTGATGGTAACTAGTGCCAGGTCCCACATATCCACTATGCTTCTATGAATTTCATTTCTAAAAATGAAGGATTGTGAAATGGTGGAGATGTAGGGCCTAATGGTAGTTACCTTCAGGCATTATGAAGTAACCCTCTTGAATAAGCTCAACATGGGGTAAACACTAGAAGGATGAAAATGAAATGAAAGGTGTGACATGGTGTAATATATACAGTATGCATATAGATATGGCACTCATATGCTCTGCAACCTTCTTGTAATATTATTGCCCCTTATATGCACATGGTTGTTTCCTTTTACTGTATGTATATTTTCTTTGGCTTCATTTGAAGAACTTCCTTTGGCATCATTATTCCAAGATTGTTGAAATATCTGATATAGATGGCTTTTATTGTATTTTGAAAGGACAACATGCTGATAAATATTGTTCCAAGATTGTTCAAGTATTTTTTTTAACATTATGGAAAGTGTTGGCCTTGGTTCTTTCTGCCATTGATACCTCGAGAGCATGTTTTAATGCTTTCCATGTTTTAAGACATGGAAGAACCCAAGTTTGCTTCATGCATCTGCCTAACTTTAGTTTTGGTCTTAATTTGGTGCATTTCTAATAGAATATTTAAATTTGCTAATTCAAGAAACTCAAGTATCTCGGTTCCTTGACACACCACTAAAAATGTGTATCTTGGTTTACCATTTTGCAGGTTCCTACATTTGAAATGGTACATGGCTTGCAGTCATGCATGGTAGCTCCGACCAAGATTATAGCTGGACTTGGCCTCTCATTGGGTATTGATATTCTAGAAGCACCTGGGGCAACTGGAGACTATCGAACCCTTCTTACATCCAAAGCAACAGCTATAGCCAGAGCTCTTTCAGCACCATTGCAGCCATGCCCTCTTGTTTTTGTCCCAGGAGAGGATGATCATAAGGCAGGCCGAGAAGATGGTTATGACTTTGGTTTCCTTCACATCAAGGTGATACTTTCATAATTTTCAAATAAAACTAAGTATATGATTTCGGCTTACTGAAACACTTGAATTAAATAGGCATCAGTTTTCGATGGGTTTTTTTTTCTATTTTTTTTTTTTTTATATGTTGCAATATTACTTATCCTTCCATTTATCTTCTAATGCTTGTTTGGTCGTGTCTACTGCTTTTTGTCACAATCTTTGACAGTTCCTTTCCAAGTAAATGATTCACTAGAATTTCTCCTTGGGCCCTGTTCACTATACATGTATTAGGAGGTGGTGGATTAACTGGACCCTATTGTGAATGGCCCAATATTTAGAAACTAGTGCGACAAGAATTGAAGATGTCGTCTAGGACATGGCCTTTGAGTATTTGCAATCTTGAAAGATCCAATTGGACCAAGTATTGATTTCTACTAATTGAGCCAATCTGGAATACAAGCCCTCAATAAATTGTTCATGCTTTGTGTAGAATTGTGTTATGTCATTATTGGCCATCAGTTCATGTGTAGAATGGTTTATTAGGCTTGTGGTCCAATGGGCCTGCTTTGGACCCAATAACTATTCAATTATGGATTTTGTTGGTTTCTCCTGGAAGCAACTGAAGGGTATTGTCATTATACTAGTGTTTTTACTTGGCTAGGATTAGAAGTCCTTTAATGGGAATAATTGCCTAGATGTGTGGGTCCTCTTTTTTTTTTTTTAGCAGTAACAAAGAGAAATATATTAAAAAGAAGGAAATAAGAACAAGAGAAGAGGGTCTAACAGGATTAGACCCAAACAAGAGAAAATACAATGAGAACAAAAAAGAAAAAAACTCCTCTAATCAGAAAAGAGGAAAACTCCTGAAAAGAGATCAGTAACTCCAAGCTTGTCAAAATAATCTGCCACTCCATTTGCTGATCTACCGATCTTATTGAAGGAAACCTCCATCCGCTCAGCTAACAACCTAATCTCCTTAACTACAGTGATCAATTTGCAGGGCGGTCTTCTATGATCTTGCACATGGATGGTTTGTGAAGCAAGGGCTATCCATGGTAGGGCCCGTTAGAAATCCTATCTGCTGGTCCATTTGCAATGTTTTTGATGGAAGTTGGATTATCTGTTTTCAAATAAGAAGCTGTTCTTGCATGGTGTTGATACTATTCTGTTCATTCATGTCTTGTCATGCTTTCTTTGTAGTTACTTCCCTCTCCATTCGTTGGCATTTTTTGAACCCTTAGAATTACTTCTCTATTCCCCAAAGGTTTAATGTAATCCAAACCATTATCCAGTTGGAGAACCGGCAACCTAATCTGCACTCTAATTTCTCAATTCATTTTGTACCCACAACTAGGCAAAATGTCTCTCTACTGCTATTACAAAATGTTTGTTTGTCCTTGCTGTGAATCAGATGAACATTAATTTTCTAAATGATGGCTCTTTCTAATACAGGCAATAGATGACGCCGGTCATGATAAAGCAAGCTTATTAAAAGTCAGAGGCTTGGAAGCTGTTGACAAAGCAATTGGGCAGCTGGCCAGGCTCCTCTGGCAGGCAGAATTGACTGGGAAGTATCAATACTCCGTTTGCGTCACTGGAGATCATTCTACCCCGGTAGAGTATGGTGACCATAGCTTCGAACCTGTGCCATTTGCAATTTGCCGTTTAGAAGCCTTTGTGGGTGCAGTGGGTGGAGAGGATGTTGTGATGTCAACTCCACTGGATTCTTTTCCACTCCCTAAAGTTGAGGCTGGTGAAGGCTTAAGAGATGATCTTGAAGTCCCCAAGGAGACCCAAAGCAAAGGTTGCAGATCTTTTGGCGGTGATTCAGTTAGTGAGTTCAATGAGATAGCAGCTGCGAGAGGGTGCCTCGGGCGTTTTCCAGGGAGTGAGATGATGGGAGTGATAAAAAAGTTCATTCAGCTGGAAATTTGAAGATGGGAGCATCAGTTTTTTATCTTCACATGCTTGCTAACATGACGGGGATAAGAAGTTCGTCACTCCTGCCTGAGTGACGGCGCGATAATAATATTTAACAACCTTTCACCTGAAAGAAGGTTATAAACCATGATTTTCTTGAAAGGAATGGAAGGTTATAAACCATGATTTTCTTGACAGAGGCATATTGTTTATCAATGTGATGAGTTATGTCCATCCTTTAGGAGCTGATGACATTGTAGTAAAGTGCCTCTTGTAACATGAAGTTTCCATGATCTGTTTGTGAATGCAGTAAATAAAAATAAAAAATATGTTGTGGAGAACAAATGGAAAACCGGCTTATAAAATAATGGCTCGAACTCAATTGGACCTAGTTCGAGAGTACATCAAGTGCAGCAAAACTGATACATAATAGAGATCTGCATCATGTCGATAAATCATTATGTATTGAAGATTGTCGTTGGAATGAGGCAATCTCTGTCCTACATTCCTGCCTTTCATGGATCCAATAGCTGTTTCTATTGCTTCTCCATGGTTTGGTACAGGATCTCAATATAATGGAATTTTTGGGTTTGTGTATTGTAGAGCCATTGTTTTTTTTTTTTTTCCGATGACTAAGGTATACAAACCTTTTAGAGCACTCGATTAATCTGTAAGACACATTGGGTAATACATAGAGTGGCCCTTTGGGATAGAGCAAGAATTGAACTCATGACTCTTGCTTTCTGAAGTGGGTTTTTGGCCATCACTCTAACTCCTTTGGATTGTGTACTGTAGAGCCTTAGTAGATGGCATGTGCCCAAAGTGAAGATTGTATGAGCAAAAATGGAGGCTCATTGTATTTTTTTCAATAAAATTGCTTTTTGGATAAAATTGACTTGGGGTCTAAGCCATTGGGCCAGCTGATATGTATTTTATAGTGTATTTATTCCAAAGGGTGTTTATTCTGTCACAAGTATTTAATTAGAAATCCATATGAATAGTTCAGTTGGTCTAAATTTATAGGATTAGAGTAGAGGTCTTGAGTTTGACTCTCCCTGGATTTACTAGATACACGAGACTTGCGGACGGTTTCGTGTATCCGTAGAATTAGTCTCACCTTCAATGTGAGGTGGGAATATTAATGTTTTTTTTTTTTTAAAGTATTTCATTAGAGCCCATATTTCAAATTCCAACTTCTAAAAGTATAATATTAATATATAATTTAAGTTAGATAACAGACGATACCGATTGATGGATCAAATAGAGATCCCAGGGGTGAAAATCCCGTTATTTGTTGATATCTCCGTCGATAAAGATAATTTCGAACAATGTAATATGATATATATCAACCGAGATTATTACCTTACTTTATCCCTATCTCATCCAGATTAGATGGAATCTAATGGACCATATAAACGGTATGCTAGCATAAGTCATACTCTTGGCATGTGGGATGTGATGGACTACCTTGTCCTGTCAGATCAAACTTATAATCGCAATTGATTGTAATGAATGAAAATCTGTTACTTAAATAGAACACTTGAATAAATAATGACTTAGAGTTTTTATTAAGTCAATGGACAAAAATACCATCACAACAAAATCGGCCATTTAATTTGGTGGTTTAAGAACTTCAGCAAAAAGAATTTTCTCTTCTATTGGTTGATATAGGATTGATTTTCTCTTCCATTGGTTGATATAGGATTGATTTTCTCTTCCATTGGTTGATATAAGATTTCCCAAGGCAAGCCCAGGCTTCTGTTCTTTCTATTGAAGCCAAGTGCACTGCTACCAGTTCTCATTTCTCAACTGAAGACAGAGCAGCTCTGTTGGTGCAGTCTCAAAAAGGCCATGGAACAAAAGCCAAATACACCTTCAGAAGAGGTAAGATTATGCATAAATGCTGATGAGGAAGTAGGCAATGAGAAATCTTTACATCATCCATCACCCCAATTGCCTGAGGAAGCAGATTCTCCTTCTTGTGGTAAGAAAATGAATGCAGATTTGGATAAGAAATGGGTAGATAAGGTCATAGCTTCAATCGAATGTAAGAGAGGCGTCAAAACAAGTATTCGTGATTTAGATTCTGGATACTCATTCCCCATCCAATGGGTTCCCCGTCGCTTCCGCAAACTCAGTGATCATGCCTATGTGCCTCAACTCATCTCAATAGGCCCATTCCACTACAACAAAAGAAGTAACCTTCTGCGAGTCATGGAGGATCATAAGATGAGGTTCATGAATGCCATTCTCGATCGCAATGGAAGGGATGGAGCAGTGCTTGATGGCTGTTACGGATCGAGAGGATGATGCCCAAAAGTATTACTCGCATGGAAGTCCATTGGAGAAAAATGATTTCGTCCAAATGATGGTATTTGATGGTTGCTTCATCATCGAGCTCTTCAGCAGAGCATCGCCTAAATTCAGCAACCAGTTTGCGGATGATCCCATATTGAACGATGAATACACGCGGAGGCGGCTGATGATCGACTTACTCAAATTGGAGAACCAGATTCCTTTCTTCATTCTCCAAAGCCTATGCAAGCCCATGAAAATTGACCCAACTAGTCTTGTACCTATGGCTCTTGAGTTCTTCAAATCGATGCTGCCCGACTACCGGAGTTGCGCCAAATCTGATGTCCACATAAAGCATTTTCTCCAATTTCCGAAGATCGAAAGTATCAGTAATTCTAATTCCAATTTCAAGCATTTGCTCCATTTGCTCTACACATGTGTAGTTCCTCCGAAAGAGGAAGGGTTGAAGTTAAATAAATCTACAAATACAGGTATGCATAAAAGAATAAAGATTCACAGCGCTTCTGAGCTAAGACAGGCAGGATTCGAGTTCAAGCTGAACTGTGGAGCCAAAAGCTTCTTTGAGATAAATTTCCACAGAGGAGTGATTGAAATTCCCCCCCTGTACTTTGAAGAATGGGCTACTTCCATATTCATGAATCTTCTTGTATTCGAACAGTGCTTTCCCCTCCACACCCAATACATATCGGCCTACACCATCTTCATGGATTTACTCATCAACAATGCAAAAGATGTGAGAATTCTTTACGAAAGTGGAATAATCAAGAGATGGTTGGGCAGCAATGAAGATTTGGCTGCAATCTTCAACAAGTTGGGAAAAGAGATTACTTTATACAGCAACGATTTGTATCTTTGCGATCTTTTTGAAGAGATCGAACATCACTACAGCAAAATTTGGGTGGTTTGGCGGGCGAGCTTGACGCGTATTTACTTCAACAATCCATGGGCAATCATATCTGTGATTGTTGCTATTCTCCTCCAACTTCTTACTCTACTTCAGCCTTACTTCCACAAATAGTTCTCCGATTATGGATTTGAGAATTGCATCTTTGTTCTATCCCGTTATCTTGATGTATGTATCACCTATGTATTAGTAGGATCATGGTTTTTCAGTTGTATGTCTCTATAAATTTTCACGACGTCTCCTCTTGCCGCTGTCTGGGGTCTTTGGAGGGAGCTCTTGATGTATGTATCACCTCTTTACTAGTAGGATTATGGTTCTTCGTTGTATGCATTCATGTGTCTGTATAAGTTTTAGCAACGTCTCTTTTTGCCACTGTCTAGAGTCGTTGGAGAGAGTCTAATAACAGAATCTTCAAAGGCACTGTCGAGTCCAATTTCAAGACGTGTTCTCACCAAGTGTGCACTGTTACTCTTCGAGAATAAAGATCTATATCTATGATCGACATTTTGCGCGCTTGAAAAAAAATATATTGATTTTACTTGAGTTATTTGTCATGTATTGTGGTCTAATTGTTGACTTTCTTCTGGGAGTTTTCTTTGCTATTTTTGTTGCTTATTGTTTATTTCTTTTTATTCACTTGTATATTTGTACCTCTAGTATTTTTTTATCTATTAATATATGAATCTTTAAAAAAAAAAAATTGTATTGGCGATGAGTCTTTTTCAGAAAGTCATGTCATTTTACATGTTAGTTTAAGCTTATATAAACAGGTGTTGTGTAGCTTTATCTGTATATCAATAAAATGAAATGAAATTTCAAACAATAAGTCTATCTTTATAATATATTTTTTATATAGGATTGTCATCATTAAAATTCTCTATAAAGTATTTTCTTTTCCTTGCACTTCTTGTCATGATCTTTGCCGTCTTGCTGTAAAAGGGGCCCATTTCATTGTAACAAATGAGAACTCTGTCAAAGAAAAAATAAAATAAAATCAAGTAATCAATCTTTTACTCCTTTTGCAGTCTTGGATTTTGAGATGTTTGGCCGACAGTTTTCTGATTGAGAGTTGGTAAGATAAAGTGCATGGGCCACACCTCAAAATATTAAAATGGAAAGTATTCTCACTCAATCTAGACAGCCACGTGCCTAAGAATGATCAAACCAGACAGATGGTCTATATATTATCCAACCAAAGGGTACCCATCAGGTCAATTATACTTTCACCATTGTATATGATGGGTGACATCCATGAGTTGGATGGTCTGGGCAAATAATTGACAACTTGTGGTTTGTGGTTTGTGACTTTGTGCAGGGGTTTAAAAATCGGTATCGGCCGATATATCGGCCGATACGATATGTCGACCGATATATCGTTTTCGGCCGATATATCGGCCGATATTTTTCTCTTTCTTCTTTGTATTTTTAAATATCGGCCGATATCGGCCGATATTTTGATATCGGGCCGATATAATACGGCCGATATCAAGGCCGATATTGTAAATATCGGCCGATACGATACATATCGGCCGATATTTACAAATCCAAAACCGATATATATCGGCCGATACGATACGTATCGGCCGATATTTAAACCCCTGACTTTGTGTATCATATCTTGTGAATGCCCAGTTCACCCATGGGAAAGAATTGAATTTTTTACTTAATTTAAATCTATTTTGAGTTGATTTTATGGTATAATTAAAATCTATATAAAATTATTTAATTTTACTCTTGATTTGATTATGTTAAAAATTGTAATTTCTAAAGTGTATTAGATCTGAATTTTTTTAAGTAACATTATTTAAAAAATACATTTTAAATAGATTCTACCCCATCTGTTAGATCTCACCTAGACAATCTCCACAGTTCCACATGCACAATGACATGCACGTGTGATATCGTATGAATTAGTGGTGAAACTTGGGATGGGTTTTGAGCCGACCGTATAACCCGACATGAGAAATCAATCAAGTCGGGTCATGAAAGTCGGGCCAGCGGATCGAGTTGGGTTGAGAAGACAAAAACCCACATTGAATTCGAGTTGGGTCGGATTGAGGGATTTTCAAGTTAATCCGACCCGACCCAGTTAAATTTAGGCTAAATGAGTTTAAAATACGGGGCGTGTCAAAATTCGGATTGAGTCAGATTTTAATTCGAGTTGAGTCAGGTCGGGTTCCATATTTTAATAACTCGGGTCAAGTTGAGTTTTAAAAAACCCGACCCCATTTCAGTCAGATAGACTCGTGAATTGGATGGTTTAAGCAATTTCAATTTACAAATAGTTGATTGAACAACATTAAATTTTGGATTCTAATAATCTAAGATAATCACTAATACAAGTGCTTATTTTATTTAATTAAGTAAAATGAGTGCGGTTCATGCATGACCCCACCTAAGTAGAGTTCAAAAGGTCACGTTGATTCGATTCAAAAGATATTTTTTAGATGATGCTTCTTATAAAATATAAGGTTATTGGATTTCAAAAGCCATAGTTTTCTAGAGACAAAACATCATCGGTAAAAATAGAAGTAGATATACATGGATTTCAATCAACAGTGAGATTAACTCAGAATCAGTTCAAGTTGGATAATGATAAAATTCATGAAGTAAAATAGGGTTTGAGGGTTTTTTTGTATTTTACTCTTTAGATTTTGTTTTGATAAATTATTAATCATTTTAATTTTGATTTTGCTCTTTACATTTCTGTCTTTAATAATAAATTTATTTTATTATTTGATCTAAACAATCGTGATCAACCACTAAGTAAATACTTGTGTAAACTTTGAATTAAAAGTGACATAGAAGAGAAATGTGTTAGCATTGATCAATGAAAATTGATTGGTGTACCAACACTTTTACCATTGATGCACTAAAAATGAATGAAATACCTATTTTATCTAAACAAATGAAAAAAGGAAAAAAAGAGAGATAAAAAAATTGAGCAAAATAAGTATTTCACTTGTTTTTTGTGCGTCAAAGATAAAAATGTTGGTGCACAAATTAAATCCTACCAAGAAACATTTTAAATTTATTCTATTTGGAATATGGAACATTTACCATTACTTTTAAAATGGACAATACAGTAAAATTCGTGTCGGATTACACAAAATATTTGTAGAAAGATCTCTATCTTTATATTAACTTTCCTCTTTCATTCTTTTATTCACTTTTTGTATTTTGTTTCTATTTTTGTATCTTGTAATTTTTTACTCTATAAATACAATTTAACCGGTCTCTCTTTTCAATTGGAGAAAACTAGAGTTTCAACTCGAGTCTGGGTCGGATTTTAATAAATCCAAATTTAACTCATGTGACAATATATTGAACTTGACCCAACTCAACCCAAATTAAAAATTCAATTTAGTCAGTCTGATTCTATCTGAATTTATAATACCCGACCCGAATCGACCCTTGTTGCAGCCCTAATCCAGATGTCCACTGTAATAAGACTGAGATGTGAACAGATGAAATGAGTAGATAAGCATTTAGAAAAGAAAGAAAACAGTAAGAAGGATAGTCCAAAATCTAAAATCCAACTAGCCTCTGCTTTTTCATCATCTGTCTTATCATCTCTACTTCCTTTCCCTTCGTCACTAAGTTCTTCCACCCATCTCTCACCCCACTTACGTGCTGATGCCTGATGGGACCTCCCACACAGCACTCTCCCTTTCTTCCTTTTACTTTCGCAACCTAATTCACAATAACGAGAGGAGTACCAGGTTCGCGGCCCCATTTTCAAATAACACTGAACAAGAAAAGACACGTCAGTAGAAGAGATAGAAGGTTGAAGCAAAGAGAGAGAAATGAAAAATGGTGGAAAGAAGAAATAGACAGAAACGGCGGCAAAAAGGAAAAAGGAAAAATAAGAGATATGTTAAGGAAAATCACCTCATTATCCATCATCAAACGAGCAAAGATGGATATTTTTCTTTGGATTTCATTTGCACTTTCATTGAGAGAAGGTTTTTTATTCTCCAAAAGACTCAAGACATGCTATCCATTCTTCTTGCCTTCGCCTTTGCCTTTGTATATATGAGAAAGAAAGAGAATGAAATAGACGGAGAGATTAGGATTTTTGGGTAGATGGTTTTATGCTAAGTTAAGAAATTTGAATCGGGTTGGATTGGATTGAAATTTAAAGACTTCAGTCTAATTTGACTTGAATTTCGTTCGATTTTTTTTTTTTCTCAACTCAACTTGACGACTTGACTCATGTGATTCGGTTTGATTTTGTTGCAGCCCTCGAGAAAACACAACAAATCCCTTGTCTCAATTTTACAAGATATCTACCTAAGACTCGATCCTCTTTTTCCTCAATTTTTTTTCTTGGTTCTGCAGCCAGATTGACTGTTTTATGCCAGAATCTATAGTGTTAAGAAATTCCATGACTTTCTTTTGGTTCTGCTAATTAATTAATCTTTTTAATCATTTAAAAAGTTGTTTTTAAGTTATGTAGCATGTAATGTTGTTCTAAACTATGATTTAGATTGAATCATATTTTAGAGAGACCATAGAGTTGAATTGTGGCTAGGTTAGAAATCCATGGTCACAGAAGTAAAATATGGGAGAGAAGGATTTGGTAAGCCTTTAGATTATTCACTTGGTTTAGCATTTTTGCAGGATTCCATTATAATTTGGAAATTTAGGTGACAAATGTTTATACAAAAAGTGAGACACAGGGCCTTCTCAATTCAAGAGACTATTCATTACTCTTTGAAATAGGTCATACATGTAAATTATTTTAGCCCCTATTTTGAATTTCTTTCACACACTACATCTGTTACCCATCAGTGAACTGGGTATCCAGCAAATTGGATATCATACCCGAATTATACTCAATGTTAGCTTGAAACTTTTTAGAATTATACTCCTATGTGTTAATTTTTGAAGCTATTAAAATTGCATTCCTATTTGGTCTTTCAATATAATTCTTTATAGCAACTAACTCTACCATTACTGGTATCTCTTATTTAGAGTATACTGAGATTCATTGATAGCGAGCAACTCCACCTGAAGTATAAGTATTGAATTGGTTTAGAATAATAATTGTTGGGGTGCGAATGAGAGTTCCACATCAGTTGTGAGAAGAGAAAACTAAAGACTTATAAGGGACTAGGTCACTCCACCTATCAATCTAGTCTTTTGGGCCAGAAGCCCAGTCCTAATAGTGGTATCAGAGATAGGTCCTCAAGCCACAATATGTAGACGTAAGGATCCCCTAGCCGAACGAGATGATTGGTGACGTTCTATCTGTCGGAGAGCCTCGTTCGAAGGGAATTGTTGGGGTGCGAATGAGAGTCCCACGTCAATTGTAAGAGAGGAAAATTAAAAGATTGAGTCACTCTACCTATCAAATTAGTCTTTTGGGCTGGAACCACCGTCCTAAAAGTGAGACAAGATAAATATCTCCATATTTTGTCAATTTTAGAACTTTAGGCATATTATTCATGTACATTGTTTGAATCTTATAAAGGCCAAAGTTGTTTTAGAGGTAGAAATGGCTACCTACTTTAGAAAATACTAATGTCTGTCTCACTTTCCAAGCCCTATTGGTTAATTTTAGACTGCTTGATACTGTGTTAATTGTAGAGTCAATATCATCTTTGGATTAGCGGTCCATCCAGTTTCATGAGTCCCATAGTGGCTGTCTTCCACTGATTCTGCACGTTGAAGAATCAGTTCATTTTTGTAACCTGCAAGTAAGATCGTATTCCCATGGTCGATATCATCCTTGGGCAATTAATGCATGTCCTTTTCATAATTTTCTTACATATTTATAGATATATAGATAGACAGAGAGAGAGAGTGAGAGATGGCAAACCTCAAATCTGCAGAAACTGTAGTCAACATAGACGGCCAATTTGTGGGTAGAATATGGAAGCAGAGGGAAGTTCATTTTGATGAAGAACAAGCAAAGCCAAGGGTCAGAATGTTAAAAGCTTCCTCTGCTAGCATTTCCTGCTCCATCCACAGAGTTCCTCAACGCTTCTTTCACGACAAGAAGATGGCCTACGTCCCTCATACCATCTCAATAGGCCCCTTCCACTACCATCAAAGAGAATATCATGCCTCAGAGATGAACAAAGACCGTCAACCACCCATCAAAGAGCAAGAATGGAAGTACATAAAAGAAATGGAGAATCACAAAGGAAGGTATTGTTGGTTTTTTTTTTTCTCAAAAAGCCTTTTTTAGGCTTGTGCTGGCTGTAAGGCCCAGGCCTATTAACTTAAGCCCTTGTATTTATATTCTCTTTCTCCTTTGAGAGAGAAGAGAAAACCAGAGAGAAAAGAGAGAGCAAAGGAGAGACTGGGAGGAAGGGAAAATGGTTGTAATCTTTTGATTTTCTTCTTAGTAAAATCATCACACTACGTATACATAGGTTGTTTTGCCGAACCAAGTATATCTTTGTCTTTCTTCTTGTGCGTGTGGTTGCTCTGATTTGTGTGGTTTGACTATCAACAGGTATCTCCACGCCATCCTCTCCCGAGGAGGAAAACACTGCTTTGATCTGTTCTACGGTGTTGTTAACGAACAAGAACACAAGGAAAAAGCGAGAGATTGTTACTCAGAAGACTTCGAGCTCAGCGACGAACAATTTGTGGAAATGATGGTTGCTTCATCATTGAGCTCTTTCGGAGAACATTCATCGAAGAAAAGGCAAAAGAAAATGGAAAAGAGAATTTTGCATTTTTTGAGGAAAGAACAGCTGATGATCCCCTCATAAAATGGGAGTGGCTGAGGAAGCAACTTGCACTGGACTTGCTTCTGCTGGAAAATCAGATACCTTTCTTCATTCTCGAGCTTCTATTCCCCCTCATGAACATCTCCCGCGACTCTCTCTTAGATATGGCTATTAAATTCTTCCGATCCGCTCGAGTTCTTCCCATTTCAGTCGATGCTGAAATCAAGATTCCCAAGGTTCATTTTCATCATCTTCTCCATCTTGTCCACTCGAGCATCCTTTCTTCTACTTGCGAGAAGAAGAAGAATCCAACGACATATACCATGAAATTGATCCCATGTGCGACAGACCTCAAAGCAGTAGGAATCAAGTTCCAAAAGGCAGAGGAGCCAAACAGGTGCTTTTTGGACATAGAATTCAAATCACAAACAGGGCTGCTTTCTACTGGGGTGATCAAAATTCCCCAATTGACACTTTCAACTTACATAGGCACCGTCTTCCTCAACCTTGCTGCCTTCGAGCAGTCCTACCTGTTGGAACTTGTGGCTCAATTTTACTGAAATTAGGAGTCTAGTTACATGAGACTCCTAATTACATAGGACTCCTAATTAAATGGGATTCCTAATTACATTAGGAAACTGCTAAACATAGGACACTGCAATACTCCTATATATTAAGGACGTGGGTTTCATGGAAACCCTGCCGTTCGGCCGAGTGCCTTCCGAGGCCAGAAGGGGCCTCTTGCAGTAAAGGTGTAGTGAGGGAGATAGAGAGAGAGGGAAGATACCAAAAGAGATCTTGGGATCCAAATATTGTATCTGTATTCTTTTTATCTATAATGAAATCTACACTCTCCCGTGGACGTAGGCCAAGGTTGGGCCGAAGCACGTATATCTTGTGTTCTTTGTGTTTATGTGTGATTGAATCTGTATTTTCTGTATGTGGGTATTGGGTCTATTCCCTAACACTACCGCCACTGCGGCACAGCTTTCTCAGCCTACATCGTCTTCATGGATTGCCTCATCGCCAACGAGGAGGATGTGGGTGTCCTCTCCAACCATGGCATCGACAACTTCGTCGGGAGCAACAAAGATTTGGTTGATCTTCTCAATACAACCGGTCGGAAACTTATCGTCGAAGATGATGAAACTATTTACAAGACTCTTCATGAAATCAGTATGTGTTATGAAGAAGTCACTAAACATCGAATTCTAGCAAGCATCAAACGCAACTTCGCAAAAAATCCAATCCAATTCATTTCCATAGTCATTGGCGTTTTGTCTCTTATAATTCCCAATATTATCCAACTCGCCAATTTTCTTTGCCGGTTTTTCCTACCTCCATGAGCAACACTAAGATTGTCATATCATTTTACCTTTTACTCCTTTCATTTCGTCATTGTACGACATTTCCTTGCATGAGAAATGATGTTAAGATGTTTAACTAGAATCAAGTGTATTTTGTGTGATAACTCTTTCTTCTCTCTCTTTCTTACATGTTATTTATGTCGGTAAAGTCCCACATCGCGAGTGGATCTTTAGATTATGGAGTATATAAACACATGGGTTTCCTCTACTTGGTAGCCGCTTTTAAAGATGAATTCTATTGATATGTTTAATATGGTATCTGGGATACAACAGGGATGATTTGGGTTCATATCTCCAACATTGTATGGAGGTGAAGAGCCAAGTGTCTCCAACCATAGAGTTGGAAGAGAGTGTTAGCAAAGTCCCTGATGGCCAGTTGACCTTTGGACTGTGAGGTTTATTAGCACATATGTTCATTTCCTTAACAGCTAACTGGTTTTTAAGGATGCATTCTACTCATGTATTTTATAATATGAATGAGATAGATAAAAAAGTTAAGTCGGGAATTGACATAGATGCTTAATTTACTGTGTTTATTTAGGAAAAAAATTCATATTCAAACTTTTAATAGTTTCTCTTTTATGGTATGCGTGATTGAGGGTCGCATTGAGATGGGTTGGATTCTAATTTTAGTCAGATCTACTAAATGCAATAAAAGATATTTTTCATGAGATGACCCATCTTGAACCTAAATTTCTAAAAATATAGGAAAATGAAAAATAATTAAATGCATAAAATTTTTAATAGAAAAAGAAAAAGAGATGACTTTTCTTCTCTTTGAAGGCATCGAGGTATCAGAAATAGAAGCAATGATCTAAGATATTTAGACTTCAAAGACAGAATACATAGCCTAAAAGCATGAAAAAACGAATTTACATAGGTATTCTCAAATAGGATCTTATCAGATTAGGTTTCGAACAACTCTACCCAATCAACTCAAACTTTTCGAGTTGAGTTAGGTCAATTTGAATTATATTTTTGTAAGAAATATTATAATTCAAGCACATTTTTTTGTCAGACTGAGTCAAGTTTACAGGTCAGTTTACAAATTACCACCTCTAATCATGTTTATTTTCTCCTTTGTCACCTTGAAGATAGAATATGTCTCATTTTTGTGGTTCCATTAAATGAAAGAATCTGTAATGGAGAAGAACCCAATTCTTTTGAAAGCATCTAATCATTTGAAAGGTAGATCAAAATGGACTAAAATGGATTCCCTACTTCAGAAGCACAGTCAGAATTTCAATCAATATCTAGTGAAAATGAAAATAAAAAAAAAGGTTCAGCTGTCAGGTGGACAAAGTGTTGATTTCCTTTGGTATAATTTCATTCCATCCAGAGAGACTTAAGAATGTGTAGATTAGTGGCTGACTTTTTAGCGAAGCTTGGTGTCACCGGCCTCTCCTCAGGCGTGTTTCTCCTTTGAGTTCGAATGAGACTTTATTTTGGTTCTTATTGTGTTTTGTTTTTCTTTCTTTCTTTCTCACTTTCCTTTTTTTTTTTTTTCTTTCTTGTTTTGAGTCTAATCCTGTTAGACCTTTTTCCTTTTCTTGTATCTGCTCTTTTTCTTTTAATATACGATCCATTGTTATCACTCAAAAAAAAAAGTGCAGATTAGTTATCTAGTAAAATAAATTAATTAATTAATCACCTTTTTTTATGATTAAGGTGTTGATATCTCTTAAAGTATTGAGACTAAGTATATTTAGACATGACGTCCACCAAATACAATAATGATATGTATATTGACAAGAATTATTTTTTTTCGTTTCTAAATATATGGTTCACTAAAATTTATTTTGATTGAATCAATGAAGTCACTTTTTTAAGCTCTATTAGTTTTGATTAGTTTAGATGATTTTAACTTGTAAACTTTATAGCCTTTGAGAATATGACTTCATTAATCTAATAAAAATATATTTGATGAATCTCATACTTAAATAAAGATATTTCATTAAAACATATCAGTATTTCATTTCATGGTGCCCTACCTAAATGTGTTTCCATGAATGCTCCTGGCAATGAATGTTAAGAAAAAATAAGATACTAGAGACAAACTTGTTCAGAATAGAAGTCCACAAAATAATGAATGGACAAAAAAAAATCACTAGTCAAGCACACACGAAAAATAAGATACTAGAGACAAACTTGTTCAGAATAGAAGCCCACAAAATAATGAATGGACAAAAAAAAATCACTAGTCAAGCACACACAAAAAATAAATATTTAACGTGGTTCCTTTTCGGTACGTCCACCGGTTCAAACCAAATTCACTATGCTCAAAGGCAAAACAAAGAACAAGAGACTACTGTGCCTGTTACAATTTTCAGTCACTCACCTCTCACAAAAAGAGACATTATATATTGTTCTAATTAGGACTATAAAAATATGCAATGCGAAAATTATAAAATTGTCCTCTATTAAAAAATTCGCCAATCAATGCCGACAAACCTAACAAACTGCCATTTGTTCTTGTCATGGGAACCAACAGAAAGAAACACCCTCTGTCTAAACAGTCATTACCTACCAACTCTCCCCACAATCAATATTGGTTCCATAAAAAAAACTATCTCAATAGGGGTTTTGTTATAAGAATTTCAACTGATTGTTCTTCTTCTTGTTACTCTTCTTTGAGCCTGTGGTCACTAGCTTTTAAGACTTCTGGTAGTACAATCCAAGGGAGTATTACACATAGAGAGAGAGAATCAGATGGAGAGAGAATACCATAGAGAGGAAATGAAAGTAGAGAGAGAAGATGGATTGGATGAACTCAATCAGCAGAAAATGGGTGCACATTCAATGGATGCAGATTCTCAATTTTCAAGCAAAAAAGAGATTTTCAACACAGAACTGGTAAAAGATCTTCTTCGCGCACCATCGATTCCTATAATAACAGAGTTTTCATCTAGCAATTCATGCACCATCCACAGGGTTCCTCCAAGCTTATGTCTTCAAAACACCAATGTGTATCTGCCTCAAATCATCGCGATAGGCCCACTTCACTATCATAGAAGAGTACAAGAAAGAGAAGATCCTCAAAAACTCTACAATCATCCACATCTGAAGGAAGAGAATGATCATCAGCGACCATTAGAGGAGCATAAATGGAGGTGTATGCAAGCCATGGAAGGTCACAAACAAAGATATCTCCATGCCATCCTCGCCCGTTCTCGGAGAGGAGAGGAGAGCAAGGAGGACTGGTTGCACCGATTCTTAGCCGCTGTCAAGAAATTAGAGGTAATAGCAAGAGAATGCTACCTGGAAGAATTAGAGATGGACAGCGATCACTTCGTGGCAACGATGTTGCTTGATGGTTGTTTTATCATTGAGCTCTTTCATCGAATTATGGTCGAAGATAACAAGAAAAATGAGGATGACCCCCTTATAAAATTGGAGTGGCTGTGAAAGCAATTGGTCATTGACTTGCTCAAGCTTGAAAATCAGATACCATTCTTTCTTTTGGAATATTTATCTCATCTAATGAACATTTCTAGCACCGATCTTGTGGAAATGGCTCTTAAATTCTTCAAATTTGCCGTTCCAGATAAAATTGAAATAAGGGTTCCCAATCATGATATCCATCACCTTCTCCATTTAGTACACTCAATTCTCCTTTCCAATTTGGAGAGGGAGAAGAATCCAAAGGCAGATACCATTAATCCTGTATATATGATCCCATGCGCATCCGACCTTAAGAAAACAGGATTCAAGTTCAAGAAGAAGAAGGAAAAGAATGGTTTACCAGACATAAAGTTCATACCTCGGCGGTATTGGGTATTGCCGCAAAGCGGAGAAATTAAAATTCCCCAAGTGATGGTTTCAGTTGTCACAGCCATTCTGCTGCTCAATCTAGCTGCATTTGAGCAGTGTTATCGCCATTGTGGAACTTCTTTCTCTGCATATCTCGTCTTCATGGATTGCCTCATTGCGAGTGACGAAGATGTTGGAATTCTGTGCCACCATGGAATTGAGAACTGCATTGGCAGCAATAAACATTTGGTCGATCTCATAAACCAAATTGGTGGAAAGCTTGTTGTTGATGATAAAGGAATTTTAGACACCATGAAAATGATCAATAAACGTTACAAGGAGGCCACGAATCACCGATTTCGAGCAAGCATCAAGCGTAATTATGCATCAAATCGAATGGCAGTCTGGTCTATACTTCTTGCCTTTCTCTCATTTTCAATTTCCATTGGCTTCCAGGTTTTTGGTATAGTTAGGTCCTATACAAAGTGAAACTTCTTCACCATTCGAGCAAAGATCAAATTTGATACCGCATAGCTCTTCTTCAGACTCTCAGCGTTTGCCCCACATCTTCATTTTCATGTACTTTCCTGAATCTTGATTTTCTGCGGTTTAATATATTCATAAGATTAATCCCATCTTTAATATAGAGTGAGAATAACCATTTTATTAAACAGATTATACGCGAGTAAATCCAATTTGTTAGCTTCAATCATGCTTTAAAAATAATGTTTCTTCTGTGAAAGTTAAGTAGATGTTTACTAAACATTGAAGTGAATTTTCAATAGTTTAGAACACTTCTTCTCTCATGTTATGTGATGAATTTCTTATAAAAGACAAGGTTATCAGGAAAATGCGTGAGTGGGAGAGTTCTCAATCGAAGTCCACGAGTAAATCCAAGTGGACTGCTTGTTGATTGCCTTCATAAGATTTATTCTTCATTCTTGGGCAAATTCAAGTAGGGTATTTTAGATTTGGTCTGACCCAAGGAGCATAATTAGGTTTGCAACACTGAGATGTAGTAGTTGAAAAAGGATCACGTATACAAACACAGGTTTTACCATGTTTCCAATTTTGCTCTTGGAAATCGGCTCGTCAAACCCTCTAAATCGGCTCACCGAACCCTTACAATACTAGAATCACTGGTTCGGTGAGCCGATTTCCAAGGGCAAAATGGTAGGGGTGAAACTGGGGTCGGGTTTTGGCCCGAACCCACATGACCCAACCCGAAAATCATGCGGGTTGGATTATGAAAGTCGGGTCAGCAGGTCGGGTCGGGTTTAGAAGTCAGAAACCCACATTGAATTCGGGTCGGGTTGGGTTGAGAGATTTTTAAGCTAACCTGACCCGACCGAGTAAAAAGTATTCAAAATGCGGGTCGGGTCGGGTTTCGGATTGAGTCGGGTTATAATTCGGGTTCGGTTGGGTTAAGACGTCCGGGTCAAAACTTCGGGTCGAGTTCTATATATTAGTAACTTGGGCCGGATTGGATTTTAAAAAACCTGACCCAACCCGGCCCGATTTCAATCCTACAAAATGGGAAACACAGTAAAACCCGTGTCTACGTACACAAAACACTTGTGGGCTGACTGCTAGCCTTCCATTTGCTTTATTTATTATGTATGTATTGACTGAATTTGCTTTCAAATTGTTTTAAATACCATAAATGTATTTTATATCGGCTGAGTTAAATGAAGAAAATCATGTTGATATTCTTGCAGTAGAACTCACTATCAAAAGCTATCCATTGAGAGGAAGGGGTGCTTCAGGTGTTATAAAGAGTCACTGACTTTTAATGTAAAACTAAAAAGAAATAAAAATATGACTTTATCTTGTGCAAGTATAAAATTTCATTTTTATTAAACATTAATTTTCAATAAAAACACAATTGCATTTTTAGATCTCTAAAATTAACATACTACAAGTTTTGTCTTCTCTGGCCTCTTTTGTGTTGTGGCTTGACCCACGATGTGGTTTAATTTGGTTCCTTTCTCCTTTGGACCTGTTTTGTGTCTTTTAGTTCGGCCTGGCCCGAGCAGTGGGCTTTAACTTGTTCTTTATTTCTTGGGCTTTTCCTCTTTTGAATGAATAAACTAACCAATCATTCATTTAAAATGATAACTTTTAAATTTGTCTATTAAGTGGACTCAACAAATATCAGAATTAAATCCCTTGAGTATCATTAACTTGTATAAGTTGAATCAATTTAAATAAATGCTTGATTAGAGATCGAAATCGGGCACCTTGGACTCAAATGGGCCTCAATTATTACTATCACTATTTATCATTTCATGTGGACAGATTACCATCTACAAACTCAACTTCGAGTTTATGTGATGAGTTCATAGAAATATTATGTTTAACTATAAATTTTAAAATATATTTTAATTGAATTAAACAAGTTTTTTTTTTGAACGGTGAAAAATTTCATTAATAGAACAAAGATACAAATGTAAGAATATAAAGATGAGGCCTAAGAGATATAGGTTTTAAAAGAACAAAAAACTTACACCCCATGAACCCAACATTAAAACACAGACCCATATAAATTATCCACCAGGAAGGTGAAAAGTGGCCCTGGTAGTTCCATCAACACAATTTTTTGCAAAAAAATCCGTCATCCCATTAGCAGAGCGGCTAACGACGGAGAATGAGACCTCAATTCTTGCTACCAACCCTTTAATTTCCCTCATCAAAGTAGTCAGCTTCCATGGTAGATGCTTCTCCCCTTTGGCCCATTTAATAGCGTTGGATGAGTCACTCTTAATAACTTATTTAACCCCCCTAACTTAGACCCTAAGATTAAGGATCTCTGTATACCAAGAAGTTCCTCCTCATTAGATTCCTTAGACCCCACAGATTTCGAAAAATAATTCTTATGGCGCCCAAATGATCCCTAAGAACACCCCCGACCCCAGCCGGACCCGGTTTACCTCTCAAAGCATCATCAACATTAAATTTGAAGACACCACAAACTGGAGGAGACCACATGGCTCGCACCCTCTTGCTTTTTGGACGATTCATCAAGCAATCCTCCCATACTTGGAACAAGTCATTGGTTTTAAAATCCCTGAATTCCTTATTAGTACAAAGCCAACAACACAATCTCCACTTAGCATTGTGAAAAATTCCATTAAAATCCGAATTAATCCCTTCAAAGACCCTTAGATTCCTCTCCTTCCAAATTGACCACAAAACCACGGATGGGATCAAGTTCCAAACAATCTTTTTCCTACTTCTCAATCCAAATAGGAACCAATACTCCATAACCCCCTCCCACGAACTAGGAATTACACAAGTTACATTTTAAAATTGATCAAAACTTGTTTTTGTTTTAATTTACATGTGGGAAACTGCGGGATATCCAACGTAAAACTCCCACAGGTGAGGCCGCTACCCCTAGGGCACACCAAAGTTAGACCATAATAATAATAATATAATAATAATATTTTTATTATTTTCTTTTTAATTTACATAAATTAATACAATGCAAGTGCTTTGCACGTGTAACTCACTTAAAAGATTTAACTGTTTTAGGTCGAGTATATTTATAATGTTATCCTACCATTCCACTGAAAAATATCTTATGCAAGCATTAATTTAATATATTGTGAACCCTACAAAATAATATCTTATTCATTTAAAAGAATTCCTTCAAGCTCATTCCAAAGAGTTATTATGTCTTTGATTTTAGAAATCAGCTTCACCTAATCAATAATTTCTCCTATACATTTTTGACCTACTATCAATCACTTCATAATTTTAATTGAATGAACAACCATGTGGTTATGAATTATGACTCGAGAATAAACAATGTCCAATTGGTTTAATGATAATGAAGTTCATTCCAACTTTTTCATTGATTTAGGTTCACAATTAAGGTCACTTAACCATTTGTTGGAGCACAACTAGGACTGAGGAGATGGCTCAAACATGTCATTTAACAAAGAGAAATTTTCCATTGGTAATTCTCTACACCATGTGAACTTTCTGGTCTTGGAGTCTATTTAGTTATAACAATCACTGCGGGCTCCGAGATTTTAACGCTCCAAGCGAACTCTTAAGATGGGTCTTTTATCTACTCATAAAAATAAAATCAGATATTTCTTTTACGAAATGTGAAATATCCAAATAAAATATCATAATCAAATTTATAACAAAGTATTATTTAAAAATTATTATTCTTAGATTTTGAAATGCAAAATTACTGATTAAATTACTATATTCAAGTTTTTTTAACATATCTTTTTCAATAGATAAGATAGTTAATTTATTCAATCTTTTTTTTGACAAATTTAATTTCTACTTGTGTTATGCATGTTGATTTTTTATTTTTTATTACTATTTTATTGTATTTAAAAAGAGTACTTGACATGCTAAAATATATAAAGTATTTAAAACAACTTATAAAGTAAAATTATATTAAAAAATTATCACTCATTTATAAACTATAAAGCACAAAACAGTCATTCAAATTTAAATTCATTTTCTTTCCATTCAACTATCTATATTAGAGTGAACACTAAGTTTTCTCATTTAGGGACCTTTATATAATCATTTTAATCTTATAATAGAGTCAATTAATCATCCCAATTCTTAATTTTTTTAAAAAAAAGATGGAATACAAGTAATAATAGCAATTGAAAAATTAAACCCAATGTGAATCAAACATAAAACATTAAGATCTAGAATAGACGAACTACCATTGCACCACCGACCCATTGTTGATAAAATAACATTAAAATAAATTTATAACATAAAAGAAGGTCCAAAAACTTAAAAATTGAACTCGACTTGAGAGTCTATCTATTTGGAGGCCTATCTATTTAGGAGCCCTAGTCGATGGTCTACTCCGCCTAAAGTCAGGGCCAAATGAAGGACGCATTGCATTTCAAAGTTCCAGGTAGCAATGTCAGCTGCTACAACTATTAGAAGGCACGACTCAATTTAACCTCAACTTATTTATAAATAGATAGATCTAATCTAAATTAAAAAATTATTGAGTACTCTTAATTGACTTAATTATTATCATATTTATATGAATACATTCATCTAATTAGACGAGGACACAAACCGCATAAGACTTCATCTTAACCCGACCAGACCTACCCATTACCAGTTCCAATCCTAACACTCTTATGTTAATGACCCACTCAAAATGATGAGCAAGCACTATACGGGTCCAAACTCTGATGCGAGATAACTGAGTTATCAAGTTCTCGTTGCTGAAAATATCTCGTGTACTCTGAGAAAATAATGACAAGAGGGACAAGATAGTGATTAACAAGGTGGGACAGGGGAATGATAATTTAGTGTTGTCCAATAGCAACTTTTGTTATCCATTTGAATTTTATTTCTCATCCGTACATTGAAAATAAATAAATATGGATCTAGTTTATATATATATATATATATATATATATATATATATATATATATATATATATATATATATATATATATATATATATTAAAGTTAAAACTTAGAAGATATTTATCCATGTCAAATTTCAAATTTACATCAGCAAGTGAAGCCAGATTCAAAGTCTATTAATATCTAACTTATATAGTGTAGTTCAATTGGTTTTAGGTTAGCACTCCCATGGTCTAACTTTGGTGTGCCCTACGAGTAGTAGGCTCACCCATGGGGCTTTTACGCTGAGTATCCTGCAGTTTCTCATATATAAATTAAAAAAAAAATAACAAAATAGATCTCTCAATTTTTATAGTTGATAGAATATGAAAAATAAAATTCTTTATTCTACTTGTAACCCAACTCAATGCGTATAAGTTAAACCCTATTAAAAACACATGATAAGTGAGTACATAATATGATACCAATATAATACCAATATGAGGAATAGATATCCAGTCCAAAAGACTAATCTATTAGGTGAATGATCCAAGTAATTTATAAATTCCTAGGGACTTGTTCACGGCTCTAAGAATCTCCGCTTGAAGGAGGCTAGTATCCTATCTACTTAGAGGATCTCCTGAGTCTACATGAGGTAGTATGAGACCTGCCTTTAATTCTATTTGTTAGGACATCGATATCTGGTTCAAAAGACTAGCCTTTTAGATGGAGTGAACTAAGTCGTTTATAAATTTTTAGATCTACTTCTACACTTTTAATGTGAAACTCGTGTTCGTAGCCCGACAACCAAAAGATAGGACCTAACCAATATCTCAAAAAGCTTTAGAGCTATTCTTATCACATATTAGATAGACCCAACTTAACACCTATAACCAAAGTTTAAATTTCATATGTTAGTTAACTAAAGCAGAGTAAACCAGTTCGAGTAGGTTAATTGAAGATAAATGATACAATACATCCAATATCTTCCCTTTTATTTAAGGAATTCTACCAGTACACTTGATAGCTCATGGTGGTTCTCATTTCTGAAACTGAAGTCCTACCATTTTCTGTGAAATCCCATTAGAGCTTAGCATCAAATGGCAACTACTACTTGTGGGAAAGTTATGGTTTCCACAGAGAGTGGTGAGGAAGGAGATAACAAGGAGACTTCCTTCTCTCCTATCTTACATAGAGTAGATGAAGATGGGGATGCAAATTCTGTTGACAAGGAACTGAACTGGGAGAAAGGGTGGGTGAATAATTTCATGGATTCCATCAAGAAAAAAAGGGATGATGATTATGGTTCAGAATCAGAATGTTCATTTCCCATCCAGAAGGTTCCGGAGCGCTTTCGCCAACTGGGTCAATATCCTTACGAACCTCATCTAATCTCAATTGGCCCATTTCACAATGCTAAAAGAAGGAACCAACTGCGAGTCATGGAGGACGTGAAGAAGAGCTATCTGAATTCCATCGTCGAGAGAAGGGGAACGAATTGGTTGAAGCAGTGCTTGAGAACTGTCAGGAAGGAGGAGGGAAAAGCCAGGGAGTGTTACTCGCAGAAACTCCGATCGTTGAACAGCTATGCTTTTGTAGAGATGATGGTATTAGATGGTTGCTTCATCATCGAGCTCTTTTACAGGACGACAGTCGGATGGGGCGATGGATTTGCAGAGGACTCAATTATAAAGAACTCTGTTTTGAAAAATGAAGACATGAAAAAGATGCTAGTGATCGACTTGCTCAAGTTGGAAAATCAAATTCCTTTCCTTATTCTCCAATGCATATTCCAACTCATGGATATTCCTGACCAAAATCTTACAGAAATGGCTTTCAAGTTCTTCAAAAAGATGCTGAGCGGCACCGATACTGATGTCCTAATCAATTTCCCCGAAGTGGGTAATGTAAGTGCCAGCCATTCTAATGTTCCATTCAAGCATCTGCTCCATTTATTCTATGCTTCAGTCGTTCCCCACCCTAGAGATGATGATAGATCAGAGAAACATAGATTGGAAGGATTACATATCATCAAAATTCGACATGGAAAGCACCCAGCAAGACAAGAATCAGAAAACAGAGTAAAGATACCCTCTGCTTCAGAGCTTCAACAAGCAGGATTCGAATTCAGGCGGAATAGGAAAGCTGAAAGTTTCTTTGATATAAAGTGTCAAACCAAGTTTCATAAAGCAGTGATCGAGATCCCCCCTCTGTACTTTGAAGAATGGGCCACTTCTGTATTCATGAATCTTCTTGTTTTCGAGCAGTGTTACTATACTCTGCACAGCAATTCTCTCCACACTCCATACATATCAGGGTATACTATCTTCATGGATTTTCTCATCAACCATGCAAAGGATGTGAGAATTCTTTATGAAAGTGGGATAATCAAGAAATGGTTGGGCACCAATGATGATTTGGCTGCTGTATTCAACAAGATGGGCAAAGAGGTGAGCTTGTATAACAAGGATTTGTATCTCCGAGATGTCATTAAAGGGATTGAAGAGTATTATCACAAGCCTTGGGTTGTGTGGAGAGCGAGTTTGACTCGGATTTACTATGACAATCCATGGGCAATCATATCTGTGATTGTTGCAATTCTCCTCCAGCTTCTTACTCTGCTTCAGCCTTATTTCAAATAATCTCCCCTTTCTGACTTACTGCGTTGTAATTGTCTTGGTGTGTTGTTTTTGCTGATGTAATTTGATAAACTAATGAATTTGTATAATAGTTGAGGTACCCTAATCTCACGACTAACTTTTGAAAGAAAATTCTATCTCAAGAATATATTAAGTCTATCTCAAGAATATATTAAGTCATGATTTTCTAATATAATATTAATGTTTGTTTTAGATGCACAGTACACATGAGAGGGGTCTGAAGTTCGCAGCCACTCTCTCTCTCTCCCATTAATTAGCATGGTGAGATGGACTTCCGTGTTTCTTCCTGAGACCAATTCATTAGTAGCACGGTGAGATGCTTAGAGAACACCAAATATGGAGGGCCATGCTATCATGACATAGTTCTAGACTTAACATAAATAATATCTTGTAAAAAGATTCATTAATATTATAAAATCAAATAAGTAATTATTTATACAAGAGTAAGAATAATTCTATTTCACAAAGAATAGTTCTATTTCACAACATATATAACTTATTTGATTTAAATTAAATTAAATATATAGTTAAAGTGGAGTTTTCAAACAACTATTAATTTTATTTGATTAAGCCAAATAAATAAATATGTTTAAATGGATTTTTTTATAATCAACACACTCACAGTCTATACTTTAATTTCATAAAATTAATATTAAAAAATATAATTATATAAAGAGAATCAAACTAAATTAGGAGAGCTCGTGACGAATTTGTCATGTTAAGTTAGAAGTTTACAAGACGGAACATCACGATGAAGTGGGTCTTGAGTACGATTTACGCAAAATTCTAACAGGTCACTCTCCTTAAACTTAACTAGTGTGTCTAGATTAAAGGTTTACATTTGTCGGTGAAATTAGTCTCACCTCCGATATAAAGAAGGGATCTCCTTATTGTAGAAAAAGAACTAATAGCCCCTCTTAGTGAACTCAGTCATCACTTCTTTTATTGATATTCAGCCTCGAAATGAAATTAGAATGATAAACAAATGATGGGCAATCACAGATATAGAAAGATTTCTTTTTGGGTGAATTTGTGTATGGCAATCAAATCAAATCTTCATTGTGTGGTTGCTGCTGCTATAATAAGAGATATTGTCATTCTATCTTTATCAAACACCAAAGTCTCTCTATATGCAGACAAATTAGGTTATGGACTTGGGTCCCTTCTCTGACATTGATGTTGCCAACACTGTTTGCTTGAGTTTTACATTCAGAAAGTTTTTTCTTTAAAATCTCAAGCAAGTTTTCGGAAGAAGGGTTTTTGAAATAGATGTAAGCATGACTTACAATAGAAAATAATAATATCGAACTATAGTCCAGACTGCTGATATGATATAATAAGAGATATTGTCATTCTCTCTTTATCAAGCACCAAAGTCTCATAAAATCGTTTTATATGCAGAGAAATAATGTCATGGAACTTGGGTCCCTTGTCTGACATTGATGTTGCAAACATTGATTTTCATATACAATTACAAGATATTTTTTTAGGCAAGCGATCCTCCCACGAGTATTTTGTGCATACAGACATGGATTTTACTGTGATATCCAATTTGCCTTCCACCTGCAGTACTGAAGAAAAATGAATGTCAAAAATTCATAAATAGTGCAAATCGGCTTACCAAAATTCATAAACAGTGCAAATCGGTTCACCAAAATTTATAAACAGAACAATCGGCTCACTGAAATTGCAAGTTGACTTGCCAAAATTCATGAGTAGTGCAAATCGACTCGCCAAAATTCATGAACAATGCAAATCGGCTTGCTGAAATTTCAAATCGGCTCGCCGAAATTCACATGAATAGTAAAAATCAGCCTATCGAATTTTTTTTGTTCATGCGAAGGGTAAAATGAATAATACACTAAAACCAATGTCGCTAAACACAAAATACCCGTGGGAGGATCGCTAACCATTTTTTTAACATCAAGATGTCTATGTCTTTTAGAGCACCTGATTAATCTTTTAACATGTGTAAATCTCTCTAGTCACATACATTGAATAACACTATGGGAAGTAATCATTTTGTATTGATAGTGAACTTGTCAAAATACTTAATTGCAATTTAGAGTGGAGTTCGAATTTGAGTTCTGTCAAATTGAATATGGAGAGTAAATTTGTGTTCTCTCTTCTATATTGAGAGACCCGTATATCCTTTGTATTAATAGAAGAACTGAGGTATACAGATAAAGAAAAGATAAATACAAAGATAGAAAAGATAAATACAAAGATAATCACATGAAATCAAATCCCTAAATGTAGGGATAAGAGATAAGAAGATAAGATGATAAGAGATAAGAAGATAAGATGATAAGATCAATTCTAATACTCCCCCTCAAGTTGGAGCGTGTATGTGGATAACGCCCAACTTGTGTATCAATGTATGAAAGGGGTCCTTGCCTAAAGGTTTGGTGAAGACGTCCGTAAGTGGATTAGAAGAAGGAATGTGCCGAGGAACTAAGAGGCCAGACTGAAGCTTCTCTCTAACAAAATGCCAATCAAGGTCAATATGTTTCGTCCGCTCATGAAAAACTGGATTGTTGGCAATGTGCAGGGCAGCTTGATTATCACAAAATAAAGTGATAGGAGATGGATGAGGAATACCAAGATCGGTGAGTAGGTATTTCAACCATTGAAGTTCACAAGTCAAAGTTGCCATTGCGCGATATTCTGCTTCAGCGGAGGAGCGAGAAATAGTATTCTGCTTCTTAGTTTTCCAAGAGATGATGTTGGAACCGAGGAAGGTACAGTAGCCAGTGGTGGAACGCCGAGTAGAAGGACAACCAGCCCAATCTGAATCACAGAAACCTTGGAGATGAAAGTTGCTTGAGGAAGACAAAAGGATCCCCTTAGTGATGGAACCCTTCAAGTATCGAATAACACGAAGTGCAGCATCCAGGTGAGTAGTCCAAGGAGAATGTATAAATTGACTGAGAATATGGACGGCATAATTGATGTCGGGACGATAACCGTAAGATAGATAAGACGGCCCACTAGGCGGCGATATGTGGTGGGATCAGGGAGCAAATTTCCATCATCAGGAGACAGGCGTAACTGTTGTTCCATAGGAAAGTCAGAAACACGTCCGGCAGTAAGACCGGTATCCTTCAAAATGTCCAAGAGGTATTTCTGTTGAGAGAGAAAAATCCCTTGTTGAGAACGGGCTACTTCAATCCCGAGAAAATATTTAAGACGACCCAAATCTTTAATATAGAAGTTGTTTGTAAGAAAATGCTTGAGGCGTTGAATAGCCGAGGCATCATTACCGGTGATGATGATATCATCAACATATACCAGAACAAAGGTGGAGGAACTTCCTTTGAGATGAGTGAACAATGAATAATCAGACTTTGATTGTGAAAAACCTGCTTGAAGAGGCGTAGAAGAGAACTTGGCAAACCATTGACGAGAAGCCTGTTTCAAACCGTAAATTGATTTGTTCAATCGACAAACACGTTGCTCCCCCTTCCGTGAAAATCCAGGTGGGAGGATCATGTAGACTTCTTCATCAAGGTCACCTTGCAAGAAAGCACTGTTGACGTCAAGCTGATGAAGGGACCATTGCTTAACAGAATCAATAGACAAAAGGGCACGTACTGTGACCAATTTAGCAACCGGAGCAAAGGTGTCATGATAATCGAGTGCTTCAATCTGAGTGAAGCCTTTGGCAACCAAGCGGGCTTTATAGCGTTCAATGGTACCATCAGACCGATACTTGATTTTGTAGACCCATTTACAACCAATGGGTTTCTTACCTACTGGCAGAGAAGTAAGGCTCCAAGTGTTATTCCTCTCTAAGGCTTCAATTTCTGTGGTCATGGCCTCCTTCCAGTGTGGTGACAGAATAGCTTGGGAGAATGTACGAGGCTCATCTGTGGAACAAAGAGTAGAAAGAAAAGCTCGATGTGCAACAGAGAGATTAGAGTTAGAAATATAATTTTGGAGAGGATAAGGAGTACCTTTCAATGTGGAGGCAGACGAAGAGAGAGGACGCTCATGAGAAGCAGTGGAGCATTGATAATCTGCAAGATGAGGGGGCTGGCGGCGAATGCGAGAGGGGCATGCAATTGGTGGTGTAGGAGGAAGTGGAGCATCAGGAGGAGACTCTGGGGTGATGGAAGGCGTGCAATGCGTAATAGTAGGAGCAATAGGCAAGGGTGAAGGAAAGTAAAAATTGGGAGCATCTGGGATGGCAAGGGGAATAACAGGGGGTGGTCATGTGGAAGAATGAGGCAAATCATGATAAGGGAAGACACCCTCATAAAAGGTTACATCCCGAGAAATGTATATGATCTTTGATGCTATGTCAAAGACACGATAACCTTTTTGAGCATAAGGATACCCAATGAAAATGCCCGGTTTTGCACGTTGGTCAAACTTATGTTTAATATTGTGATTGTGACCAAAGCATAGACTTCCAAAAATGTGTAATTGAGAATAATTTGGTTTGGAGTTAAACTTAACTTCATGAGGTAATTTGCCTGAGAGGAGAGGGGTGGGCATTTTGTTGATAAGATAGGCCGCAGTGAGGACACATTCTCCCCAAAATTGTAATGGAAGATTTGCTTGGAAACGAGGTGCACGAGCGACTTCAAGAAGGTGGCGATGCTTGCGCTCAACAACGCCATTTTGTTGGGGAGTGGCAACGTAACGGCGTTGATGAATGACCCCATGAGTGATAAAAAAAGACTGCATTGCATTGGAAAGGAATTCGGTGCCATTATCGGTACGGACTTGTTGGATGAGAGGAAAAAGTTCACCACCAGTGCCTGAAGAAAGAGAGCGAATGTGAGATTGAAATTGAGTCTTAACCATGGCAAAGAATGATGCTAAAATGGATTGTGTTTCAGATTTTACATGCATAAGATAAATCCATGTACATCAAGTGAAATCATCCACAATAGTTAAAAAATAACGACATCCATTCAAAGAAGGTTGTGAAAAAGGACCCCATAAATCACAATGTATTAAAGCAAACGGTCGAGCAGTAGTAATGGAACTAGGAGAAAATGGCAAACGGTGGTGTTTAGCCTGTGGGCAAACAACACAATTTTTATTTTGCGAACATTTAATAAAAGAAACATCCTTTGCTAAATTATGGAGACTATGATAATTCAAATGCCCGAGCCGGAAATGCCAAAGATCAAGAGGAGGGGGATGAAGGACGGCCAGTGCAGTAGCGGCATGGAAATAATAGAGCCCCTCATGAGCGTCACCCTGTCCAATCGTCTTCCTCGTTGACAGGTCCTGAAAAATGCAATGAGTAGAAGAAAAAATCACTGAGCAAGAAGTGGAAGTGGTAAGATGATGAACAGATAGAAAATTGAATTTAAAGGAGGGAATAAATAAAACATGCTCAAGTGTAATGGAAGGTGAGAGATGAATGATGCCAATGTGTGTGACGATGGCACTGGAGCCATCGGGCAGTTGGACAGAAGAGGGGTGAGAACAAGCAGTGTATGATGAAAAAAGAGATAATGTAGAACACATGTGATTGGTGGCACCAGTGTCGACAATCCACACAGAGTGGGAAGGAACAGTGAGAGCAATACCTGCAAGGTGAGCACTAGAACTGTTGCTACCTGTAGAGAGCATGGCTAATAACTGATTGTACTGGTCTGGAGTGAAAGGTGGCGGGTTCACTGCAGATTGAGTCATCAAGGCATTGTCGCCCGAACTTGACGGAGAGGCAGGTGGCCGAGTAGGATAGCCAACAAGTTTGTAGCAGCGGTCACGAGAGTGGCCATCACGACCACAATGAGTACAATGTGGACGAATCCTGTGGTTGGATGAAGCACCACGCTGAGAAGAGTTGCCACGATTGGATGAAGCACCACGTTGAAAAGAGTTGCCACGGGACATGGGTTTGGCAATAAGGGCGGCAGCATCGGGAAGAAGTGGTGTCGAGGAATTAATTTCTTGTTGCTTTTCCTCTTGACGGATTAAGGAATAGATCTTAGTGACACTGGGAAGTGGCTCCATAAGAAGGATTTGACTCCTTAGCATCGCAAAACGATCATGGAGGCCCTGTAAGAATTTCATAGCCCTATCTTTCTGAATTTGAGCAGTAACCATTGGCACATGATTACAAGTGCATGGTGGGAGAACAATTAGGGAATCAAGTTCATTCCACAGAGTCTTGAGTTTTGAATAATATGCAGAAACGGACAAGTCCTCTTGTCGCAGGGTATACATACACTCATGCAATTGATAGATCTGCGGATCGTTGGATTGAGAGAAGCGTTCTTTGAGATCCAACCAAATGTCTCTAGCAGTTGTGGAATATAGGATGTTGATGCGAATGTCAGGAACAACGGAATTGAGCAACCATGAACTAACAAGATCATTACAACGCTTCCATTTAGCAAGTTCAGCAAGTGGTTGGTGCAGGCAAGGTGCCATCAACAAAAGTAAGTTTGTTCTTGGCATGTAAAGCCATGGTGATTGTGCGCAACTAGGACCCGTAATTATCGCCTGACAAGAGAGGGGACACCAGCACCATTGTGGGACTGTCCGAATGATGAATGGCAAATGGATCATTATCGTCGGCAACAGCCACGCCAGTTACTTCCTCAGCCATGAAGATATATATATATATATTTCTATATATTTAAAGGCGATGCACAGCAGGAGGCGTTACAAAAATGGTCAGATAACAAGTATATCCGAGCAAAGAAAATGTAATGGGGACAGAGGCAATAGCAGCAGGGCCCTCAAACGAACATCTGGGTGCTCCCAGATCAGTGGTGGAGAAGCACAGCAGTTCTTGGACAGTCGGTGAGTAGTTCTCACGAAATCAGATGACGGTCAGCAGAAGGAGACGGATCCTGGTGAGCAGTAGTGAGGGCCGGCGCCTGATCAGCAGAGGTCTGTGGTTCGTCCGCACAAAGCCAGAAATCAGATTTGCGGTGAACAGAGCAGAGAGCCACAGCAGCGGAAGATGGGTCAGATCTGAGTAGATCTAACTCAGGTAGCAGAGGAGCAGATCAGGCGTGTGCGCAGATCCGACGAGTTAGATGGGAGGCCGTGGCGGATTGGAGAGAAGAGGTCCCTCGTCAAAGGCAGGTGCGTCGTTCCTGGTACTGTCGGCGAACAGAGATGGAGGCCGGAAGAGATCAAGATCTGACTGCAATCAGATCTGAAAAAAAAAAAATTCAGAAATATCTGGCAGAGATCGGCAACAGGTGGTGGTGGCAAGCAGCGGAAGTGGAATCGTCTTCTCAACACAGAACAAGAGCAGGAGATTTCTTCCTTGATGGAACGATGCAGAGGTGATTTTCTAGAAGGGAATCACTAGGGTGCCATTCCACTGAAGAAGCTGGTGCCGATTGGAGAGCCGAAAAAAAAAAAAATCAAAGATCGGTAACCTTGCTCAATACCATGTCAAATTGAATATGGAGAGTAAATTTGTGTTCTCTCTTCTATATTGAGAGACCCGTATATCCTTTGTATTAATAGAAGAACTGAGGTATACAGATAAAGAAAAGATAAATACAAAGATAATCACATGAAATCAAATCCCTAAATGTAGGGATAAGAGATAAGAAGATAAGATGATAAGAGATAAGAAGATAAGATCAATTCTAATAAGTTCCTAATCTTAAATTGGATTTCATTACGCTGGCCATTAAGAACAACATGCAATGGATTAGATCTCAACTGCCATTTGAAATAGTTAAGTGGATTTAGAATAACTAAGTAATGTTTACTTAAACCGATAGGACACATTAGAACTCCATAAAACTCGTTGATTTACTATACATGAAATCTTATCAAACCTGGTCAACTCGAACTGATCTAACCTAAGTTTTTTTAATTTCAGTTTTTACAGAATTTATAGTGATATTTGAGAATAGTTTGTGTAAATTTTACACTTCTATATGTATCATCAAACCATACAATTTGTGATGCCACCAATTATTGTATATCACGTGGACAAATTTAGTGGTGAATTCGTCATTATAAAAAAAAAATTAACAACTATCATAGCTTTAAAATGACTAAATCCCTGATAAATTTGTAAACATGACATTTACGGATTTAAAAATTATTCACAACAATATGTATCATATGTGGCTAATATCCTATATGTTTGACTAAGATAATCTCAGTTGATACATTGAATCGTATCAGCCTAGTCAATCAATATACATTCCTTTTTCCTTTTTTTTTTTTTTTTTGAAAAAGTAAATAAATTAATGAACTTACATATTAGAATTTAGATCATTACATCAAATGATGAAGATAATACTGATAAAAATATGTTATACTCTTTTGCACGGAGTGGTTCAACTGACTATCACTTTGGCTCAAAAACTAAATGTCTTAAATTCATATCTTATAGTCATGCGATGTCCATATTTTGTGGGAATTACGTGCATCTAGAATTTTACTCAATACTTTTACATTCAAAGAAAGATAAGTCTTGAACTACTATGAAAATAACGAATATAAAAGAAACACTTTATAATAATAATGATCCATCTAATATTTAAGTTGATAGTTAAAAGCTTCGGTATTTACTTTTAATAAATGCATGCCTCTTTTGTGAAAATAGATAATATAAATGTCAAAGATAGTTCCGACTGCAGGCAAGAGATTGTGAGTTCGAGTTTTCATGACTTAATTTTAATGTGTTTTAGGAGTAGTGGACTTATCCGTAGAAATTTTATATTCGATATCCCATCATTTTCAATAGATAAATTTAAAAAAATAAAAATAAAAATAGAAAGATAGGACACAAATTATTTAGTATTCTCCTTTGCAAAGAGGACAATTACCTTCTAAATATCAATGCAGTTGTCATATCAAGTGAAACTTTCTAATTGCCGTCGATCAACTTTGATGTGGACTAGTTTGGAAATATGTTTTTATTTTCAAATGGATGAAAATGACATTAAAAAATTTAACAAATATAAAAGTAACGCGTCAGTTTCATGAAAAGAACAAGTTTGGCTTACGATCTGATTTTTGGTGGCAATCCATGATTTTTTATTTATTTGGGTAAGTGTGTTTCGTAGGTGTTAGATTTTTTTTTAAATAAAAATGCCCTTCATGGGCTAGTGCACACATGACTGCTTCATTTTTTATGGGCTAAATATTAATGCAGTAGTCATGTCAAGTGAAACTTTCTGTTCTGTCGATTAACTTAAACAGTAGACTACCTTGAAAATATTTTTTTATTTTCAAATGACAGATTCATGAAAATGACAACAACAAATTTAACAAATATAAAAGTAACACGCGTGAACTTCATGAAGATGACAAGTTTGACTGGGGTTCTCAGTATTTACCTTCCACTGTCCCTGCGTTTGGATGGGAGTAATTTTTATAAGAATTATATCTGAGTAAGGGTCATCTTTGGACAAGGGGTCATCTTTTAATAGATATTATCCTTATCTTCTTTGCTAATTGTAGTGTTAATATAAGAACTTATCTTAAAGATAAAAAATTTTATTTGGTACCTATTAGTAAGGGTAACACGATATATTAACAATTTTATAAGAAATTTTATAAAATATAATTATTAAATAATATTTATTAAATAAATCTAATATTATCTAATTTTTATAGATTCTTTTTTATAATTATAATTTAAAATAAACACTTGCATTCTAACAGTAAAAAAATAAATAAAGAAAAAAATAGATATTATTATTTTAAATCTCAACAAATGAATAAAAAAAATATCAACATATCTCTTCATAAAAAAATATAATTTGTTCATTGGTAACATGAAATATATAATATAATAAATTATTATAATAGTTTAATAAATCACAACAAATATAAAATTAATACTAAAAATTGTCACATGTTTACAATTACCCCTATTTAAGGGTAACCTCTGTAAAAATTTATCCCTCATCAAAATGCATCATGTTGAAAATGTTGACACATTTTTAAAATAAACTTCTAACAGAATGAATTGTTAACTACTCTAAAAGAGATTACCATGAACTTCAAACTCTTTCGAAGATTTGAGGCTCTATCGAAATTTCGACAGAATCACTCCTTAAAAATAGAATATTTTGACAAATATGTTTCAAAAAAATTTATTTTTATTTTATATTGTATAGATTTAATAAAATTATTAATTCTCATAAAATTATCAATATGTAAGTTTACCCCTACTTGCAGACTCGTTCTCGAGATATTAACAGCAATTGTTAATAGCGGGATATTTTCAAATTCTCGGATTTTTATCTGAAATTTAACGGGAAAATCTCACGGAAAATATATTAGTAAAAAATAATAAAAATAAATAATGTGGCCGAAATTTGAAAAAATAGATGATATTTCAGAAATAAAAAATGTATATTTGGCCCAAGCGTTTTTAACGGGAATTTAACAGCAAAATCTCGCAATTTCAACGGGAATTTACCGTTTCACGAGATAAAAACGTGTTTTTAACGGGAAAAGTTATTTTGCCGATATTTTCGTGATAAAAATGAAAATATCGAAGATATTTGTTACATTGCTTACAGTTACCCCTACTCAAGGGTAACCCCTGAAAAATTTATCCCTCACCCAAATGCATTACGTTGAAAATGTTGACACATTTTAAAATAAACTTCTAATAGAATAAATTGTTAATTACCTTGAAAGATATTACCATGAACCTCATACTCTTTTATAGTTTTGAGACCCTATCGAAATTCAACAGAATCACCACTTAAAAAAAAGACATCTTGACAAATACATTTCAGAAAATTTTATTTTTATTTTTATACTATATGGATTTAATAAAATTATTAATTCTTCTAAAATTGTTAATATGTCAGGTTACCCCTACTCAAGGGTAACCTGGGGTAACCCCTGTAAAAATTTACCCCTCATCCAAATGCATCATGTTGAAAATCTATATAATATAAAAAATAAATTCTTAATTACTTGAAATCTATTAATTTTTCAATTATATAATATATAATTGAAAAATAGAGGAAGGCACGGGGGAAATAGGGGCAAGGTTTCCTTAAAAAAAAAAAACCGCCATTATTATTTTAAATTTCAATAAATGAATAAAAAAATTCTACATATCTCTTTATAAAAAAATATAATTTGTTGTTTGGTGATATAAAATTTATCAAATGGAAATAATAGAGTGCTTTAAAAAAAAAAAAAAAAAACTAAGTTCTCACCAAAATAAATAAAAAGATAAAATGTAAAAAAAAAAAAAAAATGCTCATGAAACAAAAACACGGTGGGTAAGGAGGGTTATTCAAGAGTGAATACCCCAGCCCCATGGGAGTATTCAAATTGGTGATGTGAGGGGTAAAAAATGGATTTTTTACCCTCACCCCCTTGTTACCAAAAGTGGATAATGAGGGCTGACCCCCTATTACCCCCAAATACCCTCCATCCAAACGCGGCCTATATATTCTATAAAGTTACTTTAAAAATGTGATTTTTGGTGACAATGCATTTTTTTTTTTTTTTGGATAAATGTGTTTCAAATGTTTAGTTAGATTTTTTAAAATAAAAATAAAAATATCCTTTATAAGCTAGGGCACACTTGATACTTCGTTTTTTATGACAACATCTATTCATATGTATCATGATTTAACTTAAGATGCAGTGTTGTGCATTATCACAACTAGTGCATTCAATCTCATGTGCTAGTAAATGAGTATGCATGCTAGTGCATGAGTCTGTCAATAACGCAAATTTATGTGCTAATTGTCACGGCATGACCCAACGGACACGTGAGAAACAATAATATTTTTTTAAAGTATACACAACTTATATTCCAAATACGTGACACATGCACGTGTTGCGAGATTCCTACGGATCCCAAGACTTGTTCGACCCTTGATTTGATCAAACTGAATTATCAGCTGCCTACGTACTCTAATGGAGATCAGATCTTTCATAGTTCTCAATTCATTTATTTCATAGCACTAACTACGTGTTATTCATAATGTCACATCAAGACATTCTAATTACCCAATCGTGGGCCTCATCAGTAGAATAGATCTCATCTATCACGGGTCTAGCCAATCACGAGTTTATACCAACCATGGGAACACCGTCAACCATGGAGTTAATGTCACCTATGGGATAAACCTCAACCATATGACCTATATCCGAACATAAGTACATCCCTCATCGGGGACAATAATCTAAATATGTGTCCAATCCTCTATGGAATCAATGCCCTCCACCGTATATAATACTCATCAATGGTCACAAAGCCCTCCATAGGAATAACCATCCATGGGAAAATAATATCTATCCATAGAACCGTCACGTCCATCATGAGACCAATACGTCTACCATGGGACCATTATATCTATCATGGGATCAATATGTCTACCATATAATCAATATCTATGTATGAATCCAATATGTCTACTATGGGAACAACATCATTGGGATTCATCATCCATCTCTTGTAACTCTCCATCAGTGAGTATCATCTATACATGGGTAATAATCATCCATGAATATAATCACTCCATAGGTATAATCCATCCATGGGCATAACTCATACATTCGTAGAACCAATATGTCTATCATAGGACCAACAAGTCTGCCATAAGACCAATACGTCTACTATGGGACCAACATGTCCACCATAATACCAATACGTCTACCATGAGACCAACATGTCTAACATAAGACCAAAACATCTATTATGTGACAACATGTCCATCATAATACCAATGTGTCTACCATGGGACCAACATGTCTAACATAAGACCAATACGTCTAATATGGACCAACATGTCCACTATAATACTAATATGTCTACCATGAGATCAACATGTCTAACATAAGAATAACATGTCCACCATAATACCAATACGTCTACCATGGGACCAACATGTCTAACATAAAACCAATACGTTTACCATGGGACCAACATGTCTAACATAAGACCAATACGTTTACCATGGGACCAATATTTCTACCATAAGACCAACATCCGATCACCACCATGGAAACCATCATCCCTGGGTATACACATACCTCGCCCTGCATCCCTTCACTTCATGGGTGATTCATTTAAGCTCTAAGGCTGTCGGACCGCATTTAACAAAGCTAGCACCACCCCCATGGGATAAAATAGTATTTAGTTTTGCGCAACCATGCATAACAAGTGTGCGGAATAGTTGTAAATGCACCTTACAATATATAACATGTAAGGGACTCACCCTGCAATAGCAACCACACGGGAACAAGTCTCCGTAGAAAAATACTACTATCCCGAATACCTCTCTAGGAAAGGAAATCAAACATTACAATCACGTGAGGGACATACTTATACCACGTCTCAATATCAAGTGACCAAGTCACATAAATATCTTAATACCACAGTCTCTGTATGTTCATATCGAGGCTCCCGCGGTCTCACGACTACTCTAGGCCTTACTCATGGAATCTATATATTTATCTCATCTTTTTAACTATACAAAGGTGAGATACAATTATCTACTGATAAGACAATTTCCCTTTTTTTTTCAACGGACTGAGCCATAATGTTATCATTACGTGAGGGACATACCCATATTACGTCTCAATCATCATCAATATCACATGAAAGACGCACCCATGCCTCATCTCAATTATCATCACGTGAGAAACACACCCATACTACGTCTCAATATAATCATCAAATGAGGGACACACCGATACCACGTCTCAGTATAATCAAGTGACATACATCTCAGTACCAAAGTCATCATCTGTCCATCTTAAGAATTTTCACAATTCTCTAGCCACTCTAGGCTTTACTCGAGTAATAAACATATATATCTCATCATATTGGGACTCCCAAGGCATCATAACCTCCTCAGGCCGCCTTCAAGAGATCCAACATCTAGCATTAGGGTTATATTAGGGAAGGTATATCCCACCAACATTTGCCCAACATCTTATCGTAGTTCATCATTTTCACATTTGGGTGATAGTGGGGAGTAGTCCTACTTTTACGTTGGGGAAATCAAAAAAGTCTTTCTTAACATTTACATTGTATTCCATAAATTCTCAATCATGCTAATTCATCCCCATTGTAGCACAAGTTAACCCCCTTGGGTTTTAAGATAATTGACCTTAACTCACCTATATCACTTAGTCTAACCCTTTATCAAGTTCCTCTTCAAATCATGAAAATTCATTCTACACATGGTTAGGTCGATCCACCGTAACCATTATCAACATAGGTACTCACTAGTGATGTACACATCATCACACATAGGGATAAAGAGGTCAAACTATAGTCTTATCCAACTATGCATTGGAATGTGCATAAGGCAACATTCACTCAAATATATTATCACACACATTGTGAGCATGAAATTTTACAAATATTCTCAATGCTCTAAGTGTATGGTATTCTCCAATTTTATCTAAGATTTTTAAGATTAAATCCTTCCTGTCTCCTAGACTTTTCCGATCCATCCGAAACAACTTGTTGAGCATTGATAGTTTGTTTTTTAATCTCCTTCATCCTTATTCCATTCCTGTTTTTTCACTCAATGGGCCTTGATCAGTAGGTCAGTTCTAGGCTGATACTTTCTGTGTTAGGGTGCGACAACTAGGCCAAAATTGGAGTGGAGGTAGATTAATTGTATGCTGCCAGAATCTAAAACTGCAATCAAAAGGCAAGCAGGCCCATGGCCATACACATCAGATGATCGATGAGAGGCCAGGCCCAGCCCATTCTATCTTCAATCAGCATGATTTTGGCCTGGTATTTGGTGCCTTAAAAAGTCCATTTACTTTGGAGACATACTCTACGACGGCTTAAACATCGAAATGGATCTAAATTTCTAAATCAACACGAAATATATCTTCCCGCTTAATAAAATGATTCCCAAGAGAATGTTAGTTAAAATATTTAATGGATAAGGCTCCACATCTCCTAGATCGATTCAAAGTTAGGGAGAATAAATTTAGCTGTTAAACTGCTGCAAAATTCCAATGTCAAACAAATAAACTGTTTAGGACTTAGTCAGGCCCTAGAAAGCCATGAACCCAAGTCCCAAGAAGCCCAAAACATCCTAAGTTGGTAACCATAGATCCAGCCTGAATTTCGACGTAGTTGTGCTAAGCTGTTGAGGTTTTTGTTTTTCCAATATTTTAAATCAAACTTATCTTGAACGAATGTTGAGATCTTGAATTGCAAGGTAGCCGCGATTAAAAAGTACTTTATTTAAGACTAAGGTGTTCAGGTCTCTTAGAGCATCTGACTAATTCTTAGAACATGTGCAAACCTCCCTATCTACACACATTAGCTAACACTATAAAGACTGTGATTAAAAAATATATAATAAAAGATATTAAGTAATATAACAAAACTAAAGTGTATGTATATATATAATACAATCGGGATGAAACTTTTATTATAGATCATAATACCTAGGGTAACTCTTGATTAAGAGTAACTCCTTTAAAATTTACCCCTCATCCAAATGCAGGCATGCAGTCATGGGGTATTGCTTAGATCTATCACCATATGGCTTATTATCTTAGACGGATTCATTACGTAGTTAGAGAGGATTAAGGAAGAGAGTATATTGTATTTCAAAGATGGTAAAATTGCTCCAATCTCGTCGTCTGAACCATATAAATATCAATATGCTTTAAAGAGGGCACATCATAATATCAAAGACAAAGAATTTGCTATGTATTATCATGATGTGACCTCATTAACTTTTTCTAAGAATATTAAAAATCAAACATGTCCCGGACTCATCGACAACTGTTGCAACACAAGGGACAACCCTAAACCAGTCGACAATGACCGGTTCTGCATAAAATTGACAAACAGAGAGAAGAAATGGTGGATTCGACTCTCTCTCCTCTCTCCCTTTAAGCTAGATCTCTGTTTTCCCAAGCTGTCTAGGTTTCCTCTTTAGTTATTTACTTATGTGTTAGAAAATAATTAGATTTATTAAGATATAATTAGATTTATGTTAAAAACAATTTAGATTTATTTAGATTATTTCTCTAATTAGAGGTTTCCTCTTTTATTTGATTCTCTTTCTATATTTGTATTTCTCTTTTTCTATATAATAAAGTATAGAATCTCTCCTTAATTTCCAAGGGAGACACACCAATTATTTTCAATTAGAAAAACGATGGTTTCCATTGTTCCTCCCACTGCCGTCGAGAAGTCTCCTCCAGCAAAGGGAGAAGAAGA
The DNA here is from genome assembly GCA_013350335.1 of Chimonanthus salicifolius. Taxonomy (NCBI): domain Eukaryota; kingdom Viridiplantae; phylum Streptophyta; class Magnoliopsida; order Laurales; family Calycanthaceae; genus Chimonanthus; species Chimonanthus salicifolius. Next base: position 61,718,693 of record CM023538.1, on the reverse strand, counting down.
GTCTCGTGAATGAAGGTTTGTTGAAGGAAGAGTGGTGGTAAAAAAATGGATCTATATATATATATTTTTTAACGTATTGGTAAGTATCATTCAAAATGGGGAAATTTCCAAACATTTACAAGAGATGGAGCCCATAGTAGGGCATGCGTCAAATGGCCGAGATCAAAAAAACAAAACAAAAGATGAGCCCACAACCTGGGCCAGGTAGTCAAGTAAAATAATCGAAAAAACCATATCTGCAGGTGACATTAGGAGGTTTGTCCCTAACCCAGTTAGTGAGAAGCTTTAAAAGATGGGGTGTAGTCAAGGAAGTGCTACAACAGAGGCTAAGCAAGAGATGTTTGATAGCAGAGACTTGAGTGTGGATGTTCCAAGTGCAAGAATTTTGTTGAGAGAGAGGGAGCAAAGTATCAGGACTGATATATTCGGCTTTGATGTCGTGTGAAAATAATCGGTGTGTCCTTTATAAATTAAGGAGAGACTCTAGACTTTATTATATAGAAAAATATAAATACAAATATAGAAAGGGATCAAATAAAAGAGGAAACCTCTAATTAAAGAAATAATCTAAATTGATTCTCACATAAATCTAATTATATTCTAACATTATGCTTCTTTTTTGTTTCTTCTTGTGGGCTGGACCCACAACATTTTATAAATTCCATGGTTTTTGTTCTAATTAAATTCTAAACTTCCAAACATCCCTCACTCGAGGGGTTTTGATCCGTTGAGGCTTAAAAAATCCACACATTTTAGTAGTGTTAGGTTATGTGGTGCTTGATTATCAAAGGTGTATTGTCAAATTTTGAAAATTTTGATGGACAACTTCATAATTTTTACATGATGTTTTATGAAAATTCTAATTAAAGTATTATATATAGTTGAGAGAGACATGAATAATTGTATCGAGAGTCATCATTTCTATGTTTTTTATCTTTGAACATATTAGATTGACGTAACCCGTGAATGTCTCGAAATGAATCACATAAATCTTTGTGTTCATATTTTCTTTTCTTTCTCAATTGCTTTGTTAAGGAAAACATCTTCTATAGAGATAAGGAGAATATCCTTATGAAAATTGAAGTCCATTGAAAATGAGACTCTTCTTTCTTCTTCTATAAAATGAGGGCTCTCTGTGATAAAAATAAATAAAATTGAAAATTTTCCATCTTCCCCCTCCTTCTAAGAAAACTCTCTCATAAGAAAGAGATGAGAATATCATGAGGAACGAAACAATACTTTATTCATTTTTAAATAAATCTATTGAAATTATCTTTCTTTTTCCTCTATTTTAACCTTAAATTCGATGTCTAAATCATAAAATTGATGGAAAAAAAAAAAAGCTCAGTTTCCCTATCAATACCCCTAAATCCAGCACTTTATCCCTATCAATACCACTAAATCATTATTAGAATAACTCAATCAAATCGATTCTTAGAGACCAGGCCTCTGTATCCATGAGTATAAATTTGAAGAGGATAGATTACTAAGTGATGAAAAGAAAATTACAACATACATGATACACAGTCAAACAACTCAAGCACCCAGAACAACTAGATCCTCCGTTTGGCATGGTTACTGATGGAGAGGGAAGATTGATCATACTTGATTGTTTTATCAACCATTGGCGAACTTGGGAAATGAAGCAAAGAAAGTCTGTGTTAGAGTTAAGAGGAGGAGGATGAAGGCAGCAATGACTGATATGATTGCCCATGGACTGTGGAAGTAATTCTTCATCAAGGTTGCTCGCCATCGGGGACAACGCCTCCGGCAATGCCGATTGATTTCCACACAAGCATTTTGAAGGTAGAATTCTCCATTATTTATGCATATATTTCTCCCAATGTGGTTGAAGAAGGTTGCCACACCTTTGTTGCTGCCCATAAAATTCTTTATGATATTGTTCTCAATCAAAATCTCAACATCCTTATCAGTGTTGATCAGGCAATCCATGAAGGTGGTGTACACTGCAATGTAAGGGAAGTAAGACTGATAACACTGTTCAAACGCCATCATGTTCAGAAACAGAGGGCTTGTGCTGTCTTCAATTGTCACATAGGGGATTTCGATCGCTCCATTTTTATATTCAATGTCGAGGAAGGTTTTATTCTCCCCTGGAATGAACTTCAATCCTGCCTCTTGAAGTTGGGATGAACTTGGGATCATTTCTAATAAACCCTCTGTGTCGTACAATCTGTCCTTTATGTGTTGAGGAATGAAACTCGATCGCAGTAAATCTAGCAGATGCAAAACATTATTGTTGAGGTTGTCGATATTCCGTTGCCCAGGCAGCTGGGGCAAGATATCGAAGAAATGGAGTGCCATCTCTCTAAGAGAAGCTTTAGAATCATATATCAGTGGGAACAAACCTTCAAGAACTGGAAAGGGAATCTGGTTCTCCAACAGGAGCATGTCTAGTGCTATAAATTGACTTAGCCCTCTCAATTTAAAGATGGGGTCATCATCCCAAAAGATTAATCCATCTTTTCTGAGAAACAATTCAATGATGAAGCAACCATCTAGAAGCAGCATCTCTTGGAAAGGCTGGCTGTCTAGCTCAATTTCCTCCGAGTAAGATGCCCGGGCTGGTTTCTCTAAATTCTTCATCACTTCCAAGAGCTGATACAAGAACCGGTCTCCCTTTCTATTGAGAATGTCGTTGAGGTAGCGCCATTTGTGCTCCTCCATGGCTTTCAGCCCTTCTTCTCCCCTGTGAAATGGGCCAATTGAGATGATCTGCGGCGAGTAGGCCTGGTCCCCGTGTTGGCGTATCCATTCAGGGACTCTGTAGATGGAGCACTCATCGCTACCGGCGGAGACTTTTATGATTCTTGGATCAGCAAGACGCCTTTGATTGATTGAAGTTGCCCAGGATAAATCGTCTGCAACTACAATCTGCAGATTTTCATCTCGTTTGCCTGCTTGATTGCCCACGTCCATTTGGACTTCACAGTTCATAACTGGAAACGAATTGTTCAGAGAACTGAGGCTTGCTTTGATTCAGTGGGGGCCTTTGGCTGTCAATTATAGAGGAGAGAATGATTATAACAGAGGAGGATGATGTTATTTTTATAAATTAATGTATTATATATGTTTAGATTCAGCATATAAGGTCAACTAGACAAATTTGAAAGTGCTTTTACAATTAAATCTAATAATATCAGTCAATGTTTTTAATATTTGTTACTATTTATGAAACTATGAATTTTGACATGGTCCTATACATCAGATTTCAGGTAAAACTTTGGATTTCAATCAATAAAACTCAAATATGATGTGGATATTGAACTCAATGAGTCTGATGATGACCCAATCGGGTGCCTCTTACACTCAATTAGACATTTTTATGAAAAAGCCCTAATGTGATAGCGTATATTGAAGCTTTGTTTTTAAATGTTTACCTATCTAGATCTACATTCATTCAAAGTCATACATTTCGTGATTTGACTTAGTGTATGGCAATTCTACTCTCGAAGTAGTGCATTCGATCTCACGTATTAGTGCATAAAATACTTCTAATGCATATTCTCCAACACAAATGTATAAATTAAAAACAATTAATTTATTTTATTTAATTACATTGAATTAAGCCAATCAATTATATTTATATTATTTAGTCAAGTGACAGAGAATTACTTTTATCAAATGGGTCCGATTGAGATTCCATAGACCTAATGTGCCCTAATATGATTGCATGCCTGTGGAGCTGAATCAAATTGAAATTCTCATAGGGGAAAATCTGTAGAAAATTCATGAATCCAAGTGCCCTCTAAAAATTAATGCATTAGTTATGTAAACTGAAATTTTCTGATTTATGAAGGTTTAGTTAGATGATCAATTTCAACTTTTATTTTTCAGAAGTCCTGACATTAGGCCTCCTTCAATATAAAAGAGTCAATCTCCTTACTTCTTATTCAACACGTTCGAATTAAAAAAATTATATATATCATGAAAATTAGTCCAGTGCAAATACCTTTTATTTTTTAAAAAAAACCTGAAAATTTCTCTGACGGTGGATTAAGTATGAATGAGACTTTTCTTTCGTGCATAGAAGTGATGGACAGCTTATTAATAGGTGGCACATGATACAGCAAAAGAATGGATCTTATTATCTATTTATTTATATATTTTTTATCAAAGCCTTGTCACATGTGACTAAATTCCAAATAAAAGAATTTGAGAAGCATCGGATAGTCAAAGGTATGACAAAAGGCTATGATTATAATTGAGTGTCAAGTTATTTGTTTTTATATTAGAGAAAAAGGAGCTGCATCTTAACATTCACTGTCGAACCTTTCAGATTAAAAAAAAGGTTTATCAAATTATTTTTATTGTTATATTTTATGATTAAATTTAACTATTATTGAATTTGATTCACGTTGTATCTCAAAATTTATACAGTATGTACAAATTAAAAATTTTACATATGCCTCAAAGATTATATGAATCCAAAAAAAAAAATATAGCTCTCAAGTAATAAATAAAGCTAATTGAAAAGATATAGTTTTTACATATGAGCTAATTAAATATACTTTTATTCAAATTAGACAATTGTTGTTTACAAACTATACAAAACTTAAGATATTAAAAATATTTAAAAAACAATAATTTTTTTAAAAAAATATAACTTGACATATCAAATTAAAGTAATTTTTGGTGACTGTTACCACCATTAATTGCTAGTAGCTGTACAACAAACAAATATAAAATGGGCTAAGGGTACGAGGAGACCTCTTTAGAGGTTAATCACAGTTGTTAGGGAGATAAATGGACTATCTACGGGCTTGGAGGTTTCCTTCAATCATATTAGTCAAATGACTAATGGAGTGGCAGATTTTTTTGCTAAAAACGGCGTTGATGGGCCGAGTTCGGGCGTTCTTCTTTTGCAGCATAGTTTTTGGCGTAGCTGTGGTTCAATTTTTGTTTTGTCTTTTTTTCCTCTTTGGCCTAATCTTCATAGGCCTTTTGTATCTTTTCCTTGTACTTTTCTTCCAATTTTCTTTCTTAATGAATTTATTCTTTACCTCTCAAAAAAACAAACTAATATAATTGCTATTAATACTTGGCCCCAAAAAAATACTGGAGTCCAAAGTCTTGCAATATTGAAGGAATCCAGTCTGCTAACTAAGACTATTTTATTAGGGAAACGAACAACAGCTACAAATAAACAAAGACTATGTGCTATTAGAAAGTTCAGAAGTCAATTAATCACATGCAACTCTTATTTATTTTTTTTAGTTTTAGTGATTCGACGTTAAGAACAAAATCTTTGATCTGAAAATTAACAAATTTTCAAGTATAATCTTGTCAACCTTATTTAATTACAATTTAGGTGTACCTAACTTTAAGATAAAAAAATAAACCTTCAAGAACATATGGTGCATTTCTTAGCTAACACGGTATTGCCTCTAAGTTATGGACAGCATTCTAACATGGGCAAAATTTGTTAGAAGACACGGGATATAATGAAATTCTTATTTTACCTTTACTCGGTGTACCGCTCATCAAGTATCAGTATACTGATAACACACCACTCTTCATCTCATATTTTCTAACTAATTTTACCTGTTTTAAGATGAGTGTCCATGAGTCATTCATAATTTTAAACTACACCTACAATTTAGTAATATCTAACTGTCACGCCACGTATGAGATGAACCCAGCATGTCCATTTGTTCTACACGCTGGGGTAAAAAATTTGGTTTGTATTAGCGAATCAATATGTATTGATTACAATAGGCTGGTCCGTTACCTGTACGACACCCCTTTGCACCCGTTTGAACCTCGGCACTAACATAGTGATGCATTGCGACTGATACATATCAGCCTTCCTTTTTTTGGTACATTGCGACTGATACACAACAAATCGGCCATATTTTTTACATATGGTTCTAACCAAGCCAATATATGTAATTATAATTTATAAAAGTTCTTAATGATTCTCCAATTGCTATTTACTAAGAATGCAACTCAAGCCTGTCATGTAAGGTTTTTATCAAATCGACTTGATCTGAATTTAAGGAAAACATTTCTATAAGTGTCTAGACAAATAATTTTGGACAAATTTTCTAAAAATTTATCATGTGAGAATTAATATTCTTAGAAATTTTAACAAAAATAATAATTTGAAATTTTAATTCTTATAGAAAAATTTATGGCGAGAATTTGCACAAACAAATGTACTCAATACTCATAGTTCAAAACAATACTCTCATTAGCACTGATGATAATCATCTAATACCATCATTTGGAGGATTAGAAAACATGTCTTAATTGATCTAATTGAGGTAATTTGTGGTTTATCCTGTATTTAGTAATGGATAGGAATCCGCCGAAGTATAATTCCTGAGTTCGATTCCACTTCATCCTAAAGGGTTACCAAAGAGTTACTTGGTGTATGAGCATGAAGGATATAAATATTGAGAGAATTAGACCTCTAAGAGGCCTCAACATCTTCTTCATAAAAAATATAAATATCACTCCACAGTTTAAAAGACTACAAAAATTGAAATAAAAATTATTAAAATTAATTAATTGAAAGGTGACTGTTTTATCGTTCTTGCATATTTATAAAAGTGTAGAATTTTTATATAAAATAAGATAATGAAATTTTAGAGGCTTAGAAAAATATCTCTTTATTGATCAAATTAAGATGTTTTTTTTTATAAGCTCTAAGGTGAAGCACAAACTTTTCCAATAAAGGTAGAGTTTTAAGCCCGAGGCATTTTTAAATACAACAATCAGTTTATAGATTAAAAAATCATTCAACAATAAAATTTAAAGATCTAATTAAAGTGATTTCTAGTTAATCTCATATCAAGCGTACACCTTTCAATTAAAGTAATTTTTATTAGTTTTTATAATTTCATATATTGTTATAATAACAAAATTTTATACATAACAAAATTGAATACTTCGAAACATGAGTATAACTTAAAATTGGGTCCCTATTTACACACTCAGATTTTTTGCCTCTACACACCCGTTTCCGGGTGCGGGTGGCTAATTACCATTTTGCCCCTGCGTTTCCATTCGTTCGAACGAATTCTCAGTTCATTTCGCCATTCGTTCGAACGAATGGAAGCAACCCCATCCAATTTTGATTCGTTCGAACGAATCCCTCTTTTAAAACAATTCTTTCGAATGAATGAATCGGGTGAACAGTAACGCGGGTTATTGTTCACCCGTGAAGGGTGAACGAATTCATTGAATGAATCGATTTTTTTTTAAATTTTAAAGTTATTTTTTAAGCACTGTGTATTTTTAAAATTTCTCAAATTAAATATCCAGACTAATTGCGATAATCTGATAAAAATACTTTAAGACTTCAAGGTGTTTTGACACTCCTAAATATTTAAAACACAGTATTTTACAAATAAGGGTATCCCTAGGGTGTGCCAAAAACACATTTAGGAGTGTCAAAAGACCTTGAAGTTTTAAAGTATTTTTATCAGGTTATCGTAATTAGTCCGGATATTCAATTTGAGAAATTTTGAAAATACACAGTGCTTAAAGAATAACTTTAAAGTTTTAAAGGAGATTTTATTATTTAATACACTATCCACATTATTTTTTAAGCACCGTGTATTTTCAAAATTTTTCAAATTGAATATTCGGACTAATTACGATAACCTGATAAATATACTTTAAGACTTCAAGGTTTTTTGACACTCCTAAATGTGTTTTTGGCACACCCTAGGGATACCCTTATTTGTAAAATACTGTGTTTTAAATATTTAGGAGTGTCAAAACACCTTAAAGTCTTAAAGTATTTTTATTAGATTATCGTAATTAGTCCGGATATTTAATTTGAGAAATTTTAAAAATACACAGTGCTTAAAAAATAACTTTGAAATTTAAAAAAAAAAAAATCGATTCATTCTAATGATTCGAATGAATCAGTTCTAATGAATTGATTAATTCGAATGAATCAGTGATTCTTCTAATGAATTGATTCATTAGAAGTGATTCATCTGATTCATTCGAATCAATAGAATGAATCAGTCGAATGAGTCACTGATTCATTCGAATGATTCGATTTTTTTTTTTAAATTTCAAAGTTATTTTTTAAGCACTATATATTTTTAAAATTTCTCAAATTAAATATCCGGACTAATTACGATAATCTGATAAAAATACTTTAAGACTTCAAGGTGTTTTGACACTCTTAAATATTTAAAACACAGTATTTTACAAATAAGGGTATCCCTAGGGTGTGCCGAAAACACATTTAGGAGTGTCAAAAGACCTTGAAGTCTTAAAATATATTTATCAGGTTATCGTAATTAGTTCGGATATTCAATTTGAGAAATTTTGAAAATACACGGTACTTAAAAAATAATGTGCATAGTGTATTAAATAATAAAATCTCCTTTAAAACTTTAAAGTTATTTTTTCATTCGAATGAATGGCTTAATTCATTATGTAAAAAAATAAAATGATAATTTTATCCCAAATTTTGAAATCCTTTGTATCCACGGAGCGCCCATTGAAAAATCAACTAAAGTGAGGCTGTGATATACTAATTTCCCATCTGTGGGTCCCACAATAGTATCGAGCAGAGTTGGAAGTTCTTGTCGGGTCCCACAATAATATCGAGCGAAGTTGGAAGTTCTCGTGGGCTCCATCAAATCTTGTAGAGTTTCAAAGCAATCCGTAATCTATGCGTTGTATGATTTATCTTTTCTATGTTGGGCTTATCTCCATTCGATTCCTTGAAGAAATAAGGAAAGAAACAAAGAGTTCTAAACGTTTCATCTTCCTCGCATCCTTAAACCGCTCCACCCATTTCTGGCTCCTTTCTTTCTCATCGGAGCTTTCCGGCCAACGTCATGCGGGGAATCTCCCGACGTCAAAGGACGGCTCGCCGGGTTCGTGAAGAACGTCCTTCGGCAGATAGGATGACGCATTAATTCGAACGAATGACATCTGAGGGAAGTACTGTCATTTTCCAGTCCTCTCTAATACATTCGTTCGAATGAATCAGTCAATTAATTCGAACGAATGGACGTCTATATGTCATTGGTTCGAATGAATTAGTCCATTCATTCGAACGAATGGCATTTAGACGTCAATTCGTTCAAATGAATGGTTCAATTCATTCGAACGAATGGCACCCGAGAGAAGCACTGTCATTTTCCAGTCATCTCTGATACATTCGTTCGAATGAATCAAGCCATTCATTTGAATAAATGCACTTCTATTTGCCATTCGTTCGAATGAATGGACTGATTCATTCGATTGAAGGACTTAATTTTCCAGTCCCCTCTCATTCATTCGTTCGAATGAATCCATACATTCATTCGAATGAATGAACAGCTCTTGCCCATTCATTCGAATGAATGGAATTTACACTGGGGAATTCGTTCGAATGAATTGTTCATTCGAATGAATGAACAGTGCACATGGCCACTCGTTCGAATCAGTCAAAATCTCGGCAGTATGCATGTATTTATTCGAACGAATCCGAAATGAACTGGGAATTCGTTCGAATGAATGAAAACGGAGGGGGTATGTTACCATTTGTTCGAACGAATGGAAAAATGAACTGAGCATTCGTTTTAACGAATGGGAACGCGGGGGCAAAATAGTAATTTGCCACCCGCACCCAGAAACGGATGTGTAGGGGCAGAAAATCCGGGTGTGTAAATGGGGACCCCTTAAAATTTCAGTTTAAGTAATATCCTAAATTCCATCTATCAATATATCCATCTTAGTAGTTGTAGCTTAGTGGGAGGATTTATGATATATCGAACAATTTAGCGATAACAAAAATTTTAATTTGTAAAACCATCATCATCATCATCATTTTAATTATTTATTTTATAATTTTGAAGTAGGCTTTCATATTTTAATTTGACAAATTCTTTTCATGGACCTCCTGCCCTCTCTGATGCCTATGCTTGAACCAGGGAAAGAAATCTCGGAAATGAGATATCTCTCTCTCCCTTTTTTTTGGAAAAATATTGGGTCATTTTTTATATTTTAATTATTCTAAATTAAAAAGAAAATAAAAAATGAAAGAAGGCTTGAGTTTTAAAAAAGAAGAATTTGAAATCGTAAATATTGGCCGATATCGGCCTAGGCCCACGACCGAGTCTAACTTTTTTAAAAAGAACCACACGATATTTAATAAAATCAGCCGATATCAACCGATATATATCGGTCGATACATCGACGATATCGGCCGATTATATTAAAGCACGGCCGATACTAATCGTATCGACCGAGATATCTCGATATATAAAACCCGATATTATCATCTCTGGCTTGAACACACAACAGTTAAACTACAATTAGATTTTCACAATATTATCGAGTTTTGAGGATAACAACGGAAGAAATAATAAAATTCTTATAATATTGAGAAATTGTATTTTTCCAATATTATTAAAATAAAGATAAAAATACTGCCAATATTTATTATAAAATTTTTAAAAAAAAAACCTTTACGCCCGAGGGTGTAGCAGAGTTCTCAAGCTATACATTGTGCTAACTGCTAAGTGCCACATCCCTAACAGAAAGAACGCATCATCACGGATTGTTTGTCTGCCAAGATTCAAAGACCTTGCAACTCTCAATCTGGCTATTGTCTACCCTACTGTTCATCGTGGATTGTTTGTCTGCCTTGGTCAACATTAATCTTCAAATGGACAATCTCTTCATATCTGACCATAAAATCACTTCCATGCTGACAAACTGCAAGCCTGGGTGGCACCTGCTGGTTCAATATGCCTCTATTCGTTCTCTCCTCGGCATCTTGCATCGAGACACTACTTCCATCCAGGACACCTCCTCAAAATTACTTTCCATTGCTGAGAACACTTACTCTCAATTAGCTGCTCAGACTTCATCCCATGTTCTGTTGATTGGTATCTTAAATAATCCTTAGTGTGGTGTTTGTTCAGACTGATTTTTTTGTCCTTTTGAGGGATTGCCCTCTCTTAACTCACTCATATTGGGCCTGTTTTTGTTTTACAATTTTGTGTTGGGCCCAAGCTATGGGCTTTACTGTATATTTTGGACTCCCACACTCTTTTGTCAAAGAAAAAAGAACGCGTCATCACGTGTCTAGCATGAATACGCTCGACCTACATCTCTCGTCCTGCTAGCATGACGGCTACATGGTGGGGACGTCTGAGGACGACCAATTCTGCGTCCTCATCCAAAGTCCAAACCCTCGGGAACAATTATCAGAGTCGCGTTTCTTCGTGGAAGATATTCTGCTCGTTCCAAAAATACTATAGCATTTGTCCATAAGTAAACACGTGCAATTCGACATTTCTTCTAATTACCATTGTACCCTTGCTTTTGTGGTGTCCAAGTGTCCATCGTACATCACATGGGGTTTATTTTAATTTAAAGCTATAGTTTATTGTAAAATTCAAGTATAAATAGGAATTTAAAAAACCAATTTAATTAAATTTTTTTTTTTTTTTTGTAATTTTTTTAATTTAAATTTTATTTTAAAAAAATTATATCTATGAGTCTATGTGCCACTACATTGTTTTCATGATTTGAGTTCATCGCACTCATTGTTAACAATTTTATTATATTTCGACTAACATATATTATTTCTATGTAAAAATTGAATGAAATATTATATTTATTTTTAATCTGTATTTAAATGAAAAAAAGGAAATATTGGTAATAAAAATAAGAGTTTCTGAAGTGGAAAACTGTTTGATAGATATTAGATAAATGGCTTGAGCCTTGAGGTGGCTGGTTTATAACTTTTTACCGCTCAGCAATACAGACATAAGAAAAAAGGTCAGGCCATGAAGTCGTAACAATTAACTTTCTATTTTAAAATTACAATTTATAAAAAGTAGTGATCCTCTCACTAGTATTTTATATAATTTGACACAGATTTTAATATATTACCAATTTTACTCTTCGTATGAACAATAAAATTTCGGTGAACTGATTTACTGTTCATGTGAATTTCGACGAGTCGATTTTACTGTTCATATGAAGGATTGGTGAGCCGATTGTATTGTTCATATAAAGTGTAAAATTGACAATAGACTAAAATCTGTGTCTGATTACACAAATCTCGTGTGGAAGGATCACTACCCTTCATAAAAATGATAATAATAAATTTAACAAATATAGAAGCAACACGCATGAGCTACATTTGCCCTACTAATATTTTTTTGTGTAACTCTTTGTTATCCATTTTTCTTTTAAAACTTTTTACTTTTTTAGATTTTTTTAGAACTAATTCATTGAAGTCATCATATTAATATAGGCTATATATATATAAGAAAATTATGGATTGATACAATAAGCATTAGTTGAATATCTATCATATCTTATTTATATCTTACATCTGGATACAAAATTGTAGTCTCTTATTTATATATATTAAAAAAATTAGATATATTATATGTCAATGAAACTATAGAATGCTCGAGCACAATGGTTCCATATGGGATCATGAGATGGGTTCTTATCCTAACACGGGCATTATCTTTTAGGAGACATGGATTTTAGTGAACTTTCCATTTTGTCCATCATCCATCTGCAGAAATGGATTCACTTTTGAGTGAATAGGTTCACTTATCGGTGCACCTACCGGATCACTTGAAAATTGGTGCACCGATTTCTTGAAAATCCAAACCAGTGTACTGATCGAATCATTTTACACATAAATCAGTTCACTTTTCAGTGAATTGGTTCAATCATCGGTGTACCGGATAGTGCACCGATGAGTCAACCGATTCATTGAAAAAGTGAGTCGATTTCTGTGGATAGAAGCAGAGTGGGAAATTCAAAAAACCCGTGTCTACAAAAAGAGTATTCCCGTGTAAGGATGGACATGATCGTAGATTCAATCATTTATAATTTTTATTTGATGCATTCTTACCATTGAATTAATTATGATATATTAAAATATTTATTCAGTAGTTCATTTGAATCTTAAAAATTTTTAGGGGCAAACATATTTCAATAGGTTTCATATTTGACAGCATAATAGACCTCATAATGGTCTATTTATCTATATAACTTTTGTGATCATCAGATGTGGCACACCACCTGATACAGTTCGTCAGAACACATGGATTAATATTGTAAACAACTGGTATGACTCCTTGTTATAACTTATAAGATAGAAGAACAGTAAAAGTCATTAACTACTGGTAATGACTAAAAATTTATTTGGAGTTTAGGTAAAGTCAGGGTTTTAAATCTCGACCGAATATCGGATGAATGGGCTGATTCATTCGAATGAATGCCCTGGACTGCCATTCTCAGGCAGCCTCTGATGCATTCATTCGAATGAATCAGACCATTCATTCGAATGAATGCCTGAAAATGTGCATTCATTCGAATGAATGGCATGATTCATTCGAATGAATGCAAACTTAATATATAAGAACCGTCGATTCATTCGATCGACACCGAACCCTAACCCCTTCCCTCCTTCGCCGTGAGTCCATTTCAAAACCCTAGATCGAATCTCTCCCTCCCCCTTTCACTCTCCTGCTCCGGCGCCGGTTCCGGCCGTGTCTCTCTCATCCTTAGCTCTCCCTTTCCTCAATCTAAGCTCGGCCTTCCCTCATTCCGAAGTCCCTTTCCCGAGCCCTTCCCTCATTCATTCGAATCACACCCCCATTCATTCGAATCACACACCCATTCATTCGAATCACACACCCATTCATTCGAATCACACCCCATTCATTCGAATCACACCCCCCTTTCATTCGAATCACCCCCATTTCAATCCCAAACCCCACCCTATTCTCCCTACTTCTTCCTTTATTTTGAAAAACCCACCCTTTAACCCATGGCATCGTCCTCGAAAAGGAAAGCGACCTCAACAAGGGGAGGGAAAAAACAAAAGAAGGATACCGCATTCGACCCCACCTATTTCGTATCTTCGGAAGCGGCGACCATGTACAGAGAGGATTTCTCCACACGGTCCTTCATATTCGGTAAAATCGTGGACCTCTCATATTTCACACAATTTGGTTTTAAAGTTGAAGATTTATTTAAAAAAATAGGTTGGGGGTCATTTTTGGCATTAAAAAGTGATATGTATCCGACGGTCGTTAAAGAATTTTATGCCAATGTGGAAAGAATTGACGATGAGTCGGTTAAAACATCTGTCCGAGGGCAAGAAATTGTCATTACACGGGATAGGTTAGACCTCCTATACAATTTGCCCAAAGATGCGATTAGAAAGTACGACAGTCGTACATGGCCCACTGATGTTGAGGGCTTTGACGTTTTGGTAGCCCTTAACGAAATCTGTGGGAGGACAGATATTACTGAGAAGAAGACCCCCCCTCTGACGAATTTGACATTAGAGGCACGAATCATCCACCACATAGTTGTCAACTGTGTGTGCCCTAGAAAAGGGCATACTACTGTGACATGGTTCGATGTCTTCTTGATTTGGTGCATCATGAATGGGAAAAAAATCTCCCTTTCCCATATCATCATTAGTCACATGCGCGCCTGCCGGAAGACCAGAAGATGCAGTCTTCCGTACGGTCTATTTCTATGTTCATTTTTTGAAGAACGCGGAATCCCTCTTCTCCCCGATGATAAAGTTTCTTTAGACCGATTTGATTATTTCAATGATTCAACTTTGAAGAAGATGGGATTCCAACTCGACGCAGTGAGTAAGAAATGGGTACCCAAAGTTGTCGAGGCACTTCAACTTCAGGTACCACCACCACCTGAGCCATCTGAGGCGCGTGAGGCACGCGAGGCAGGGACTCCTCCTCAAGAAGGATCAACTGGAATCAACACACAACAGATTCTTGATAGCATTTCTTCTTTGGAGGAGAAGATGGATCAGAGATATGATCAGGTTTCTGCAAGGTTGGATGTGATGCAGAATCAGATTATCGATACTTTGAGATTGGCTGTGCTTATAGCACAAGAGAGGGGGATAACAGCAGCATTAGGAGCAGAAGCAGATGGGAGTTTACGAGCAAGGGTATCTAAAGAATATGCAGGAGCAGCTTTTGTCCCTATTCGTCCATTTGTATCAGCAGCTTCAGCTTTAGGAGCAACATCTGGCAGCCCTGCTCGACCATTTCGATCAGCAGCTTCAGCTTCAACTTCAGCATCTGACATTCCTGCTCGACCATCTCGATCATCTGCTCCACCTTCAGGAGCAGGATCTGGCACCCATACTCCTACATCTGGAGCAGGTGCTGGCACCCATGGTCCTACATCTGGAGCAGGTGCTTCAGCTTCAGCAGCAGCAGCAGGATCTAGCACCCCTGCTCGTCCATTTGGAGCAGTTTTAGGCCCCCAGGTCCGACCGATTGGATTAGTAGCTTTTGGCCACTCTGTTCGTCCGACTGGATTAGCAGCAGCTTCTGGCCCCCGTATTGGTCCGACTGGTGTTGCAGCTGCTACTGGCTCTCGTTCTGTTCATAGTCGAGCACCAGCAGTTTCTCGCCCCCGTTCTCGTCATACTGCACTTATTCCATATGTACCTCCAGTTCATACACCACCTGTTGCACCTCCTGCTGCCCCACCTGCTGCACCAGCTGCTGCCCGACCTGCTGCACCTCCTGCTGCACCACCTGATGCACCTCCTGCTGCACCTCTTGATGCGCCTCCTGATGCACCTCCTGCTGCACCTCTTGATGCGCCCCCTGATGCACCTCCTGCTGCACCACTTGCTGCACCTGATGCACCTCCTGCTACACCACCTATTGCACCTCTTGATGCACCTCCTGATGCACCTCCTGCTGCTTCACCTGCCTCACCTTCTACCTCTGATCCGGATATTATTTGTCTTTGATGTACTTTTTTTTTTTTTTTTGTTATTGACATGTAAAACAGATGTAAAATTCATATTTTGAATGAACATGTTATATTATTTATCTCCTGCTCATTGTGAATTGGGTCGTTACTTTAAAAATGTTATTTTGAACTAAATTAGCATTTAAATATTCCACATAAAATGAATACATTCAAGCTGACAAGTACATTCAACAGCATTCCTAACTTAAAATTAAGCTATTGACAATCCTATCTCCACTTCATTGATTCCACCATTGCAAGAAATCGTCATTATCTCTAAGATCACCAGACCACTGCATAACATTTTAAAAAAATGACATTAGAACATATGGAAAAGTTATATGTCGATTGGTAAATACATATAAACTCTTTAAGGAATGAACTTACTTCGGTCATTTCTGTAGAGTTATATGTTGAATCGTCACCAAAGTTGTAAGATCCACTATCATGTGGAAAACTCGCTGTTTCTGATTCAATGAAATCACCTACATTATAATCAGCATTTAAATCTACACTCGTAGATGCCTGTGAAGAAGGTGGCCTATTCGGACAAGTTCTCCTCGTATGACCAGTATTTTTGCATAACCCACATCTCCTTCCATTTAGTTGATTCTCTACAATTTCAAATGCAGAAGGATCTCGACGTGTAGATGTTTGGCCCTGTGATGAATTCCTTGAACCTGGATGACGTCCTCTAGAATATTGCATAATAGGGTGACTGACTGGCTTATCATGGATGGCAAGATTTTGAAGATGATTTAGGAGCATCTCTTGATCATACGAAGACAAATGTCCATATTTGTTCTTAATACCTTCAAAGTGTACATCTAATACATCCCCAGGGCTCCTCCTTTCAATCCTCAAGTCAGCCAATGAGATTAAGTCTATTCTCCATTGTGGGTGTATGTCATCCAAATGTAATTTGTCCATCCATTGCATTTTGTGCGCACACGGTAGGCCCATTGAAGCTGTAAACTCTTCCGTACAAATGGGTTTCAATGATCGGTTCATAAGCATATCATATTGGTTGTAAACCTCATTCATTGCGAAATGAGAAACTTTGCCCTTCAATTCATCAAAGAAAGGAATAGACACATCACATGCAAACCGAATCTTCTCATCCTCAAGTTGAATCTTGAACTCTTCAAATTGATTTTCAATGACATGGGCTATCTTTCTTCTGACAACATCTAGATCACCTGTAGATGTAGATATATAACTTTTCAGAATAGCATGTACACCCTCAACTCTTGAAGTAGCTCGATTTTTAAAATGTAAACTCCATCCGATCCATGCCTTGACGAATTGTTTTCTAAGTGGGATCCATGTCCTTGTTAAGTAATTCACTGCCTGCGAATCAGCTCTAAAATTTTGTTTGAATGCCTCAAACGCTGTATTGAATGCTTCTTCGGTTGGGGACTCAATCAGGCCATTCCATTCGGTAAAAAATGCATTCCAGTCTTCCATTTTCTTAAACAAAGGTTTACAACGAGCGACAATATTCTTGTTTATATGCCAGGAACACAAAATATGTACAGCATTAGGGAACTCCAAATCAATGGCATTCTTTAACGCCAATTCCCTATCAGTCAAAAGAACTTGTCGATCATGGTGCACTTCGAAGACCTTTTTAAACATCTGTAATGCCCATACATAATCTTCAAATTTCTCATTTCTTAGAAATGCAAAGCATGAGCAGAAATTCTTATTGAAACTTGTCACACCAACGACATGAAGCAATGGCATATGATATCTGTTGGTTTTGTACGTGCAATCCATCAGAAACACATTATGATATCTGTCGGTAAGAAAAATTGACTTCGGATGTGCGAAAAAGAGATGGGATAGATGACCATCACTGTCATAGTCAAGAAAATATTGATAACCACCTTGTTGAAGATCTTCTATCAAAGCTTCAATTGTAGTTCGACCCCTTAGTTGCTCTTTCCGAAGCGCAGAACAAAAGTTGTACAAATCAGCCGCTGATATTCCAATATCTGGATTTTGATTTCTAAGGGTCGTCAAAATTTGCCGTGGTGGTATATTGCTACTCCTCATTTCAATGATCATTCTTTTCTCAGAATCTGAAAAACATCTTGTACTTGGATGACCTAATAATACATCCGATATATCATGATTGTGCTCCAAACTCTTTATGGTCAACTTCCATGACCCATCAACAATCTGTTTTCCTTTAACTTCAAAAGGACAATTACATTGGCGAGAGTATGCTTTCCTCTTTCTGTCATCGTCATTCAAGCTAACCGTGCTGCGGTATTTACCTCCTCTATCGCAGCCAAGGACTAATTTATTTTCCTTTTTACATGACCTATTTATCGTACATACAAATCCTTGTTTAAGAGCTATATTCTTAACATAATTTATAAGGTCTTCACGACTTTCAAAACATCCCTCAACAAACTCCATGATGATTTCTAGAAAAAAACTGAGATAGGACTTACCTTCGATTCGAGATACGAGATCCAGACATTAGCTTGAGAGAGATAACTTCGACCCGAGGTAACAGATTGAGAGAGTGAGTGTGTTGAAAATGAGAATGATTTTTTTTTAAGGGTTTGGGATTTAAAAGGGGTTCATTGTTTTGGGATTAAAAAGGGGGGTTGAAAATGGGGTTTTAGGGTTAATTATTTGAAAAACGAGGTTCAAAATGGAGTATAAGGGTTTGGGATTGAAATGGGGTTCAAGGGTTTGGGATTGAAAAGAGAGTTGAAAAGGGGGTTCAAAATGAGGTTGTAGGGAGAAGTGTTTGCAAAAGGGGTTTAAGGGTGAAAAGTGGGTGTTGAAAATGGGGTTTAAGTTTTAAGGGAGAAGGGATTGAGAAAGGGGTTCAAGGGAGAAGGGAGAGAGAGAGGGAAACGAGGGTTTAGGGTTTTGAATGGAATGAGACGAGTGAAATTTCGTGGATCGATTTATATATAAGTTTCATTCATTCGAATGAATCAGCCCATTCATTCGAATGAATGCCTTGAAAACGTGCATTCATTCGAATGAATGGTCTGATTCATTCGAATGAATGCATCAGAGACTGCCTGAGAATGGCAATCCAGGAATTCATTCAAATGAATCAGCCCATTCATTCGAATGAATGCACATTTTCAGGCATTCATTCGAATGAATGGGCTGATTCATTCGAATGAATGCATCAGAGGCTGCCTGAGAGTGGCAGTCCAGGGCATTCATTCGAATGAATGCACGTTTGAAGGCATTCATTCGAATGAATCAGTTGATTCATTCGAATGAATGCTGTGTATGCGAATGAATCGAATGATCGGGCTGAACAGTACTCCGTGTTACTGTTCAGCCCATTCATTCGAATGACTGGTCATTCATTCGAATGAATGTATTCAGCGGAATCGTGTGCGAATGATTCGAATGATCGGGCTGAACAGTAACACGGAGTACTGTTCAGCCCGATCATTCGAATGAATGTCCAGTCATTCGAATGAATGGATTCATTCGAATGAATGCCAAGATGAACTGGTCATTCATTCGAATGAATCCATTCGGCGGATTCGAACGACTGGGCATTCGAATGATCGGGCTGAACAGTACTCCGTGTTACTGTTCAGCCCATTCATTCGAATGAATCCAAAATGAACCGGTGATTCATTCGAATGAATGTATTCATTCGAATGAATCGAAAATGAACTGGTGATTCATTCGAATGAATCAATTCATTCGAATGAATGACAAAATGAACTGGGAATTCATTCGAATGAATGGAAACGCGGGGGCAGAATCGTAATTTCACCCGAATTTCCGAATTCGGGTGTGTAGAGGCAGAAAAACCGGGTGTGTGTAAGTGCTCCCAGGATAAATCGTCTGCAACTACAATCTGCAGGTTTCCATCTCGTTGGCCTGCTTGATTGCCCACGTCCATTTGGACTTCAAAGTTCATAACTGGAAAAGAATTCTTCAGAGAACTGAGGCCTGCTTTGATTCAGTGCTGGCCTCTGGTTGTCAATTATAGAGGAGAGAATGATTATAACAGAGGATGAAGATGCTATTTTTTAAAATTAATGTATTATATATGTTTAGATTCAGCATATAAAGTCAACTAGACAAATTTGAAAGTGCTTTTACAAATTACAATTCAATCTAATAACGGATATAACTCAAATCATGGTCAAATGTGGGATTTATCTTAACCCATTTAGATGGTAAACATTAGGGAAGGAGGATGGATGAAGAGCTTTGGAGATTTTACTACTATTGACTGCTTCACTCCAAAAAAAAAAAAAAACACATGCGACAATCACAGAGTTTCAATATTTGGCAAGGATAATATTTTCAGCCCCTATTTAGACTTAATTTTTTTTGTTTCACAATTAAAAATATCAGTCAATATTTTCATAGAAAATTAATTAATTGAAAAGAGAAATGTCAGTTAATGTTTTCATAGAAAATTAATTAATTAAAAATATCAGTCAATGTTTTCATAGAAAAGCCTCTTAACATCCTTTTATAGAAAATTAATTAATTGACAAGAGAAATGTCTCAATTCATTGTTCTTGACAAAAAAACTCTTATTTTATATATAAAAAAAAGTTTTATTTTTCATGATCTCCATTTTGCAACAAAGACTTGAAAAATGACTCTTCTCTCTTTTATAAAATAAAGGTTATTCAGTAAGAACATAAAAATAAAATATTTTTTTTTACTCGCCAAAATACTATTTCATTTATTTTTTATAAAAATAAAAATTTTGACACACAAAACTTTTGCAATCAAATCCAAAGTCAAATATTATAACTACTTTTTCATAAAAATAAATGCAATTTTTTCTCATTTTCTCTGACTTTTCTAATAATTATGGGTGAAAATTATGAGAAAATATTTTTTTAAATGTCAAAAGGAAATAGATTAAAGTGCCACTCTATCTTGTGTGTATAAAGTTCATTTTAATTAAATATTTTATTTCCAATAAAATTACAAATTAATCTCTCCTTCACGTTCTTTAAATTAAATATAGTACAAACTGCCAATTGAGAGACATCACAATCTCTTTCTCTCTTTCTTTATTTAAGGGATAGTCATGAGTTTTTTACTGTTCATCAAATTTAAATAAAATTTTAATTTTGTCTTTATTTTTAATTTCTTTTTTTTAAATAAGAATATATTTTTTTAATTTAATGTATAATGAGAAAAAAGTGTAGTGTAAAAATCCCTACCCCTTTTTGAAGAGATTATTTTTTTCCATTTATTATAAGTTTATACTATTTTAGTAATTTTGAATTTATGAGTTTAGATTTGATATATAGTTGATTTATTTAAAATATTATATTAATTGTTAATTAGATGAATAACAATATTAAATGTAGCGATCCTCCCACATTCATTTTGTATAAGTATTTCTTTTATCTCGCAATTTTTTACCTTTATTCATCATGTCAAACAAATTTGAATGAAATGCTTTTAAAATGAACTGATATCAATATAAGAGAGAAAAAAATGGCAGCCCATTCGGACACCCCCTTTTTCTGCCACGGAACACCCCTTTTCAAAATTTTTGTGCAAATTACCATTTTGCCCTCCCACTCAAAATCCTTGGAACGATTTTATAGGCAAATTTTCGAAGGATCCTCAAGATCCTTAGAAGGAATGGATGCTACAGTAATAAAAAAATCAACAGTAAATTTTTATTTTTTTTTAAGACCTTAAAGTTTTAAAGTATTTTTATCAGGTTATCGTAATTAGTCCGGATATTCAATTTGAGAAATTTTGAAAATACACAGTGCTTAAAAAATAATTTTAAAGTTTTAAAGGAGATATCGACAATATAAACAGTTATTTTTTAAGCACTGTGTATTTTCAAAATTTCTCAAATTGAATATCCGAACTAATTACGATAGCCTGATAAAACTACTTTAAGAATTAAAGGTCTTTTGACACTCCCAAATATATTTCCCACGCAGCCAAGAGATACCCTTATTTGTAAAACACTGTATTTTAAGCATTTGGGAGTGTCAAAAGACCTTGAATTCTTAAATTAACCCGAGGATCTAGACCTAATTCAATAAGTCAATTTGGTTAATGTCCAGAAGATAATATGAGTTTTGGACTGAACCCCTTTTTATTTATTATTATATTGTGGATTATCATAATTTAAAAAGGATAGAAACCTAGTAGGAGACTCAATTCCATATACCTTGAATATTTTTGGGAAACGTGAGATTTCAAAATACTACTTGTGTGTACGTATTTGTTATGTATATTGATTGTGCACTTGTCTGTTTGTTTGAATAGAGACCACATAACCACACAATCACGGTGATGGAACTTAACTCTGCAGGATATGTAAACAGGTTTTATTATGAGATGAGTCTTGGGAAATGGGTGGTTTCAGATTTGATGAACCCACTCATGTGCCTAGACATGATAGACTATGGTAAAAGTGCTAATAATGGTTGTGAATATTACGATGTTGATCGTATGACTATGTAAGACTGCTTCCACGTACCTGGGCTATTGAACCAATATCGGCCATATATGAGATGGTTTATGTCTATTGGACCATGAGTGGATTATGATGTCGTCAGTTGCTGACTTGAGGATGTCAATATCGGCTAAGTCAGAGCCGGAGATGTACTTGTAAGGATGTATTTTGACCGTGTCAGGACTTAATACTGGTCTCAGCGTAGTCGGCAGGCGTTACGTTGGATGATGGCAGTAATTGATGAGATAATGATGATGCTTTATATGAGATTATGCTTATTGTTATCAAGCATGTGATATTATTGAACTGTTGCTAACCTGTTATATTTTTACTTAAACTGCATTGTTATATTTCCTTCACTGGGCTAGTTAGCTCACCCCACTCACCTTTCAGGCAATGAATCCGAGGAGGAGGACCCTCTTTATCAAGCTTAGGGTGGATAAGCTGAGGCGATGTTTCGGAATTCCCCCTGAGGAGAATAACCTTATAATTTTTTCTTGTTGGTTTTTGGAACCATTTACTTTTATTAAGTACCGAGTGTGGTACTTAATTTGTTTAAATGAGATGTATTAAACTACTATACTTCCGTAGTTACTCTTGTGGTATGATTTTGAATTATGAATCAATTGATGGATTTTATTTGATCATGTGATGTGTTATTGTCATTAATATGGCTATTTTTATGGGGTAAACTTATGGTATGTGTTTGAGTTCACATGTTGGAATCATGTGTGACCTTTGGGCTTAACTGATGATTCGGCCCAGTTAGAGTACTCGTGTTAGTTTATCTTTAAAAAAAAAAAATTCAGTTGCGTTTCGGGTCCACCCTTCGGGTCGGGGCGTGACAATAGATCTCATCTATCACGGGTCTAGCCAATCACGAGTTTATGCCAACCATGGGAACATTGTCAACCATGGGGTTAATGTCACCAATGGGATAAACCTCAACCACATGACCTATATCCGAACATTAGTACATCTCTCATCGGGGACAATAATCTAAATATGTGTCCAATCCTCTATGGAATCAATGCCCTCCACCGTATAAAATACTCATCAATGGTCACAAATCCCTCCATAGGAATAACCATCTATGGGAAAATAATATTTATCCATAGAACCGTCCCGTCCACCATGAGACCAATACGTTTACCATGGGACCATTATATCTATCATGGGATCAATATGTCTACTATATAATCAATATCTATGTATGAATCCAATATGTCTACCATGGGAACAACATCATTGGGATTCATCATGTCACACCCCGAACCCAGATGTGGGCCCGGAACGTGACTAATTTTTTTTTTTTTTACAATAAACTCTAATCACCCATCGTCATAGCTAGGCTGGATCTTCAAGTTTACCAAAACCCGATCTTAGAAAATGTCACACGTGCTTTTCACACATGGACTCAAACATATACCATATGTCCCATATACAATCCATATCACACAACGAATATTTTTATCCATCAGCGTTACGCACGAAAACATAGTGGATATAATGTATACGACATTAAAACTTACAGACATAAGTTTCTTATGCCACACGAGGCATATTTATTACAAATACTCAAACATATTCAAGCAGGCAAATGGTTTCAACGTGCGGAAAACCTTAGGAACTTCTAAGTTTCTACTTTGAACGAGGCACCACTGGTCCCTCCAATCCTTCCTCTGGTTCAGATCCTGCATTGTAAGGAACGTGAGCAACAGCCCAGTGGGGAGAACTCACCATAAAATCCAACATACAATATTCATGGAATAAATAACAATGCATGTTCCATAAATGAAATGCAGTTAATCCACTTAACTCATTTTCACCATAACATCCAACATATTATATGAAACAATAAATAATCCATGTTTCATGAATGCAATGCGGTTAATCCACTTAACCCATTTTCACCCTAGGATCATCTTCTAAGGTTTTTACTCAGATTGTATTGTTACCACCGGGGTCAGTCCCCAACCATGTTACAACACCAGGGTCAGCCCCCATTTAAAGTTCCAACCAGAACTAATATTAATTCCTCAACGGAAATAATATAGCAACTTGCAAGTGTATAATGTCTCCACGACCCGGTCTACTAGCCCATCCAACACCAACGGTTGATGGCGGTCGACCATAGCCTACTAACACGTCCAACCCAGCGGTTCGCAAACGGTGTTCGGCTAATCTCAGCAATTATAGCCCAACGGCAAATATCAAACTTTACCAAGTTATTATCTTCCACAGATTTAACTTATGAACATAATTATCACATGCAAATGTCAAATGCATGATAATGCATGATTTTCAGTGCCCTCCTTACACAGGGACTTAATCTGAAAGAGCCACCATATTTCAGCCTTACCATTTGGTGTATCCAATACCAATACAAGAGATCAATAAAATAATCAATATCACACAACATATAAAACTGGATTTAATAACACGAATGCCTTCACCCAGTTTTTACCCGACAATTCCCAGACACTCCATGGGTCCATACTGCGTTAGAGACTAAAAGTCCTCGACTCCCCGACACCATTTTAACGCCTACGTTCTAAAAAGTTAGAACATTTACATCCCTTACATGTAAGCAGTGTCAGGTCTCGTATTCTGAACCTATATAGCCTTTTCCATCTTTAATTGACCATGGGTCCCATTTCAGTCTGGTGTTAGTGGGTTTAACATATAACACAATATAAGTGTTGGTTCGAGTCTCCTCACCTTCTCCGGTTGAGTTTTTCACAGAAAATCTGTAAGATAGAGTAAAATGTATAAATTTTCTATTTGTCAGTATATACACATAATAATTTCCCAAACCCTGTGCTATTTTTCCAGAAAACATGATATGTGTAATGAGTCACCTAGGCTCTTTCTACTCCTCTAAATTATGTCAGAAAGTTAGTTGTCAGCCATCCAAAACATTACAATAAAATGAAAAATATAAAGTACTCAGTGCCTTCTCTCGTATTGTCTTCTGGAGAAAGGACCATGGAGACATATTGTGAGAGGCCCAGAGGGTACAGAGACAGTAAAGTAAATAAAAGTACTCAGTGCCCTATCCTCGTATTGTCTTCTGGAAGAAGGACCATGGAGACGTATTGAGAATGTGGCCCAGAGGGTATAGAGACAGTAAAGTAAATAAAAGTACTCAGTGCCCTATCCTCGTATTGTCTTCTGGAAGAAGGACGTATTGAGAATATGGCCCAGAGGGTACAGATACAGTAATTTAAACACACAAGGCGGAAAAATAAACACACAATAGTCAGCTGGGGTTAATCTTTTCCCCGATTTTACTTAGGGTCAAAAATTATATTTTGATCGTGAAATAATACGAATCTTGAGGGTAAAATTTAAATTTTAAGAGGAATTCTATTTTCCCCTTTATTTACAAAAAATCTCATTTTTAAACCCCAATATTAAGCCATTCCACTCTTAACTTATTCTGGAGTTAATAAAAATAAGAATAGGATCGTTTTGATACCTTGGGTGTAAATTTCCTTTAAGAATAGACTTAGTTTGAAAACCCGAGGTAATACGCGGGAAAACCTGATGGCTCTGTTACTGGTTGGACTAAAGAAGGGTAAAGCGAAGAAGAAGAAACAAGAAAAAGGAAATGACTAAGAGAGGAAAGTCATAACTTTTTCTTTCTCTCTCTCACAATTGCTCTCTGATGATGTTTTTGAAAGAAGACGATGGAAAGAAGGAGGTATTGATACAGAAGAAGAAACAGAGAAACGGTAGGAAAATTTTGAGTATATTTTTTTTTCCTACCTCCCTGCCTTCCCCCTCAATTTATAGCCATGCGGGTGAAATTTCCACCGCACACGTCTCACAGCTATAACTGAAACCTGCAACGGTAGGTTGATGGCTACATTATCAAGATTTTTATTAATATAATATTAATTTATTCTTTTCACTATTTACATCTATGTCCTTTCTTTTATCGGAGTATTTCAGGGTCTCACTAAATTGATACAATTGGTTCAGTAGGTCAAGTATTAAAAACTGAGCATGGTATTAAAATTTGGAGTGAAATCTATCTCAAAAACCTAGTGTTTTTGCTAAAAATCACCGTTTTAACAAAATCTTCTAATGTTCAAGATTATTTTTAAAAGTATCCAACCTTATAGTTTGATAGAGTAAATTTGTCTGATAAAAACATTCTAAAGTTTCAAAGTGTTTTGAAGTCAAAAACCACATTTTTTAAATGAAAGAATATTCAACGGCCCATATTTCATGGCTTAAAATAAATATCGAAAACTAATTATTTTAGAGTGTAAAGAAATAAACAACTTAGTTATAATACAGATTGAGTACTGACTCTCTCTATATATTTTTAGGACTTCCTCTACCCTGTCAAATTGGGGTTTTACCACTTTAAAATTTAGGGGTAAAATAAATTAGTGAAATTATAGCGAGATTGGCATGTCATTAGGTCCGGAATTTAAAAATAATGCATAATCTAAAATTTTAAGTTCAAACTAAGTCAAATGACTGAGTTTATAAAGCAGCTAAGGTTTAAGCCTAAAATAATATTATTATTATATTCGTAACTCACCCATATATCTTTGAAACTTAATTAGAAGAGTTACCGAATTCGGATCAAGTCAAACTTAGATCCGTTGAAAAACTTATTTGATACACTTTACGATTAGAGGAAAATATTTCATAATTAACGGATAAAAATTATTTAATTAATCATAATTAATCATAATTAATTCCTAAATTGGGTTGGGGTATTACATCCCACCCCCCTTATAGACATTTCGTCCCGAAATTTAAATAGAAAAAGTCATACCTTTAGTTAGCAAAGAGACTCGGGTATAATTTCCTCATAGTCGATTCTGGTTCCCAAGTGACGTGCTGAGTTCCTTGGTGTTGCCATAACACCTGAACTAGTTGTATAGTTTTTCGTCGAAGTACCTGAGTCCTGGTATCTTGGATCTCAAGGGGTATTTCTTCAAAAGTTAGATCTTCATCGATTTCAATGTCTTCCACGTTCAACACGTGAGATGGATCTGGTTCGTATTTTCTGAGCATAGACACATGAAATGTATTGTGTACCTTTTCTAGGCTTGGAGGTAGTGCTATCTGATAAGCAACTTCTCCGATTCTCTTCAAAACTTCGAAAGGTCCAACGTATCGTGGTGATAACTTTCCTCTACGTCCAAATCTCTGTATTCCATGACGTGGAGCTACACGTAGGAACACAAAGTCTCCGACTTCAAATTCTAATGGTCTCCGTCTTTTATCAGCGTAACTTTTTTGTCGGCTTTGGGCGGTTTTGAGACGTTGCTTTATGACTTCCACTTGTTCTGTCGTTTCACGTACCATATCTGGTTCTAATAAAGCTTTGTCTCCTACTTCTGTCCAACACAGAGGTGATCTACAGGGTCTACCGTATAAAGCTTCGTACGGTGCCATTTGTATACTTGACTGATAGCTGTTGTTATATACAAATTCAATTAAAGCTAAATGATCTTCCCAACTTCCTTGCATGTCCATGACACATGCTCTCAACATGTCCTCTAACGTTTGGATAGTCCTCTCAGACTGACCATCTGTCTGAGGATGAAATGCTGTACTAAAACATAACCTGGTGCCTAACTGCATCTGTAATCCCTGCCAAAATCGAGAGACAAATCGGGTATCTCTATCTGACACGATGGAGAGTGGCACTCCATGTAGTCGGATTATCTCCTTGATATACAACTTACTCAGAGTGGTCAAAGTGTTTTTCTTCCGGATAGGTAGAAAATGGGCTGACTTAGTCAGTCGGTCCACAATTACCCATATGGAGTCATTTTTCCTTGCTGATTTTGGAAATCCTGTTACAAAATCCATGGTAATATGTTCCCACTTCCATTTGGCTACTGGAAGAGGTTGCATTTTTCCACCAGGTCGTTGATGTTCAGCTTTGACTTGTTGACAGGTTAAACATTTAGAAACAAAGTCGGCCACTTCCCTTTTCATTCCTTTCCACCAGAATTGTCGGCGTAAATCGCGATACATCTTGGTACTACCAGGATGAACGGCAAACTTAGAGTGGTGGAAATATCTAAGCACTTCCTTTCTGCATCCTTCTGACTCTGGAACGAACAATCGTCCGTTGAAAGTTAAACCTCCGTCGGTTCTAACCTTCCAATCTTCTAACCCTGCTCCACTCGATAGTTGAGCTATCACTTCTTGTGTCTCAACATCGCTTTGTTGTCGTTCCAGTATTATTCCGACTATTTCGGGTTGCAGTACTAGATTTTGAATCCATGCCGATTCACTATTTTCAACCAATTCTAAATCATAGTCAGTAGAATTTCTAATAATTTCCATTGTAATGACGCTACCTTTGCAACATCATCACGAGATTTCCTACTTAGGGCATCTGCTACCACATTAGCTTTTCTAGGATGGTAGGAGAGTTCGAAGTCATAGTCTCCTAAATACTCCATATATCTCTGTTGCCTCATATTTAAATCTTTCTGAGTGAATAAATACTTGAGACTATGGTGATCAGAAAAGACATTGAATCGTTCACCATATAAGTAATGTCTCCAAAGTTTCAGGGCAAACATCACTGCTGCTAGTTCTAAATCATGAGTGGGGTAGTTTTGCTCGTGTCCTTTCAACTGTCTGGACCCATAAGCAACTACTTTTCCCTCTTGCATTAAAACACACCCTAATCCCAGTTTGGAAGCATCACAATAGACCTCATAACCACGTCCTTGTTCAGGTATGATTAACACAGGAGAGGTAGTTAGTTTATCCTTTAGGTCCTGAAATGCTTTCTCACAGTCTTCTGTCCACTCAAATTTGACATCTTTTCGTGTCAAACGAGTCATTGGTACTGCAATTTGAGAGAAATTTGGGATAAATTTTCGGTAATAGCCCGCTAAACCCATAAAACTTCGAATTTCTGTGACATTTTTAGGCCTTTCCCAATTCATAACTGTTTTCACTTTTGCCGGATCCACCGAAATTCCATCTGCCGACACCACATGTCCTAGAAATTGGACTTGTGTCAGCCAAAATTCACATTTACTGAGTTTAGCATATAATTGGTAATCCCGTAAAGTCTGTAAAATGACACGTAGATGCTGTTCATGTTCCTCTTCAGTCGACGAATATATTAAAATATCATCGATGAAGACAATTACGAATTCTCTTAAATATGGTCGGAAAATCCGATTCATCAAATCCATGAAAGTAGCTGGTGCATTTGTTACCCCAAAAGGCATGACCAGAAACTCATATAAGCCATATTGGGTACGAAAAGCAGTTTTGGGTATATCTTCCTCCTTGACTCGAAGTTGGTGATACCCAGATCTCAAGTCAATTTTTGAGAAACACCTTGCTCCTCTCAACAAGTCAAATAGATCATCTATTCTAGGCAATGGGTACTTGTTTCTTATGGTTACTTGGTTCAATGGCCGGTAATCTATACACATTCTCAGTGACCCATCTTTCTTTTTTACAAAGAGAGCTGGTGCACCCCAAGGTGAATTACTCAAACGAATGAAACCAAGTTGGAGAAGTTCATCTATTTGCTTGGCTAACTCTTTTTGTTCGGCCGGCGCCATCCTATATGGTACCATAGATATAGGAGATGTTCCAGGCTGCAGGTCAATTACAAAGTCTATCTCTCGGCGTGGAGGTAAACCACTGAGTTTATCTGGAAATACATCTGGAAACTCACAAACCACTCGAGGCAAACTGGCTTCTATACCTTCTACATCCTCCCATCCCATGCTAGCTACAATTCTACCTGGATATGCCTTCAAACTAGAGAACTAAACTCTGATGTTCTCATATGGTACTAATTTCTCTACAAATAGGATTCTGGTCGGTGATATCCCATAAATCTTTCTTTATACGCAATCTATCAAAACCTGGTGTGCAGTTAACCAATCCATTCCTAGAATGATGTCAAAATCTGTCATTTCTATTAAAAAGAAATCATATACTATATCTAGATCATCCATTCTAAGAACACAGGATTCGCATATCTGATCAACCCGTACTTTCTTTCCTAATGGTGACACTACCATCAAAGGTTTGGTGACAACTACTGACGATAAACTCAATTTATCCCGACATGATTTAGAGATGAATGAATGTGAAGCGCCAGTATCTACTAATACTTGTGCCATGAAACTAAAGAGAGGTATGGTACCTTCCATTACAGCATTCTCTGTCGGCTCCTCCTCCTGAGTTCCCATGGTGTAAACTCTTCCTCGAGTCGTCTGAGAGCGTCCTTGATTTATAGCTTCCCCAGTCCTTCGTGGCGCATTTCCAGATGCCACTGAACCTCTAGAGGGTGGTGGAGTAGACTGCATTTGAGATTGCATCGGTTTAACATTTTGGGAAGGTCCTGCCATGTTGCTTCGGGTGTCAGGATAAGGACAATCTTTAATGAAATGTCCCATTTGTTTGCATCTGAAGCATACTCGGCTGTCAGCTGCTGGAACGTTGTTCTGTGGACATTATTTTACCGTGTGACCCGGCTGATTACACGTGTAGCATACCACTTGCCTGGGCCCAGTGTAACTGGTCTGTCCCACAAATGTTTGTCCCTTCCTAGTGAATGAACTTTTACTAAATTTCCTCTTTTTGTTAGGCAGAGGAGGTTTCGGTGCATCTCCTTACCGAGACCGATCCACATTTCTGTTAGTGGTGTCAACTGCTTCCACCATAGAAGCTCGACTAATCACTTCTTCTAAAGTGGCAAATTGAATTCCTGCCACTTGCCGCTGAAGGAAAGGACGAAGTCCCTCAATATAATGCTGGATTTTCTCCTCTTCATTGTCAAAGATGCGGGGAGCATATTGACAAAGATTTAGAAACTTTGCGGTGTACTGGGCTACCGTGTCGGAGCCCTGTTTGAGATCGAGGAATTGTCTCCTCTTAGCATCCCTTGCCACCTTTGGATAATAGTGAGAAAGGAAAGCTGTAGAGAACTCTTCCCAAGTCATGGGTTCACTGTTTCTCGCATTATATCTGACTTCCCACCATTTATAGGCGTCTCCCTCCAATTGATAGGTGGCGAGAGTCACTTTTAGGTCCTCAGATGTGGCTAGAGTGTCGACGATTCGACCAATCTGGTTAATCCAGTTTTCGGCTTCAGTTGGTTCCGCATTTCCCGAGAAAGTCGGCGGGTTCAATTGTTTGAAATTTTTCAGAGCTTAAATAGCTCTTCCCTCGGGAGTTCTCTCCCGTGGTCGGCAGAGATCATCTACAACCCTTTGGAAAGCCTCCACAGTGACACGGACTGCGTCTAAGAGTTCAGGTTGATTCCCTGGGGGTGGTACTGCATTCTCACCCTGGTTTTCAGAATCTCCCCGTGATTCTGACATCCTGAGGATCATAGTTATCAATAACAAAGTTCAAAGTAAAAATTTCATCACAACACACAGTAACTAAACATACTTATATATTTCATTCAAAGGAGATACATAGTCCTTTATACATCCAAGCATATAGATATTCACACATACATACTCCTACTCTTTCCAGTTTTCCATACTAATACTTTCTTACATTCTACGATCACTCTCATATTTTTCCTTATATCTTTACATTTTCACATGTTTTTACATTTTTACAACATTCCCTTTCATCCTCTTGTTTATTTTCAAGCCCTACACCTTGATCAGTTTTCAGAGGAAGACAGTGCATCAAAACTACTGTCAACATAGTGAGGGCATGCTCTATAGAGATGTCCATACTCCATGCAGTTGGTGCATTGAATATTGATTCTCATTCTTACATAAAAACAGTCAACTCTCATATGCCCAGTCGCACCACAGACAGGACAGATAGGTGGGTATCGCAAAGTACATTGCTCATAAATGTGTCCAATTTGTCCGCATAACACACAAATAGGTGACTGTACTGCCACTGAATGAGCAACTGGAGCTGCTTCTGGTACAGGTTGATTAACTGGATAAGGTTCATGGGCTTGGGCTGCTTCAACTATAGAGCTCGATGAATAGTGAGGTGAAGGGGTACGTTGGTCACTAGAGGATGAGATTATGATAGTTTCAGTCGGTTCTGAATCAGTCGACCATATTTCTATCCCTGAATCACTAGTGGATGATTCAATAGTAATAGGATTTCTTCTAGTACCTCTTCCCATAACCCTGGCGGGAATCCTGTTGTTAGACATATCTGTCCAAAACAACAAAACAAAGTCAGTGGCATACTGAAATTTTTCTTTTTTCCAACTATGTTTCAGCTCACCATAAACATCGTACTACCCATCACAGTCCGAGAGCTTGAACCATGCTCTGATACCACCTTGTCACACCCCGAACCCAGATGTGGGCCCGGAATGCGACTAAATTTTTTTTTTTTTACAATAAACTCTAATCACCCATCGTCATAACTAGGCTGGATCTTCAAGTTTACCAAAACCCGATCCTAGAAAATGTCACACGTGCTTTTCACACATGGACTCAAACATATACCATATGTCCCATATACAATCCATATCACACAACGAATATTTTTATCCATCAGCGTTACGCACGAAAACATAGTGGATATAATGTATACGACATTAAAACTTACAGACATAAGTTTCTTATGCCACATGAGGCATATTTATTACAAATACTCAAACATATTCAAGCAGGCAAATGGTTTCCACGTGCGGAAAACCTTAGGAACTTCTAAGTTCCTACTTTGAACGAGGCACCACTGGTCCCTCCAATCCTTCCTCTGGTTCAGATCCTGCATTGTAAGGAACGTGAGCAACAGCCCAGTGGGGAGAACTCACCATAAAATCCAACATACAATATTCATGGAATAAATAACAATGCATGTTCCATAAATGAAACGCAGTTAATCCACTTAACTCATTTTCACCATAACATCCAACATATTATATGAAACAATAAATAATCCATGTTTCATGAATGCAATGCGGTTAATCCACTTAACCCATTTTCACCCTAAGATCATCTTCTAAGGTTTTTACTCAGATTGTATTGTTACCACCGGGGTCAGTCCCCAACCATGTTACAACACTGGGGTCAGCCCCCATTTAAAGTTCCAACCAGAACTAATATTAATTCCTCAACGGAAATAATATAGCAACTTGCAAGTGCATAAGGTCTCCACGACCCGGTCTACTAGCCCATCCAACACCAACGGTTGATGGCGATCGACCACAGCCTACTAACACGTCCAACCCAGCGGTTCGCAAACGGTGTTCGGCTAATCTCAGCAATTATAACCCAACGGCAAATATCAAACTTTACTAAGTTATTATCTTCCACAGATTTAACTTATGAACATAATTATCACATGCAAATGTCAAATGCATGATAATGCATGATTTCCAGTGCCCTCCTTACACAGGGACTTAATCTGAAAGAACCACCATATTTCAGCCTTACCATTTGGTGTATCCAATACCAATACAAGAGATCAATAAAATAATCAATATCACACAACATATAAAACTGGATTTAATAACACGAATGCCTTCACCCAGTTTTTACCCGACAATTCCCAGACACTCCATGGGTCCATACTGCGTTAGAGACTAAAAGTCCTCGACTCCCCGACACCATTTTAACGCCTACGTTCTAAAAAGTTAGAACATTTACATCCCTTACATGTAGGCAGTGTCAGGTCTCGTATTCTGGACCTATATAGCCTTTTCCATCTTTAATTGACCATGGGTCCCATTTCAGTCTGGTGTTAGTGGGTTTAACATATAACACAATACAAGTGTTGGTTCGAGTCTCCTCACCTTCTCCGGTTGAGTTTTTCACAGAAAATCTGTAAGATAGAGTAAAATGTATATATTTTCTATTTGTCAGTATATACACATAATAATTTCCCAAACCCTGTGCTATTTTTCCAAAAAACATGATATGTGTAATGAGTCACCTAGGCTCTTTCTACTCCTTTAAATTATGTCAGAAAGTTAGTTATCAGCCATCCAAAACATTACAATAAAATGAAAAATATAAAGTACTCAGTGCCTTCTCTCGTATTGTCTTCTGGAGAAAGGACCATGGAGACGTATTGTGAGAGGCCCAGAGGGTACAGAGACAGTAAAGTAAATAAAAGTACTCAGTGCCCTATCCTCGTATTGTCTTCTGGAAGAAGGACCATGGAGACGTATTGAGAATGTGGCCCAGAGGGTATAGAGACAGTAAAGTAAATAAAAGTACTCAGTGCCCTATCCTCGTATTGTCTTCTGGAAGAAGGACGTATTGAGAATATGGCCCAGAGGGTACAGATACAGTAATTTAAACACACAAGGCGGAAAAATAAACACACAATAGTCAGCTGGGGTTAATCTTTTCCCCGATTTTACTTAGGGTCAAAAATTATATTTTGATCGTGAAATAATACGAATCTTGAGGGTAAAATTTAAATTTTAAGAGGAAATCTATTTTCCCCTTTATTTACAAAAAATCTCATTTTTAAACCCCAATATTAAGCCATTCCACTCTTAACTTATTCTGGAGTTAATAAAAATAAGAATAGGATCGTTTTGATACATTGGGTGCAAATTTCCTTTAAGAATAGACTTAGTTTGAAAACCCGAGGTAATACGCGGGAAAACCCGATGGCTCTGTTACTGGTTAGACTAAAGAAGGGTAAAGCGAAGAAGAAGAAACAAGAAAAAGGAAATGACTAAGAGAGGAAAGTCATAACTTTTTCTTTCTCTCTCTCACAATTTCTCTCTGATGATGTTTTTGAAAGAAGACGATGGAAAGAAGGAGGTAATGATACAGAAGAAGAAACAGAGAAACGGTAGGAAAATTTTGAGTATATTTTTTTTTCCTACCTCCCTGCCTTCCCCCTCAATTTATAGCCATGTGGGTGAAATTTCCACCGCACACGTCTCACAGCTATAACTGAAACCTGCAACGGTAGGTTGATGGCTACACTATCAAGATTTTTATTAATATAATATTAATTTATTCTTTTCACTATTTACATCTATGTCCTTTCTTTTATCGGAGTATTTCAGAGTCTCACTAAATTGATACAATTGGTTCAGTAGGTCAAGTATTAAAAACTGAACATGGTATTAAAATTTGGAGTGAAATCTATCTCAAAAACCTAGTGTTTTTGCTAAAAATCACCGTTTTAACAAAATCTTCTAATGTTCAAGATTCTTTTTAAAAGTATCCAACCTTATAGTTTGATAGAGTAAATTTGTCTGATAAAAACATTCTAAAGTTTCAAAGGGTTTTGAATTCAAAAACCACATTTTTTAAGTGAAAGAATATTCAACGGCCTATATTTCATGGCTTAAAATAAATATCGAAAACTAATTATTTTAGAGTGTAAAGAAATAAACAACTTAGTTATAATACAGATTGAGTACTGACTCTCTCTATATATTTTTAGGACTCCCTCTACCCTGTCAAATTGGGGTTTTACCACTTTAAAACTTAGGGGTAAAATAAATTAGTGAAATTATAGCGAGATTGGCATGTCATTAGGTCCGGAATTTAAAAATAATGCATAATCTAAAATTTGAAGTTCAAACTAAGTCAAATGACTGAGTTTATAAAGCAGCTAAGGTTTAAGCATAAAATAATATTATTATTATATTCGTAACTCACCCATATATCTTTGAAACTTAATTAGAAGAGTTACCGGATTCGGATCAAGTCAAACTTAGATCCGTTGAAAAACTTATTTGATACACTTTACGATTAGAGGAAAATATTTCATAATTAATGGATAAAAATTATTTAATTAATCATAATTAATCATAATTAATTCCTAAATTGGGTTGGGGTATTACACATCATCTATCTCTTGTAACTCTCCATCAGTGAGTATCATCTATACATGGGTAATAATTATCCATGAATATAATCACTTCATAGGTATAATCCATCCAAGGGTATAACTCATATATTCGTAAAACCAATATGTCTATCATAGGACCAACAAGTATGCCATAAGACCAATACGTCTATTATGGGACCAACATGTCTACCATAATACCAATACGTCTACCATGAGACCAACATGTCTAACATAAGACCAAAACATCTACAATGTGACCAACATGTCCATCATAATAACAATGTGTTTACCATGGGACCAACATGTCTACCATGAGACCAACATGTCTAACATAAGAATAACATGTCCACCATAAACCAATACGTCTACCATGGAACCAACATGTCTAAAATAAGACCAATACGTCTACCATGGGACCAACATTTCTACCATAAGACCAACATCCGAACACCACCATGGAAACCATCATCCCTGGGTATACACATACTTCGCCCTGCATCCCTTCACCTCATGGGTGATTCAGTCAGGCTCTAAGGCTGTCGGACTGCGTCTAACAAATCTAACACCACCCCCATGGGGTAAAATAGTATCTAATTTTGTGCAACCACGCACAATAAGTGTACGAAATAGTTGTAAATGCACACCCTACAGTATATAACATGTAAGGGACTCATCCTACAATAGCAACCACACGGGAACAAGTCTCCGTAGAAAAATACCACTATCCTGAATACCTCTCTAGGAAAGAAAATCAAACATCACAATCACGTGAGGGACATACTCATACTACGTCTCAATATCAAGTGACCAAGTCACATAAATATCTTAATACCATAGTCTCTGTATGTTCATATCGAGGCTCCCGCGGTCTCACGACTACTCTAGGCCTTACTCATGGAATCTATATATTTATCTCATCATTTTAACTATACAAAGGTGAGACACAATTATCTACTGATAAGACAATTTTTCTTTTTTTTTCAACGGACTGAGCCATAATGTTATCATTACGTGAGGGACATACCTATATTACGTCTCAATCATCATCAATATCACATGAAAGACGTACCCATGCTTCATCTCAATTATCATCACGTGAGAGACACACCCATACCACGTCTCAATATAATCATCAAATGAGGGACACGCCGATACCATGTCTTAATATAATCAAGTGACATACATCTCAGTACTAAAGTCATCATCTGTCCATCTTAAGAATTTTCACAATTCTCTAGCCACTGTAGGCTTTACTCAAGTAACAAACATATATGTCTCATCATATCGGGACTCCCAAGGCATCATAACTTCTTCGGGCCGCCTTCAAGAGATCCAACATCTAGCATTAGGGTTATATTAGGGAAGGTATATCCCACCAACATTTGCTCAACATCTTATCGTAGTTCATCATTTTCACATTTGGGTGATAGTAGGGGGTAGTCCTACTTTTACGTTGGAGAAATCAAAAAAGTCTTTCTTAACATTTACATTGTATTCCATAAATTCTCAATCATGCTAACTCATCTCCATTGTAGTACAAGTTAACCCCCTTGGGTTTTAAGATAATTGACCTTAACTCACCTATATCACTTATTCTAACCCTTTATCAAGTTCCTCTTCAAATCATGGAAATTCATTCTACACATGGTTTGGTCGATCCACCGTAACCATTATCAACATAGGTACTCACTAGTGATGTACACATCATCACACATAGGGATAAAGAGGTCAAACTATAGCCTTATCCAACTATGTATTGGAATGTGCACAAGGCAACATTCACTCAAATATATTATCACATACATTGTGAGTATGGAATTTTACAAATATTCTCAATGCTCTAAGTGTATGGCATTCTCCAATTTTATCTAAGATTTTTAAGATTAAATCCTTCCTGTCTCCTAGACTTTTCCGATCCATCCGAAACAACTTGTTGAGCATTGATAGTTTGTTTTTTGATCTCCTTCATCCTTATTCCATTCCTGTTTTTTTACTCAATGGGCCTTGATTAGTAGGTCAGTTCTAGGCTGATACTTTCTGTGTTAGGGTGCGACAACTAGGCCAAAATTGGAGTGGAGGTAGATTAATTGTATGCTGCCAGAATCTAAAACTGCAATCAAAAGGCAAGCAGGCCCATGGCCATACACATCAGATGATCGATGAGAGGCCAGGCCTAGCCCATTCTATCTTCAATCAGCATGATTTTGGGCTGGTATTTTGGTGCCTTAAAAAAGTCCATTTACTTTGGAGACATACTCTACGAGGGCCTGAACATCTTAAATGGATCTAAATTTCTAAATCAACATGAAATATATCTTCCCGCTTAATAAAATGATTCCCAAGAGAATGCTAGTTAAAATATTTAATGCATAAGGCTCCACATCTCCTAGAACGATTCAAAGTTAGGGAGAATAAATTGAGTTGTTAAACTGCTGCAAAATTCCAATGTCAAACAAATAAACTGTTTACGACTTAGTCAGGCCCTAGTAAGCCATGAACCCGAGTCCCAAGAAGCCCAAAACATCCAAAGTTGGCTACCATAGATCCAGCCTGAATTTCGACGTAGTTAGGCTGAGCTGCTGAGTTTTTTGTTTTTCCAATATTTTAAATCAATCTTATTTTGACTGAATGTTGAGATCTTGAATTGCAAAGTGGCCGTCATTAAAAAGTCTCTTTTTTAAGACTAACGTGTTCAGGCCTTTTAGAGCACCAAATTAATCTTTGGGACATTTGCAAACCTCCCTATCCATATGGGTTTGTCAAATAAGGGAGATGATATATATATATATATATATATTTAAAGTTATATATTTTATATTTTGAGTTCCAGCGGCCTAACTTTGGTGTGCCTTAGTAATATTGGACTCATCCATGAGGATTTTAATAAGACTGTGTTTGATTTTCCCACAAGTTAGTTAAAAAAAATAAGTATTCAAGTTGTAGTCTGTTTGACAAATTGATGTGGTTGAAATGAATTTTAAAAGATAAACTCTTAAAATAACAAGAAAACTAAGAATACAATTTCCAACAAAATCAAAAGTTGCAAAAGGGCTCTAGTGATTACAATTTATTCAGTAACATACAACAAATAGGGATTACAATCCATTATAACATATATGACATACAGTCAAACAACTCAAGCACCCACAACAAATTAAACTTCTTCTTAGAAAAAGAAGAAAATGATAAAACAAGAACATATAACAGGGAGAGGGAGTAACATCCATAACCTGCTTGAAATCTTCTGGGACACATTTATTCTCAACGGCACATAAATTTCAAATCAACGGACATGGTTACTAATGGAGATGGAAGATTGGTGATACTTGATTGTTTTATCAACCATTGGCGAACTGGGGAAATGAAGCAAATAAAGTCTGGGTTAGAGTTAAGAGGATGAGGATGATGGCAGCAATGACTGATATTATTGCCCATGGACTGTTGAAGTAATTCTTCATCAAGTTTGCTCGCCACCGGGGCCAATGTCTCTGGCAATGTCGATTGATTTTCACAATTTCATCTTGAAGGTAGAATTCTCCATCATTTATGCATATATTTCTCCCAATGTGGTTGAAGAAGGTTGCCACACCTTTGTTGCTGCCCGTAAAGTTGTCTATGATTTTGTTCTCAATCAGAATCTCAACATCCTTATCAGTGTTGATCAGGCAATCCATGAAGATGGTGTACACTGCAATGTAAGGGAAGTAAGACTGATAACACTGTTCAAACGCCATCATGTTCAAAAACAGAGGGCTTGTGCTGTCTTCAATTGTCACATAGGGGATTTCGATCGCTCCATTTTTATATTCAATGTCCAGGAAGGTTTTATTCTCCCCTGGAATGAACTTCAATCCTGCCTCTTGAAGTTGGGATGCACTTTGGATCATTTTTAAACCCTCCGTTCCATACCGTTTCTCCTTTATGTGTTTAGGAATGAAACTCGATCGCAGTAAATCTAGCAGATGCAAAACATCATCGTTGAGGTTGTCGATATTCCGTTGCCCAGGCAGCTGGGACAAGATATCGAAGAAATCGAGTGCCATCTCTCTAAGAGAAGCTTCAGAATTATGTATCAGTGGGAACAAACCTTCAAGAACAAGAAAAGGAATCTGGTTCTCCAACAGGAGCATGTCTAGTGCTATAATTTGACTTAGCCCTCTCAATTTAAAGATGGGGTCATCATTCGAAGGGATTTTTTCATCTTTTCTGAGAAACAATTCAATGATGAAGCAACCATCTAGAAGCAGCATCTCTTGGAAAGGCTGGCTGTCTAGCTCAATTTCCTCCGAGTAAGATGCCCGTGCCCGTTTCTCCAAATTCTTCGTCACTTCCAAGAGCTGATACAAGAACCCGTCTCCCTTTCTTTTGAGAATGTCGTTGAGGTAGCGCCATTTGTGCTCCTCCATGGCTTTCAGCCCTTCTTCTCCACGGTGAAATGGGCCAATTGAGATGATCTGCGGCGAGTAGGCCTTGTCCCCGTGTTGGCGTATCCATGCAGGGACTCTGTAGATGGAGCACTTATCGCTACCGGCGGAGACTTTTATGATTCTTGGATCAGCAAAACGCCTTTGATTGATTAAAGTTGCCCAGGATAAATCGTCTGCAACTACAATCTGCAGGTTTCCATCTCGTTGGCCTGCTTGATTGCCCACGTCCATTTGGACTTCAAAGTTCATAACTGGAAAAGAATTCTTCAGAGAACTGAGGCCTGCTTTGATTCAGTGCTGGCCTCTGGTTGTCAATTATAGAGGAGAGAATGATTATAACAGAGGATGAAGATGCTATTTTTTAAAATTAATGTATTATATATGT
This sequence comes from Chimonanthus salicifolius, assembly GCA_013350335.1. Lineage (NCBI taxonomy): Eukaryota > Viridiplantae > Streptophyta > Magnoliopsida > Laurales > Calycanthaceae > Chimonanthus > Chimonanthus salicifolius. The sequence continues at coordinate 61,677,871 of CM023538.1, read as the reverse complement.
TTAGATTCAGCATATAAAGTCAACTAGACAAATTTGAAAGTGCTTTTACAAATTACAATTCAATCTAATAACGGATATAACTCAAATCATGGTCAAATGTGGGATTTATCTTAACCCATTTAGATGGTAAACATTAGGGAAGGAGGATGGATGAAAAGATTTGGAGATTTTACTACTATTGACTGCTTCACTCCAAAAAAAAAAAAAAAAACACATGCCACAATCACAGAGTTTCAATATTTGGCAAGGATAATATTTTCAGCCCCTATTTAGACTCAATTTTTTTGTTTCACAATTAAAAATATCAGTCAATGTTTTCATAGAAAATTAATTAATTGAAAAGAGAAATGTCAGTCAATGTTTTCATAGAAAATTAATTAATTAAAAATATCAGTCAATGCTTTCATAGAAAATTAATTAATTAAAAATATCGGTCAATGTTTTCATAGAAAAACCTCTTAACATCCTGTCATAGAAAATTAATTAATTGAAAAGAGAAATGTCTCAATTCATTGTTCTTGACAAAAAAAACTCTTATTTTATATATAAAAAAAGTTTTATTTTTCATGATCTCCATTTTGCAACAAAGACTTGAAAAATGACTCTTCTCTCTTTTATAAAATAAAGGTTATTCAGTAAGAACATAAAAATAAAATATTTTTTTTTACTCGCCAAAATACTATTTCATTTATTTTTTATAAAAATAAAAATTTTGACACACAAAACTTTTGCAATCAAATCCAAAGTCAAATATTATAACTACTTTTTCATAAAAATAAATGCAATTTTTTCTCATTTTCTCTGACTTTTCTAATAATTATGGGTGAAAATTATGAGAAAATATTTTTTTTAAATGTCAAAAAGGAAATAGATTAAAGTGCCACTCTATCTTGTGGGTATAAAGTTCATTTTAATTAAATATTTTATTTCCAATAAAATTACAAATTAATGTCTCCTTCACGTTCTTTAAATTAAATATAGTACAAACTTCCAATTCAGAGACATCACAATCTCTTTCTCTCTTTCTTTATTTGAGGGATAGCCATGAGTTTTTTACTGTTCATCAAATTTAAATAAAATTTTAATAATGTCGTTATTTTTAATTTCTTTTTTCTAAAAATGAGTATATTTTTTTAATTTAATGTATAATGAGAAAAAAGTGTAGTGTAAAAATCCCTACCCCTTTTTGAAGAGATTATTTCTTTTCCATTTATTATAAGTTTATACTATTTTAGTAATTTTGAATTTATGAGTTTAGATTTGATATATAGTTGATTTATTTAAAACATTATATTAATTGTTAATTAGATGAATAACAATATTAAATGTAGCAATCCTCCCACATTCATTTTGTATAAGTATTTATTTTATTTCGCAGTTTTTAACCTTTATTCATCATGTCAAACAAATTTGAATGAAATGCTTTTAAAATGAACTGATATCAATATAAGAGATAAAAAAATTTAGTGGTCAAGAACCTATAAGAAATGTCACTTTCAACGTACCTATCTGATAAAGTGATAATGTTACTGAGTTTGTGTGGATAGGAGGGTTTATCTCATGCCTATTAATAAAGTGCTCTAAGAGATTTCTGATGCATTAGTCTTGGAAAAAAAAGGAAGATAATAAGAACGTCTAAAATAACTAAAAACTTAGCTGTATATTTTATAAAATTGAGAAGTTTAAAATGTAATTGATTTTTCATTTTAGAGGTTGATATGAATATCGATGTGCAAAACTAAGGGCAAACATTAAATAGTTCATAAACCAAAATAAAGTTCAGAAATATAAGCTAATATTTTCATATTACACACCAAACACTCACTTATCTCAAGTCAAATGAGAAGATTCACTAGCGCATACAATAGTCAATCCATACTACGACGAGCTAAGAGAAGGATAGGGTATCAAATCAACTCAAATGACTCCGATTTGAGTTAACTCAATTCCACAAATGACTCAGTGAGTTACTTCGCATAGTTCAGATCTGAAAGACAACATTGAATACAAGAGACAAGACAGCAAGAAGTATGGAAAGGAATTGTGCACCTATTACCCCTCTTTATCCTTTTTTACTCCTTTTATTCTTCTTTGCACCTATTATCTTTCTTTACCCCTCTAAACTTTCTTTACCCTTCTTTTCCCCTCTTTACTCTTCTAGACCATGTTTACTCCCATTTACTCCTCTTTTCACCTATTACCATTCTTTATCCCTCTAAACTCTCTTTATCCTTCTTTACCCCTCTAAATCCTATTTACCCTCCCCTCCCCCTTTTACCTCTCGTTGCACCTATTACCCTTATTTATCCCTATTTACCCCCTTTACCTCTCTTTGTACCTATTATCCTTCTTTACCCCTCTAAACCCTCTTCACCTCTCTTTGCCTCCTTTACCCGTCTTTGCACTTATGACCCTTCTTTATCCCTCGAAATCATTTTTACCATTCTTTACCCCTCTTTGCACCTATTACCCTTCTTTACCCCTCTAATCCTCTTTATCTTTCTTTACCCCTCTAAACTCTCTTTATACCTCTTTGCACCTATGAGTTGTGTTCATTTTTATAGCTATTTTGAGAAATTAAAATAGTTCAGTAAGTTTATTCATGTGCAATAGAAAAAGAATATTCAATGGAGCTAAAATGTCCTGGTCAATTTGATAGGTGATTTTTTAAATACAAAGTATATAAAATTTATTTATCAAAAGATATATAATCTTAATATTTAAATTTTAATGAATATAGAATGGTTATTTTTTTAATTTTAAAATAAATAAATATAATAATTAGATGAAGGTTAAATTTCATAAACGACTTAGTTATATGATCCTCGTCATATCAACAATCATTTAATTACATGTCTTATTTAAGAGTCTCATGAGACAATCTCATTAGAATTTTTCTTTTTAAGTATAATTTTTTTATCTTCAGTTTCAAAGATGAATATGAGATAAGGGTAAAATTTAAAATAATATTAAAAAATAATATATATATATATATATATATATATATATATATATATATATATATATATATATATATATATATAAACAAAAAAGAAACTAGATTCACATGTTCTTTCACTATACATTAGTCGGGAAAAGACCAAAATAGCCCTATCAAATGAAGAAAGACCATGGCAACGGATGATACGTATGCATAAATACTTCTTCAGAAACTATAAATGAAAATTCTTCTGAGAATCTTCTGATTTTTCTAATAATTATGGGTGAAAATTGAGAGAAAATATTATTTTTTAAATATAAAATTGAATTGCATTAAAGTGCCACTTTATCTTATATAAGTAATAAATATCATTTTAATTGAAGACTTTATTTAAAAAATACAAATACATCTTTTCTTCACATTCTTTAAATTAAATATAATACAAATTTAAAACTCACAAGCTGTTAAAGTCAGACTTACAAAAAGTGTGCCTCCTTTTGTTCAGGAACATTAGTCAATGTCACAAATATGAGATATTAACGGATAATTCACATTTAAAAATAATAAAATATAATAAATAGATATTTTCATTTAACATTTTTTGTAAATATCATATAATTTCATGTAAATTCACTATTAAATATCATAGTCAAAGTCATCAAATATCAAACTAACATTAAAAAAATACAATTATTCACTTCAAAATCTATTTGAAGCTTCAAAGTGACTTTCAACTAACAAACTGGCCGGCTAAATTGCATAATTAAAGTCAACAAATGTAGAAAATAATATCAATTGTTAATAAATCAAAATTTTGTAAAGACTTCTTATAATAAATAATTATAGAAAATGAGAAAATTACCTCAAAATCTGGAGAGGGGCGAGACGGGAACTGGCGGCGAGAGAAGTAGAGGCGAGCAAGACTGTGAGAGTCGAGGGAGGCAGAGGAAAGAGGCGAGAAGACGGCGGTGAGAGAGGCAAGAAGACTGGCAGCGAGAGAGGTGAGAAGACTGGTGGCGAGATAGATTCGTAGATAGATGAGAAACCAAGAGACGACGGCGAGAGACGGAGAAACCAAGAAATAATGACGAGAACTGAGAACCTGACGGCGAGAAACCCAGAACCGGCGGTAAACTAAGAAACCTACGGCGAGATGCCAAGAAACTGGCAGCGAGGAGAGACAGAGAAATCTATCGCGAGAGAGGCAAGGGAGGAGAGAGTCACGAGAACAGTGAGAACTGAGATTATTCCAAAATGCAATGCAAATTAGAGATTTATAGTGGTAACTCGTGACTCGTTAAATGAGCGACTCAGTGAGTTATGTAAGACACATCGCAGAGGAAAGACCGAACCAAGGAAGCTTTAGGCTGACTTCCGCTTTTAACGTGATATATTAATTTATTATGTTTTGAATACGATTTTATCGTCTATTTACTGTTAAAAGTGGTATTTTTTTATTTATAATTGTGATAAATTTTAATTTATCATTAACATTGCTTTCTCTATAACAGATGTTCTTTCCTTCATTAAAGAGGACACAATAATATTATATACATATTTATTTTGCTTTTTTACCATACAAATTTTTAGAATTTATATGTGAAAACAGGGGCATAAATATCTGTAAACTGATATCTCGATATCAAATATTGTCGATATCTTTATCTTTCCTCTTTTTCTTTTTTAATTTTTCAGAGTTAAAGCAGGCCCTTTTTAAAAAAAAATTGAAAAAGAAAAATGTGAATATCAACTGAGCCAACACTCAAGACAGATTTTTTTTAAATGCCGATATTATTCATGTCGACAATATCATGGTTAATATTGCTGATATAAACAACATATAATCAAGACATATTATATTGGCCGATATTTATCCGACTTAAAAATCTGAACCAATATTTAAACCCTTGTATGAACGCATGTTAGAAAAATGAAGTGAACATTAAATTGAGATTTTGAAATCGGGTGTATTGGGACAACATTTCCGGGTGTTTATATGGGCTGTCTTTTTTTATTTGGATAAATGTGTTTCATATATTTAGTTAATTTTTTTTAAAATAAAAATATCCTTTATAGCCTAGTGCACACTAGATTCTTCGCTTTTTATGACAACAGCTACCCGTATATATCCTGATTTAACTTAATATGCAATATTGTGCAGTATCATAACTAGCGCATTCTTTGGGGCTTCTTTGGTGATGGAGGGGTGAGTGTAAAAATTCAAAATTTTATCCCTCTCCTTCATTTTTTGAAAACCCTTTGGAGCATGGGGGTTTTCATTAAACCCTTGCCCCTCTTTACCCCTTTTTACCCCCCTTTATCCCTCTTTGCAAAAATATTTTAAATATTTTTTAATTGATGAATATTATTTATTAATTATGTTTCATAAATTTTTATTTTGATTTTTATATTAATATAAATTTAATAAAAATTGTTAATATATTACCCTCCTTATCCCCTCTTTGCACCTATGGAACAAAAATATTTTAAAATATTTAAACAAATTGATTGGTGCATCAATACTTTTAACTTTGATGCACCAAAAATGAGTGAAATACTCATTTTGTCCAAATAAATAGGAATAGAGAAATAAAAAGGTTTGAAACAAATTTAGACAAAATAAGTATTTCACTCAGTTTTAATGCACCAAGAATAAATGTATTGGTGCACCATTAACTTTCCTAAATAATATTGTCTAAGTCAATTTTTTCTGAACTTAATTAGAATTTGAGATTTTTTTAGATGATTTTGTGTATTTGTAGGATTATTTGTAAAAAATTAATATTATTCTAGTATAGATATTAAGTAATATTATAAAAGATTGATTTTATTTATTATCATCTAACTATTAGAGCAGTAGACCCATGTCTCTCCCCATGAAAATATCAAGGTCTATCAATTTATCACAATCTAGGTATTCATTGTGAGGGTGAAATGATAGCAACATTTCTGTGAAGTAGAAGTGGTGGACCATGAATGTGTAAGAAACAGCTTTTAACCTCCATGGATAGGACTTCGGGTGCTTGACTTGACTTGGTGCATGACAAATAAAGGCTTAACGGCTTAATAAGAAAAGATTTGCAACCTTAATTTAATATTATCAATTAGATCCCACTTAGGATATAGTCTTAAAAATGTGAAGATATTGGATTTCACTAGTTTCACCTACATATCCAATTTTCATTTACTTTATGTAATATATCTGTAATTTTTAATATTTATAAAAATATATTTCAAAAAAAAAAGATGTCAAGATATTTCTTTATGATCAAAGTGTCTAGAAGTATTACTTCTATTTGGAGGACATTCTAACTCAATTAATTTTAATCTTTAAGTCATATGCAAGTCCCCTAATCCTACACATACCGAGTAAGGAACCATAAAGAGTGGCTTAGAAAAGTATTGAACACAAAATGACGTCAAGACCTCCTTTTATAAGGAGAGTTTCTTGACCGTCAGACCAACCTCTCTTATACATAAGATGTTAAGATATTAAAACTTGAATTAGGATTAAATTTTATAAATCATCTTTAAAATAACCCACTAAGTATCATACTCAGAGACTCATAATCTGAAATAAATCCCATAAAAAGTCTCATCAAACTAATAAAGTTCACATAATTCTTAATTTGTTAACAATTTGCGACATTGATTTACATGCCACGTGTAGAATGGTCACAGCAGTTGTCTTCTTATATAGTGTTATTGTAGTATAAAAAATAAAATAAAAAGTTATTCACATGATACACGTTCATGGCCAACCCATCAACATATTCAAGCTCTTCATAAATTGGGCTGACCCACACCAATCTATAATATCATCATTTTTGTCGTCACTACAACTTATGAATTTATGATTCCTTTGACAAGTCAATGAGATTCCAAAGTAGTAAACAAATAATGGAAGGCTTATTGTTAGTACTACCTCACATCATCGTATTATTATTATTATTTTTGTGGTAATTAGTACCAAATAGGGTGAAATTTAGGTTGGGTAATCAGTGAATTGGGTTATGTATTTATAAATTTAGAATATGACTGAATTGATATAAAAAAAAAAACTTATTTAAGATTTAAGTTGGATTGAAGTCAGAAACTTAAAATCAACCGACACGACCTGAATTAATTCAATTCGACTTGAGCTTCAGAAAATATAAAAAATCTGTTGTTGTTTCTTTTTTCCAAATTTGGACTAAAATTAAGTCGGACTATCTGGACGAAAAGCTCGAGTTATATCGAATCAAGCTCAATAATTGTTTATATGGGTTGAGTTGAGTTTGATTAATTAAAATTGAGCCCAACCCACCTGAGTTTTAGACCTAGTATGAAATAAAGGAAGGCTTGAGACTATGTAGAAGAGAGTGGAATAAAGTAAGATGATAAAGAAATAATTTAATTGATTAAAAAATTTAAATTTAGATTAAAAAATCTTGAGTTTAATTTCTTCTGAACTTATATATCATTGATGGAACACGACAAAAGACAGAATTTCCATCACTCTAGGCTCACTTTCCATCATTCTCCTGTTTATAGCTAAAACTCTTCCACAAATGTTAAAAAAGCTACACAGCTTTTTGCCACGAAAAGATTTTTCAAAGAAGTGGGAGGTGACAAGTTTGAATCTCCATGATCTCACTTGGTGCTCTCTAAGGGCAATGGGTATCACTTGTGGTTGGGTTTTCTGTAGTTTCCTACATGCAAATTCAGAAGAAGAAAAAAACACTCTTTAATAATAGAGAATTGATTGGTGTACCAATACTTTTAACTTTGGTGCACCAAAAATGAGTGAAATACTCATTTTGTCCAAACAAATGGGAATAGGGAAAGAAAAAGGTTTGAAACAAATTTGGCAAAATAAGTATTTCACTCAGTTTTAATGCACTAAGAATAAATGTGTTGGTGCGCCAATCACTTTCCTAAATAATATTGTCTAAATCGATTTTTTCTGAACTTAATTAAAATTTCAGATTTTTAGATGATTTTGTGTATTTGTAGGATTAGTGGTAAAAATTTAATATTATTCTAATATATTAAGTAATATTATAAAAGATTTTATTTATTTATTATCATCTAAGTATTAGAGCAGTAGACCCATCTCTCTCCCCATGAGAATATCAAGGTCTATCAATTTTATCACAATCTCATCATTCATTGTGAGGGTGAAATGATAGCAACATTTCTGTGAAGTAGAAGTGGTGGACCATGAATGTGTGGACTTCGGGTGCTGGATTTGACCTGGTGCATGACAAACAAAGGCTTAAGATATAGTCTTAGAAATGTGAAGATATTGGATTTGACTAGTTTCACCTAAATATCCAATTTTCATTTACTTTATGTAATATATCTGTAATTTTTAATATTTATAAATATATATTTTAAAGTGTCTAGGAGTCTTATCTGTATTTGGAGGACATTCTAACTCTACTAATTTTTGAGTCATGTGCAAGCCTCCCAATCCTACACATACCAAATCAGCAACCACGGGGAGTAACTTAGAGGAGTGTTGAGCACAAAATAAACTCCAGATGCTCCTTCATGAGGGGAACTTTTTGAGTATCAGACCAACTCCTCTTAGATTCTAGATTTCAAGATATCAAGATATTAAAACTTGAATCATTTTTATAAATCTTCATATTTTTGTATTCTTTAAAATAACCCTGTAAGCATCATAGACTCATAATCTGAAATAAATCCCAAAAAAAGTCTCATCAAACTAACAAATTTCACATAGTTCTTAATTTGTTAACAATTTGCGACATTGATTAACGTGCCACGTGTAGAATGGTCACAGCAGTTGTCTTCTTATATAGTGTTATTGTAGTATAAAAAATAAAATAAAAAATTATTCACATGTTACACGTTCACGGCCAACCTATCAACATATTTAAGCTCTTCATAAATTGGGCTGGCCCACACCTATCTATAATATCATCATTTATTCTTCTTGGAATCATTTTCACGGGTAATGGGCCCACAAAGAGTCCAAACACCAGACTCTCGTTGTGCTTGGGCTTCATAAATAAAACACAACAGTCTCCGGATCTGCTTACGGGCCAAAGAATCACAAAAGCAACCATGATGGACGTACCTTGGGCCGGTTCTTGAGCTTTATTTCTGGGCCTTTTTATTTGTTTGGGCCTGCGCATAATTAAACTCTCGAACACAAGTCTGGCTTTTCCTTATATTTAATACCAAGGGCTACAATGTTTTCAAAAACTATAGCTACCCAATCAAAATACATATGCCACATAATGTAAGCCTAACATCTTTTTCCATTAATTTAAAGATATAATTTGGACACTTTCATTTAAGTATAGGAAGCAGTTTGGCTAACAAAATCTAATCAGATTCAATTTTCTCACTTAACTTAAATTGTTCAATTTTGATAAATGACTTGATTCATTTAATAGATGACCCGACTTAACAACGGAAGAAATAATAAAATCCTAATAATATTGAGAAATTGTATTTTTCCAATATTATTAGAATAAAGATAAAAATACTGCCAATATTTATTATAAAATTAAAAAAAAAAAAAACTTTACGCCCGAGTGTGTAGCAGAGTTCTCAGGCTATGCATCGTGCTAACCATAGTCACCAATACCGTTCTCGGGATATTAACGGCAACCGTTATTAACGGGATATTTTCAAATTCTCGGGTTTTTAACGGGAATTTAACGGAAAAATCTCGCGGAAAATATAAATATTTAAAATAATAATAAAAATTAATATAATAAAGGGATTTTTTCTGAAGTTTGAGTTATGAGATAATTTAAATCAAATAAAGGGATTTTCAAATTTACAACCTGAAATAAATTTAATTATTTAAATAATAAAATTTATTTTAAAACTTTAAAGTTATTTTTTTAGCAGTGTGTACTTTGAAAATTTCTCAAATTAAATATCCAGACTAATTACGATAATCCGATAAATACTTTAAGACTTCAAGGTCTTTTGACACTCCTAAATATTTAAAACACAGTATTTTACAAATAAGGGTATCCCTAAGGTGTGCCGAAAACACATTTAGGAGTGTCAAAGACCTTGAAGTCTTAAAGTATTTTTATCACGTTATCATAATTAGTCCAGATATTCAATTTGAGAAATTTTGGAAATACACAGTGCTTAAAAAATAATGTGTATAGTGTATTAAATAATAAAATCTCCTTTAAAGCTTTAAAGTTATTTTTTAGACACTGTGTATTTCTAAAATTTCTCAAATTGAATATCCGGGCTAATTACGATAATCTGATAAAAATACTTTAAGACTTTAAGGTCTTTTAATACTCCTAAATGTGTTTTTGGCACACTCTAGAGATACCCTTATTTGTAAAATATTGTGTTTTAAATATTTAGGAGTGTCAAAAGACCTTGAACTCTAAAAGTATTTTTATCAGGTTATCGTAATTAGTCTAGATATTTAATTTGAGAAATTTTCAAAGTACACACTGCTTAAAAAATAACTTTAAAGTTTTAAAATAAATTTTATTATTTAAATAATTAAATTTTATCCGTTTGCTGTCCAGCTGTGTGTACGTGAACGGGATAGTGAATGGGATAGCCCCGTGAAGCACTGCCACGTGTGTACGCGAATATGGGATAGCCGTGTAACTGTGTAAGTAGGAAAAAATTTAAACGGTAAAAACGCGTTTTTAACGCGATTTTACCGTTTCTCGCGTTAAAAACGCATTTTTAACGATAAATTTCCGATAAAAACGGCATACGCGATAAAATCGTGTTTTTAACGCGGTAACATTATTTTCGCAGTAAAAACGAAAATATCGGCGGTATTTGTTACACTGGTGCTAACTGCTAAGTGCCACATCCATAACAGAAAGAACGCGCTGTCACGGATTGTTTGTCTGCCAAGATTCAAAGACCATGCAACTCTCAATCTCACTACTTGTCTACCCTGCTGATCATCGTGGATTGTTTGTCTGCCTTAATCAACACTAATCTTCAGGTGGACAACCTCTTCATATCTGACCAGAAAATCACTTCCATGCTTAGAAACTGCAAGCATGGGTGGCACCTGCTGGTTCAATATGCCTCTATTCGTTCTCTCCTCGGCATCTTGCACCGGGACACTACTTCCATCTAGCACACCTCCTCAAGATTACTTTCCATTGCTGAGAACACTTGCTCTCAATTAGCTGCTCAGACTTCATCCCATGTTCTGTCGATTGGTATCTTAAATAATCGTTAGTCTGGTGCTTGTTCATACTGACTTTTTTTTGTCTTTTTGAGGGATTGGCCTCTCTGAACTCACTCATATTGGGCCTGTTTTTGTTTTACAATTTTGTGCCTGGCCCAGGCTGTGTGTGGGCTTTACTGTATATTTTGGGCTCCCACACTCTTTGAATGAAATCTATAACCATCATTCAAAAAAAAAAGAACCCATCTAGCATGAATACGCTTTACCTACTGTGTTTTCGGCACAGCATAGAAATACCCTTATTTGTAAAACATTCTGTTTTAAGCATTTGGGAGTGTCAAAAGACCTTAAAGTTTTAAAGTATTTTTATCAGGTTATCGTAATTAGTCCGGATATTGAATTTGAGAAATTTTGAAAATACACACTGCTTTAAGAATAATGTTAAAGTTTTAAAGGAAATTTTATTATTTAAATAATATACTTATATCACTGTACCTTAAACCTGAATGGATCAATTGTACCTTAAACCTAAATCGATCGATTGATCGCTATACCTGAATCAATTGATCGAACAATCGATCGATTTTCTAACGAATCAATCACATGTATCAATCGATCGATCGATTCTGTTTTACCAAACAGAATCGTGCGATCAATTCCAAACGGAAGGATAGAATTGTAATTTCCACTTAAAATCTTAAATTCGATGTCTTGTAGCCATTTTTGGCGGTGTCTAAATGGAGAGCCATTAGTTTAATATCTATCATATCTTATTTATATCTTACATCTGGATACAAAATTGTAGTCTTTTATATATATATATATATTTTAAAAAATTAGATATATTGTATGTCAACGAAACTATCCAAAATTGTAGTCTTTTCTTAAAATTCAATTATCTAAAATTTAAAAGGGCGAAGAAGAAGGAGAAAGAAAAGAGACACAAGACAAAAAGAGCCGTTTCAATGAAGAAAGAAAATGGGAACGCAAGACAAAATGTGTATGTACGTTTCTGCATGCAATGTCAGAGGAGAGAGTTATTATATTTGTCCAAACTTTTCATGACAGAATTTCAATTGATGTGACAATTCAACTTTGAAAAAAAGAAAAGAAAAAGGTTATTGAAAAAGGACATCCCACGTGAATAAGATGATTGAAGAGTTCCAGTGAGTCGATGATAGATAGATATGGCAACGGCTTAGATTGAGTATTGGGTTCGAGTCAATCCCTTATTTATTTATTAAATAGATTAATTAGTTCAAATTTATTTCCAATTTAGATTATAAGATTTTAAATTCATCAATTTAAAATGTTCGAGTTCAATTATCAAGTCTGATCAAATTTTATCATATCTAGTGGATGGTCCATGTTATTGCTAAGGTCAAGCAAAAATTTGAATAAGAGTATAACAACGGGACCTACCAAAATCTTACAGAATCTGATTATTTGATTATGCTCAAATTAACCCTTTCTTTTATAAATGACTCAACACGTTCCACCCATTTAATAGATGATTTGAATTGATTCAAACCTATTTAGTAAATGATTTGGACTCATATTGAACTATAAAAATACGATAATTTTATTATTTATATTAAAAAAATATTTTAATTCAAATAAATTAAGGATTTTATCAACGAGTGAGAAAAACCTCTTAACATCCTTTCATAGGAAATTAATCAATTGAAAAGAGACAAGTCTCAATTCATTATTCTTGACAAAAAAAACTCTTATTTTATATATAAAAAAGGTTATTCGGTAAGAACATAAAAATTAAATATTTTTCTTTTACGTGCCAAAACACTATTTCATTTATTTTTTATAAAAATAAAAATTTTGACACACAAACTTTTGCAATCAAATCCAAAGTCAAATTTTATAACTACTTTTTCATAAAAATATATGCAATTTTTTCTCATTTCCTCTGACTTTTCTAATAATTATGGGTGAAAATTATGAGAAAATATTTTTTTAAATGTCAAAAAAGAAATAGATTAAAGTGCCACTCTATCTTTTGTGTATAAAGTTCATTTTAATTAAAGATTTTATTTCCAATAAAATTACAAATTAATCTCTCCTTCACATTCTTTAAATTAAATATAGTACAAAGTTCCAATTCAGAGACATCACAATCTCCTTTTCTCTTTCTTTATTTGAGGGGTAGTCATGAGTTTTAATTTTGTCTTTATTTTTAATTTCTCTTTTTCTAAAAATAAGAATATATTTTTTTAAGAACCTATAAGAAATGTCACTTTCCTATCTGATAAAAGTGATAATGTTACTGAATTTTTGTGGATAGGAGAGTTTATCACATGCCTATTAATAAGGTGCTCTAAGAGGTCTCTGAAATATAACCTTAATTAATAATTTAATATTATTTATAATATTATATTAATAGCACGGATTTCACCGAGTTTAACTATGGGTTAACCCTGTTGAACTTTATTTAACCTAACTTTCCTCCAAAATAAGTCGCTCTGCGGGCAAGATTTTAAAACATTGCTCAGATTGAATATCAAATGAGGACCATTCCCCGTAGATTTTAATTTATTGGTCGGGCCAACTCAAAAAGCATTTCTATTTATTAAAAAAGAAAGATTCACTCAACAAAGAGTAAATAAGTTTTAAAAAATGATAAGGATGGAGCACTAAGTAAAAATTGATATATCATTGATGGAACACGACAAAGGACATATTTTCCATCACTCTATACTCACTTTCCATCATTCTCCAATTTATAGCTAAAACTCTTCCACAAATGTTAAAAAAGCTACATAGCTTTTTGCGACGAAAAGATTTTTTTAAAGAAGTGAGAGATGACAATTTCGAATCTCCATACTCTCATTTGCTGTATTTTAAGGACAGTGGATATCACTTGTGACTGGGTTTTTTTGCAGTTTTTCATACGCAAATTTAGAAAAAAAAGAAACTGTTTAATAATAAAGAATTGATTGGTGTATCAATACTTTTAACTTTGATGCACAAAAAATGAGTGAAATACTCATTTTCTCCAAACAAGTAGGAATAGAGAAAGAAAAAGGTTTGAAACAAATTTAGGCAAAATAAGTATTTCACTCAGTTTTAATGCACCAAGAATAAATGTATTGGTGCACCATTAACTTTCCTAAATAATATTGTCTAAGTCAATTTTTCTGAACTTAATTAGAATTTGAGATTTTTTTAGATGATTTTGTGTATTTGTAGGATTAGTTGTAAAAAAATAATATTATTCTAGTATAGATAATAAGTAATATTATAAAAGATTTTATTTATTTATTATCATCTAACTATAAGAGCAGTAGACCCATGTCTCTCCCCATGAAAATATCAAGGTCTATCAATTTATCACAATCTAGGTATTCATTGTGAGGGTGAAATGATAGCAACATTTCTGTGAAGTAGAAGTGGTGGAACATGAATGTGTGGACTTCGGGTGCTGGATTTGACTTGGTGCATGACAAACAAAGGCTTAAGATATAGTCTTAGAAATGTGAAGATATTGGATTTGACTAGTTTCACCTAAATATCCAATTTTCATTTACTTTATGTAATATATCTGTAATTTTTAATATTTATAAAAATATATTTTAAAGTGTCTAGGATTCTTATCTGTATTTGGAGGACATTCTAACTCGACTAATTCTTTAGTCATGCACAAGCCTCCCAATCCTACACATACCGAGTAAGCAACTATAGGGAGTAATTTAGAAGAGTGTTGAGCACAAAACGAACTCTAGATGTTCGTTCATGAGGGGAACTTTTTGATTATCAGACCAATTCCTTTTAGATTCGAGATTTCAAGATACCAAGATATTAAAACTTGAATCAATTTTATAAATCTTCATATTTTTGTATTCTTTAAAATAATCCTGTAAGTATCATACTCAGAGACTCATAATCTGAAATAAATCCCAAAAAAAGTCTCATCAAACTAATAAATTTCACATAGTTCTTAATTTGTTAACAATTTGCGACATTGATTTACATGCCACGTGTAGAATGGTCACAGCAGTTGTCTTCTTATATAGTATTATTGTAGTATAAAAAATAAAATAAAAAATTATTCACATGATACACGTTCACGGCCAACCTATCAACATATTTAAGCTCTTCATAAATTGGGCTGACCCACACCTATCTATAATATCATCATTTTTGTCGTGACTACAACTTATGATTCCTTTGACAAGTCAATGAGATTCCAAAGTAGTAAACAAATAATGGAAGGCTGCTATGGTTAGTACTACCTCACATCGTACATTAGTTGTTGGACAATATTATTATCACTGATAATGTAGGGTAATTAGTATCAAATAGGGTGAAATTTAGGTTGGGTAATCAGTGAATTAGGTAGGGTGAAATTTAGGTTGGGTATCAAGTGAATTGGGTTATGTATTTATAAATTTAGAATATGATTAAATTGAGATTAAAAAACTCATTTAGGATTTAGGTCGAATTGAGGTCAGGAATTTAAAATCAATCGACATGACTTGAATTAACTCGATTCGACTTGAGTTTCAAAAAATATAAAAAATCTATTGTTGTTTTCTTTTTCACAAAGTTGGATTAAAATTGATTCGGACTATCTGGACGAAAAACTTGAGTTTTATCGAATCAGGCTCAATAATTGTTTATAGGGGTTGGGTTGAGTTTGATTAATTAAAATTGAAACCAACCTACTTGAGTTTTAGACCTAAGTATCAAATAAAGGAAGGCTCGAGACTATGTAGAAGAGAGTGGAATAAAGTAAGATGATGAACAAATAATTTAATTGATTAAAATATTTAAATTTAGATTAAAAAATCTTGAATCTAATTTGTTCTGAACTTACTTAATACACAAAGTTACAAATAATTTCTTTTATTTTTAAAATTAATCTCTAGAGTAGAAATATTTATGATATAAAAAAATTAAATTAAAATAAATATAGGGCAAAAGCACTCTTGTAACGACCCGTCCCGCTAGCACAATATTGTCCCCTTTGGGTCCGCACGCACACCTTTACTTTAGCGATCCAACCCACTTCTGCTCCCAAAACCTTGTGCTGCACCCTTAAAGCCAGAGGTATCCCCGGTTCTGCACACAAAAGAACTAAGCCCACACCCTCAAACAGAGAGTTGAACCATTCTCTGATACCATTTGTAACAACCTATCCCGATAGCACAATATTTTCCACTATGGGCCCCACACACAAGCCCGTATCGCTTTGCTTTGGCGAGCCAACCCACTGTTGCTCCCAAAAAGCCTTGTGCTAGAAGGAGAAGGGTTCAACTTATATCCCAGAGAACGACTCTCCTCATAAGCAATGTGGGACAAGTAGCGCCCAACCTTACACAAATACGGGGTATTACAACTCTAGTGAATTTGGACTATAGATATCTATTTTAAGTAATTTCATTTATAAGTTTTTACTTCTTGATGTCAAACTCATTTTATAATAAAAAAATTGGACAGATAGATAGATTATTATGAGTTTCATAAAACTGCTGAAAAAATCATTCTACTTAATTTTTAATATTAAAATATAATCATTCAAATAAATTTCAATGATGTTCAATGCAACTTATATGATGCATAATATCAAAAAAAAAAGAGAGTAGAAATTAACTTTAAATAAGAAAATAACAATTTTAATAATCTAAATTCACTATAAAGCGAATTCCATCTAGAACCTCTAGACTCAGACAAAACAGACACTCAAATCAGGGGTTTAAAAATCGGTATTGGCCGATACGATATGTCGACAGATATATCGTTATCGGCCGATATTTTCTCTTTCTTCCTCGTTTTTTAAATATCGGCCGATATTCACATCTCTAAACCGATATATATCGGCCGTTACAATACGTATTGGCCGATATTTCAACCCCTGACTCAAATATTTTAGTAGTTTCACCTAAAAGGATTATGATCTGTTGATTTTTTTATATATAAATTATGTACGTTAACTTACTTGTATATTAATTATTATAAGTTAAGACTAAAAAGATCAAATGAGAACTATAAAAATAATTTTTTATGTATTTCTTTTATATAATTCTTGGACTATCCGATTTTAGATTTTTCTTAAATTTTTCTTGTTTTAATTATTTTTTTCATTCTTCCCACGTCATTTCCCTTCCGTAAGCAGTTGCTTAGGAAAATAAATTGAAGCAGTAGAAGAAGGTACAAGTGCACAAGAAAAATAAACAAGTCATAAATAATGGGCTTAAATTATGATATAATTGTTGTTGTCTTATCATGATACTCTCATTAGGTCATCAAAGTGTGGTGTAAATATATTTTAAAAATAAAAAATAGGCAAGGTGTAATTTTATGTTGTGGAGGTTCTTTATCTCTTTTTCTTTTTTCTTTCTTCTTTCTTTCTTTATAATTATTATTATAAAATATATTTTTATTTTTTCCCTCCCTTAGGAAATGGATAGGTTTAGAGGATATTTATATATCACACCTCCTGCCCGAATTTTCTTCAATTCCAATTTGGAACTCAAAATATTATGAAAAAAAAAATTGTTGAAATTTGCCTCCTAAGTTCAATTTCTTTAGTTTGCCTCCAAATTTTTAATCTAAATTATGATATCATATAAAACATCATCACCACAATATGAATTTAATTCTAACAATTTAACCTAATCAATATGGAGATAATTTCAAATCCATTGTGATACTATCCACACAAAATTTTGTCCAAAATGCCGTATGTTAAGCTATCTTAACAGGTCAATGGAGAGGAGAGAGAATCCCTTGATTGGACTTTTAGCACTATTTGGCCTCTGGACAAGTAAAACAAAAAAGAAGTATCACACCCACACACGATAGCCACCGGCTAACGTTAAAGGGACTCAAACTCGCAACCTCTCACTTTTTGAAGTGAGAAGTTACCAGCTGAAATACCCCAGATGACTCCTATATTCTGCAGCTGAAAAGTCTATAATATCACTACAACATGAGTGAGATCTAACCTAAATGTTAGGGATAATTTCTACACTATGAGAATCACATTTTTACATAATTGATAGACTGAGATGATACCCACAAAAGTAGATAACAGACAAACTTCTACAAGTCATAGAAAGGGAAAACCTTATTACAACTGATTACAGAAAACAAGATACAGTGCTAAATACAGTGTTGGTCATCTAGTGAGCAAATACTTACTTGGTAAAGCTCCTGATTAGATTAATGAGCTGAAAAGTAATGGCAATTATAACAGAGACAATGGCAATTAGTATGGAAATTACTGCTGTTGGGTTCTTTGCATAGTTGCGTTTGATGCTCGCTCGAATTCGGTGTTTCCTTACTTCCTCATAGCGCTCATTGATTGCCTCGAATTTTTGAAGAAAGTAATCATCATCGACAGTAAGCCTTCCCCCAACGTTGTTGATCAGTTCAACCAAATGTTGATTACTTCCCACAAAATTCTCGATTCCATGATTGCAAAGAATTCCTACATCCTTGTCGTTGGCGATGAGACAATCCATGAAGACGATGTATGCAGAGAAAGCAGTCCCACAATGGCGATAACATTGCTCGAAAGCAACAAGGTTAAGCAATAAAACACCTTTAATGACTGAAACCTTCACTCGCGGTATTTGGATCACTCCACTGTAAAATGGCCAATACCACAAACGTATTTTCTCAAAATCTATGTCCAAGATGGACTTGTTTGGCTCTTCCTTCTTCTTGTTTTGATCGACGGACTTGCTCCCTTCTTCCTTGAACTTGAACCCTAATTTTTCAAGGTCAGATGAACATGGGATCATCTTTGGGATCTTCTTTACAACATTTTCCATAGATTCATCAGGTTTCTTGCGATTGAGTGGGAGACTGGAGTGTACTAGATGAAGAAGATGTAGAGGAGTGACACTGTCGGGGATTTTTAGACTGTCGACACTGTTGGGAAGTGCAAACCCGAAGAAACGAAGAGCCATTTGTGGAAAAGTACTAGGAATACCCATCAAGCAGAATAGCTCTTGCGGAATGAAGAATGGTATCTGGTTTTCTAGCATGAGCAATTCAATGGCTAGTTGCTTCCTTAGCCATTCCACTTTTATGAGGGGATCATCTTTGTCTTCTTCATCCAATGCTTGTACAAGTTCCGATTTCTCAAGAAGTTCATCCAATGCTCGTTCCGATTTCTTAAGTTCTTCAACCAATGCTCGTAGTTCCAATTTCTCAAGTTCTTCATCCGATGTACGCTTGCATTTCTCAAGTTCTTCATCCGATGTACGCTTGCATTTCTCAAGTTCTTCATCCAATGTACGCTTGTATTCAGCCAACGTCTTGAGAAAGAGCACAATGATGAAGCAACTATCAAGCACCATCATCTGCACAAGTTGAGCATCGCCGAGCTTGATTTCTTCAGAGTAACATTCTCTTGCTTTCGGCAGTTGCCCTTTAACAAATTTCACAAATTTCGCAAATTTGTGCAAGCAATCCTCTCTTCGAGAGAAGAGACGCAGATACCTCCGCTTGTGCTGCTCCATTTCTTGTATGTAAATCCACTTCTTCTCCTCCTCCAAGGATTGTTGATTGTCTTTCATCTGCTCTGAGACTGCCTTCTTGTGTTCCTCCAACTTCTTGTCTTGATGATGAGCTCCCCTTTGTTGATTGTATCCTCTCTTATCGTAGTGAAAAGGGCCTATTGAGATGATTTCAGGCTCGAAATTGCTTTTGTCTTGGCGGATGCGTTGAGGGACCCTATGGATGCAGCATGAAGGACTGGCAGACGATGGCTTTAGCAATTCAATTCTTGGGGGTTCTGCAAGAAATTCTTTTACTTGTTGCACTTCCTCGTTTGAAACCGGTGAATCTACCGCCGGAGGAGAAACTTCCTTAAGATTGGTAACTCCAACCTCTGGATCTTCGTCTATGGTAACCGTATGTTCTTCCATTTGATCTCTCTCTATTCTCTTTCTCTCTCTGTTTTTTCTCTGTCTGCACTCTCCCTGTCTACTTATCCATTCTCTATATGACTATATATAGATGGAATGCATGTAAAGGCTTAAGATTATTTACCAAAAAGAAACCCACGGTGTAAAATGATTCTATTTGTAACTTTGATGTGTTGTCAATTAACACTTACCACTAAATTGAATTCATAACAAATGTCTTATATCAACTACTCTTACGGTGCAAGTGCAACTACCACATTTAAATGTTGGAGACCTATGGGTCCAAGATATGCCGTCAGCTCATAAAAATAATAAATGTCAAATTCAATTATAAACATCAAATATACATAAATGTGTTATTTGTTTTTTTGTGATGAGGATGATAATTAAATTGAAATTCATCTCAAATTGAGTGTTATACAGTGAGATTTCATAAATAAGATCATCAAGTAATTCTCTAGACATTGCACTCTTCTACAAAATTTGAAATGATTTTAGTTCAGATGTTCTAAAAATGTACTTTATTGAAGTTAATTGTATTTTACTGATGAATGAGTGAAAGGAGGGAGAGTCTGAATTGAAGTTAATTGTATTTTATTGATCTAAGGCTGTTAAGGTCTGCCTTAAATGAAGATGTGATTTGCATTTTGACCTCATTAAATTACGGGCATTTTAATGCAAGGATAATATCCGCAAGTCTTCATTGATATTAGAAGGAGGGTAGTTATTTTTTACAACACTTATAGACACCTGGATTTTCTGACTCTACACACCCGATTCTGGATTTTGAGGTAAAATTACCATTATAAGCCCACATTTTTACTCATTCGAACCAATGCGAAGCGTAAATCGTCAGTCATTGGAATGGATGGCCAATCTTCGTTCGTTCAAATGATACTGCCCATTCGTTCGAATGACTGATGATGCTACAATAATACAACATTATTTAAATAATAAAATCTTCTTTAAAACTTTAAAGTTATTTTTTAAACACTGTGCATTTACAAAATTTCTCAAATTGAGTATCCGGACTAATTAAAATAACCTGCTAAAAATACTTTAAGACTTCAAGGTCTTTTAACACTCCCAAATGCTTAAAACACATTGTTTTACAAATAAAGGTATCCCTCGACTGTACCGAAAACACATTTGGGAGTGTCAAAAGACATTGAAGTCTTAAAGTATTTTTATCAGGTTATCGTAATTAGACCGGATATTCAATTTTTAGAAATACACAGTGTTTAAAAAATAATGGTCTATGTTGTTAATGCTATAGTAATGCATAGTATATTAGTTAAATAATAAAATCTCTTTAACCTAATAAAAATACTTTAAGACTTAAAGTTCTTTTGACACTCTCAAATGTGTTTTCGGCATAGCTGAAGAATACCCTTATTTGTAAAACACTGT
Source organism: Chimonanthus salicifolius (assembly GCA_013350335.1). Lineage (NCBI taxonomy): Eukaryota > Viridiplantae > Streptophyta > Magnoliopsida > Laurales > Calycanthaceae > Chimonanthus > Chimonanthus salicifolius. Next base: position 61,656,471 of record CM023538.1, on the reverse strand, counting down.
ATTTTAAGCATTTGAGAGTGTCAAAAGACCTTGAAATTTTAAAGTATTTTTATCAGATTATCGTAATTAGTCCGGATATTCAATTTGAGAAATTTTAGAAATACACAGTGCTTAAAAAATAACTTTAAAGTTTCAAAGGAGATTTTATTATTTAAATAATATTGTATTACTTTAGCATCTTCAGTCATACGGGCACTATCATTAGAACGAATGGCTAGTGACTGACGATTTACGCTTCGTATTCGTTCGAATATGTAAAAATGTGGAGGTATAATGGTAATTTTATCTCAAAATTCATAATCGAATGTGTAGAGGTAGAAAATTCAAGTGTCTATAAGTGTTGCCTTATGTTTGCACCATGAGTTTTTCTCACAATGTATCAAAATTAAATGAAATTCTAATTTTGCCTTTTCTTCTCTCTTTTCATCTTTTTCAAAAGGAAAGGCAAAATTAAAATTTCCTTTAATTTTGGTGCAACACGAGAAAAACTAGGGTTACGCAGATTGCTAAGGATATAATACCCATCCAAATCCGACGCAGAAGAGGAAAAGATTATCAGATGTTCAGCAGGAGGCAACCTATAGAGAGTAGAGAAACCGCAACAATTACGTAGAGTGTCATTGAAAGACAGCAAATACAAACAATTCAAGCACCTCTGCGAGCAGTATTTCCACCTCTATGTGGGACCTCATATCCCCCTGCAGCACGAGTAGGGGTCTGACCTGATGATCCATAGGGGGCTGCATTACCAGATGCGGCCTGTGCCGGAGGTCCACTAGCTCCTCTAGCCAATGCTTCATAGCCAGTGCCTCTAGCTGCATCATAACTAGATCCTCTAGCTGCATCATATGCTGCACCTCTTGCTGAATCATAGCCAGGTCCTCTTTGTGCATCATACCCAGGTCCTCTTTGCCCATCATACCCGGGTCCTCTTGGTATCTCATATCCGGGTTCCCTTTGTGCATCATACCCAGGTCCTCCCCTAGGTGCATTATAGCCTGTTCCTCTCGATGCATCGTAGCCTGGTCCTCCTCTTGGTGCATTGTAGCCTGGTCCTCTCGATGCATCGTAGCCTGGTCCTCCTCTAGGTGCATCGTAGCCTGGTCCTCTAGGTGCTGACCCAGGGGTACTTCCACTATAAGCAGCAGGCCCAGGGGTACCTCCACCATAAGGAGGAGGAGCAGCACCAGCACCTGGAGGAGGCCCACGTCCCTGGTTTCAAAAGAAAGAACATTAGTCTTGTAGGGAAAAAATGCAATGAGGAATGTTGAAAAGAAATTAAATTCACAATCATAAGGCCCCAACCAAAGGATATCAACAGTGTAAGATTTTAGATACCGGGAACCATCCAGAACACTGACCTGTAGAAACCAACCATGAACTCCCAAAGAGGGACCTCTCACATTGCATACTGGCCAAAAATTAAAAAAAAAAAAACTACTTCACAGTAATCTACTGGCTGCGTGTTGATCAAAAGGTTAGAATTTTCTATCAGAAAGTCGAGACATGATCCATTCACAATCTAATGGTTAGGATGCATCACATGGACATCAAGTAAGGCTGGATTTAACCTTAAAAGAGAGTAACAATTTCAGTAACCTAGATTTTTATGAAGGGGGGCGCCACATGGGAACCTTATGCACAAAAGACCAAAGTAGTTTGTAGATTCGACCACTATTGTTGAGCAAACTAAGAGCAGGAGTCCCACCAGAGACAATAGTGCTGGGCTAACAATTGTCTACTAGAACTTTAAGGTTGAAGTTTGTAAGGTTCTGAAAAGTGTAGCTTTAAAGTTAAAACAAACTACAATTAAAAACTATGATGCCCAGACACAAATACGAAAACAGATATGGGATTCGAAAGCCTGCACAGACATGTCATTTTCAAAAACTTAGGACATATTTTACTTTTGTCTATACAAAAAATTATATATAATATTATCTCGTCAAAAAAAAATTATATAATAAGATCATTTTAATTAATTTTGTTATTTTAGAATTTTGATAAAATGAATAATTTCATCATTTGACTAAATTTGACATTAAATAATGCATCACTACCTACATTTATATTAGTTTATAAAGCTATTAATCACATGACCTAAGTGGGCCAACAAGGTGGATTAAAACCATGATTTTATAATATTTTTTAATTGATGGAAAAATGTCAAGTGATCGATGAAAATTATAAATGCTTCATTTGAAATTTCATTACTAGAAGTATGCAAGACCTAGAGGGAGGGTGAATAGGTTGATTTTCAATTTTAGTTCCTTTTTAAATAATTTATCAAATTTAACAATATGTGCAGCGGAATAAATGTGTGTGCAAGTGATAAACAAATGAATCAAACCATTAATGCAAACCACACATCCACAACGATATATATTGGTTCGGTTCACCTGAACCTACATTCATTGTTGGACTCACCCTCTCTAAGGCTATCCCAAATATACTATGTAAGGGTCTCACACCCAAATAGTACGACCTAGTTTTTTATAGAGGTTCAACCCAATCGGTCTAATCCTCTACACCTATTTTTTAGAGTGGTTCGAACACACTGTTCTAATCCACTTTAGAATGTTTAAAATAAAACAAAGAAGAAAACTTGCCTTGGGCCTTAACCATTTTTTGTAATGACCCGACCCGACAACAGGGCTTAGGGCTTGACTCAGTAAGATATTGTCCGCTTTGGACCTCGCACACAGCTCAAACCCGCACGGTTTTGCATTTGGGCCTGGGCCCAAAAGGCCTCTTACTTGAGTTACACACATAGGGGCTTAATATAAACCCACCCTTCCTCTTGTTTCCCACCGATGTGGGACTCTTAGAGGAGGGGAGGGGTATCACAATCACCCCCGTAAAGTCTCGAGCCATCCCCGGCTCGACTCCGGAACAGCTCAACAACTCCAGAGAAGGATGATAGGCCCACACAGTCCGAGTGTTGAACTCGGCTCTGATACCATATTTGTAACGACCCGACTCGACAACAGGGCTTAGGGCTGGATTCAGTAAGACCTTGTCCGCTTTGGGCCTCGCACACAGCTCAAACCCGCACGGTTTTGCATTTGGGCCTGGGACACGTGGCCCGGCCCAAAAGGCTTCTTACTTAAGTTACACACATACGGGCTTAATATAAACCCACCCTTCCTCTTGTTTCCCACTGATGTGGGACTCTTAGAGGAGGGGAGGGGTATCACAGTTTTCCTTTAAGCTCTTTCTTCTTTACTGAATCTGTGTGCTCCTTTCCATCCGATCAGCACCATCAACGTATTTATCGGCACAGCAGTAGGACTTGGGTATGACTGGTTTTAGTCCTATATGAACACCTTACTCTTCATCAGGATTGGGGTATTGATTACCCAAACATTCACTAAGAAGGATGATGAAGAGTGGTGTCTAGAGGGAAGGCCGAATGATCACATACTCTATAATCTTATTCCTTGTTTTCTCTGTGTATTTTCGGTCCTCTAAACAAAAGGCTTACTGTTATTTTATAAGACAGATTAATTTCTGCAGTAAGTCACGCCCGCGAGGCCTCCCCGCTTCCAATGAGGTCTCGCCAGCGGTCATTCTAGAAAGACAGTTTGCAGTTTTACAGTAAGTCACGCCCGCGAGGCCTCGCAGCTTCCAATGAGGCCTCGCCATCGGTAAGTCTGCAATGACAGCACATATGTGCAGTTTAATCTATCAAGACAGAATCCAGCCAGATACCAACCAACTCATATCCACCGTGCATGATTTGCAATTCATTTATCTTAGCTATCAATCAAGGATTAGATGAAAGATTTGTAAGATGGATTAAAACTCATGGAGGAGCCTTTCCATACTTGTCATGGACAGCTCCCCAAGGGTATTCAAATTCAAATTTAAAAGAGGTGGCAACATCTCACCATGGATAAATTTGTTTACCATAATAAGCTTCCAATCAATTTACCATAATTACCCATCTCACCATGTGGATAAATTAATGTACCATAATAAGTTTCCAATCAATTTACCATAATTACATCTCAATTAAACAGACACAAATTTTAACTTTCTAAATCTGTAGGAGACTGAGTCAGCTCGACAAAGGGTCAGCTGCACTCAGCTCAGCATAACTGGCTGCGAGGCCTTGGTAGATTGCATGAGGCATCGAGGCTGAAAGTCACGTATTATCTTATTTTTCCAATTGACTTCTAAGGTATTTGACTTAGCCTAAGGTCTCATATGAGTCACTTACCTGTGTGTCAATACCGTATTCGGTGTAGACACTTCAACTTCATATTAGATCTTCTTATATATCCAAGGCAAGTCTAACTAAGTCACGTAATTGACAATAAGGGTGACTCGGACGAACTGGGGCACTTACATCATCATCTTCAATAAGCCATCTTACTCCATCCATATAAGGTCAACACTCATAATTAGATTTAACAAACTAAATTCTATGAGTTGACTACCAATCTAACACTTGCAGGACTCAAACCTAAACCATTATAATTGCAACAATGGGCATTTAGCAACTGTACTGCATATTCTTCATTGCCATTGATCACCCTTCTACACAGTTTGGATTCGCTCCAGGCGCAGATCTTCTTCTTCCCCTCTTCCTATTCTATTATTTTTCTTCCTCTCCTTTTCCCCCTATTTCTCTCAACTCTTCCATGTCCTACCCTCTCTTCCCTTCACTTCTCTCTCATCGTTGGTGGCAACAATTGCAGACATCGCTGCAATTATTGCAGCCTTATAATTATTTTTTTTTTTGTTTAAAGAAAACCCCTTTTCTCTATACGATTTAACATTTAGGTTCTTTTAGGGATTTCATATGTTAAAAAAATCTTTTATTTGTCTCAAAACCATTTTAATCTTCTTTCCCTTTCCCATTTATTTTTGTATTATTGTGTTTTTTTTTTTTTTTTGTATTCTACTATATCATTATTTATTTTAGCTTTTTATGTATTTTTGCTGTTTCTTTTTTTTAAGGAATTTCTTCTTATCTATTTATTTAGTTAGTTACCTATTTTATTTATCTAATTATTGTTACTTTTACTATTAATTTTTGGTCACATCTCGATCTTCTTTTTTTGTTATTTTATTTTATTATTAGTCTTTCTTTTTCTAAAATCCATCTTGTTAAGCCCTTTTATGTATTTTCTCTTTCTTTTTATTTTTTTATACCAGATCTTTTAATTTTAGTAATATTTGTAGTTTTCCTCTATGTGTAGTTACTTGCTAGGTCTTTTTATCATTTTAGTATTTTTGTTATTGGTGGGACGTCAAGCAAGACGGGCAGTACATGTCTTTCACCTGTTTGTGGAATCTTTCTTAGAGTTCTTTTTTACCCTCTTTTTACTTGATACTAAGGTCACTTTACAACCTTAGATGTTTGTAGATAAGGCTAAAGCAATCTCAAGTTATGATTAGCATCTTGGAATTTAGGCACCCTAATAAGGAAGATTTTAAAGTTATGAAAAGAAAAAAATATAACCATAACTTGCTTGAAAGAGAAAAAGTAGAAGGGTAGCAAAGCTTGAGATTTAAGGGAGGTTCATGCTATTCTATGGGAATGTAGTTACTAGAATCGGTATAGGGATAGTAGTTAGTGGCACTATTAAAGAGAAGATCGTTGAAGTTCAATAGAGAACCGATGAGATTTTCATGAACAAAGTGATTTTGGATTGCGAAACTCTAAATTTAATTAGTGCCTATGCACCTCAAGACGGGTTAGGATATCTCGATGGATAAATCAAAGAGGCATAAGTGCATAACCTAAGGGAAGGACAGGATTCTTCAGACAGACCACACCCCATGGAAGGTTCCCTTTCATCAACCAAAAAAGGAGATGTATTAGTTAAGGAATTATGAATTCCCTCAAACTGACAAACTGAAAGACAAAGACACTCTAATAAGTGTGCAAAATCGCAAATGCAGCAGAAGTGAGCTAAAGCAAGAGTATCCAAGGTAGGACAGCTGATCATTGACGTAGAATCCTCTAGATTTAATTGTGGGGATGAGATGATTAGGTGGCGAAGGCAGTGTACTATTGCGGCTCAACTTTCAAACAAGAGCAGAATTTTTAAGGTAATCCCCTCTAGACACAACAATCTAGAGAGTGAAGAGAAACCAAACAAAAGGACAATGAGTGGTGGGAACCAAAAGATGAATCCATATTAGTGAATGGCCTTACATTAGTCCAACAAAGACAGAATAATATGTTTGTAGTTTTAGTAGGTCTGAGAATGAGGAGGTCAAACTAGTTATAATTGACATTTGCCCAGTATCACATTCTAATAAATTTGGATAGTTTTTTTTTCCTGAAAGAAAAATGAATTAGATTAAAGAAAAGAAATCAGAGAGAACAAATACAGCTCTAGTTTTAAGTAGAAACCGGAGCAAAAGGAAGAAAATCAAACAAAAGAAACTACAATAAATGAGAAAAATTCTGAACAAACCAAATGGTCTGCCTCTTCATTTGTTGTTCGATTATATTTTCCTCACCACCAACCTTCTAGAAAAAATAACATCTATCCCTAATTTCCATAATAAAGTCAGACAATTTCAAACATAAAGTTGAAAAGAACACCAATCTAATCACTTTGAGAATTGCTTTCCACTTATGCATTGTTGAAACCCAAAGAGTCAAGCAGTCAACATCCTCCAGGGACTACTTTAAGCTCTAAAGCATCAGCACTAATTCAGAGGATGGTTCCAAAAAAAAAAAAATACAAGACTACGGAGAGCTATCTCAAATGAGGCCACTGATAACTCCTTTGACCTCTTACAGAATTACCACAAGAAACTAACTTTCACCTTAGGTGTGGGAAGCATGGTTCTTTTGGGGAAGAGTTTTTTTCCCTATACGTGGGGTCCATTGTTTGTAGTGTAGGTGTCATCCTTATATCCTTGTCTTTGGCGCACTACTCGTGCTCTTTCTTCATCAACAAAGTAACCATTTCAAGGAAAAACACTAATAAATAAATAAGTTATGCCAATCCCAAGCTTGGAGGCTCCAAATGAGGCAATAGTTGAAGACTGATACAAAAGCAAACACGAGCAGCAATCTCAAAGGAAGTTTGCTTTAAATAACCCAGAAAATTCCCTTAATGATAAAGCCCAAAAAACAACTGTGTGCTCATGTTTAGATACTTGGTACAACTATAGAACCAAAAAAATGATGTGGATATAGCCAATAGGATGGGTGCAAGGTGGGCTAAGTGCAGGTAAACTAGTGGTGTTTTGTGTGGTAGGAAAGCATTATATCAAATAAAGGGTGATTCTTCTAGACAACCATCAAAAATACAATGTCATATGAAACTACAAGCTGGGCGAAGGGGAGAAGTGTAAGTGATACAGTAAAAAGGATGAGCATGTTAAGATGGATTTGTAATTTTTAACCAATTTGGTTCCACATTATCTACAACAACTAGTACAAGAAGAAAGAACTGTGTATAGCCAAACAAATAAGTTCCCAGTGGGAGTAGGACTTCACCAAGTCTCAGCCCTAAACCAGTATTTATTTGTTTTATTTATGGACCACTTAACATAAAAAATGCAGGAGGTTAAAGTTATTTGCAGATAATAAAGTAGTAATTGGAATTGTGAAGAAAATCTTTAGAGACAAGTGGTTTGAAAATTAGCACACAGAACATGGAGTATAACTTTAGTATTATAAAAAATTGGAAGGAAGAACCAATTGAAAAAGAGTTGGTAATTGCATCTTGATAAACTTGGGTGCAATTGCCAAACTACAGAGACGATTGGATTTGGTATAACTCGTAAGATACGAGCAAGGTGGACTTAATGTTGACAAGCTAGCAAGTGCCATAAGGTAAAAGCATGCCATGCAAATTAAAAAGGTGATTCTAGAAAAAAAAAATTACGAGGCCAGCAATGCTCTACGGAGTCAAGGATCAAGCAATAAAGAACAAACAAGTAAACAAGGTAAAGATAATAGAAATGTGAATTTTAAGAATGGAGAGTGGAGTAACGTTAAAAGACGGAATTAGGAATAGACATTATAGAAGCCTTGAAAATAACCTCGAGGAATGAGAAATGAGGGAAAATCATATAGAGTGGTTTGGGCATGTACATAGAGACCAAAAGCAACTGCACTATAAACAAGTGAAAGGTTACAGATAATAGGAACAAGGAGAGAGAGGCCTTTAAAACATGGAACGAGAGAAAAGGAAAAATGTGATGGATTGTAGGGTAAAAAAGGATATTGTTCCAATAACTCGCAGAAGACTTTTAATGTAATCACTCAAAAAATATTCCAAGATAAAATGGGATTAGTGATATATTAAATGAAGGCACCATAGGTGCAAAAGATGATGTACAAGGCAAAAAAACAAAAAGAACCCCTCACCCCCTATACACCCATAAGTCCAGGCATCCAAAAAAGAAAAAACAGTAAGCTAATTAAGCCCAATATACTCTTTCAAATACCACAAAATATCTGTCATGGAAACATGCTGAAAGTCCGCTAGAGAAGATGCCCAGGCTAAACATTTTGCAAAAATCCAGATGAAAACGCACTGAGGGGTTTCTGCTAGGTTTCTTAATATCCTATTATTACACTCCCACCAAATACCCCAGGGAGTGGCAAAGAGGGTCAAAACACTAAAGCAAAGGAAAGCTGAGCAGCAGAAGAGAGTATAACCCAGCGGATGCCAAAACGGTCCAAGATGGAGTCCCAAACAGACGAGGAGAAAGAGCAATGAATCAAGAGATGGTCCACATTTTCGGATGCCTGGAGATAGAGGGCAAGCACTAACCAAGACCCTTCCTCCTAAGCAAATTATCTTGAGCAAGAATTTTCTCCAAACCCGCGGTCCAAAGGAAGTTTATGGCCCTTGATGGTGCTTTAGAGGACCATATAGATGGATCCACTAGTGGTGTGGAGGCACAGTTGTTGTTCCACTCATAGGACTTTACCCGAAAGGCACCAAAAGATTCAGGCCACCAAATCAAAGAGTCAAACTCCAAGGCACGAACCAAGCATAATGCAGGTGGAGCAGAAGTTGTAAGAGATTACTGTTGATATGTGGCTCGATTTAACTCAGCCCAACTCAACCCATCACTGAGTTGATATTTATGGTTCTATTTAATTTAGCCCATAACTGAGTCAGTAAGCTATTGGGTGGTAGCCTTTCATTATATATATGTAATTACTCCTTATATGGGGGAGTGAGTGAGGAAAGGCAGAGAGTATATAGACTCCACATTGTAACCTCTCATTTTGTGATAGTGAAATCTCTTCCCTGTGTTGCCCGTGGACGTAGGCTTTTAGCCGAACCACGTAAATCTGCGTGTTATTGATTGTGTGATTTATTTTATTGATTGATTTTCCGCTGTAAATCTCAACAATTACCCGCCTCATTGTCAGACAGGTTCCTGCAAGAGTGGATATCCAAAACAATCTGGCCGCTAACCAAGGAGTAGATGTCAGAAATGAGATCATCAGGTGAGGGGCACAAGTGGTAGAGGGAAGGGGATCAGGTGCTTAATTGGGAGGAGTCGCTCCAAGTATCTGTCCAAAATTTAACTCTATCATTGTGTCCCACTTTAAACCGAATACCTTATTTGAATTTGTCTACACAAGCACAAATGGCCCTCCACATGCCTGGTGCTCGATAGGGAGCAGGGTTAATATCCCACCCGTGATTGCCAATCATATACTTGGAGATACGCAATGGTTTCTAGGGACCTTCCTCATCAAATCCAATTCTCCACAATCACTTGGAGAGGAGAGCGACCTTAACATCCCTTATGAGCCAAACACCAAGACCTCCAGCTTCAACGGGGACGCAAACTTGTGGCCAGCTGACAACGTGCTCCTTTTTCTCCACCACATTGCCGCAAAGGAAGTCATTCATAATTCTTTCAAGAGACCAGATAACCAGAGAGCCTAAAGCTGATATCAGCAATCCCTGCTGATAATGATTACGGTCAGGAGAGGGACAAAACATCCTCACCAATGAATTTCTTTCAGATGTGTTCATGTAACCATGTTAAGACATTGGAACAAATAGACATCTTCTCTGTCAAAATTTACAAAAACTCAAATTCAGGTCCACCAAAAAGCAACCTGACAGAGCAAACTGCTCACTTTGCAGCCAAAGTCAGCCTGGCCATCAGCGACAACCATGAACACAGCCCACCTACTCAACAGACTTGATATTCAATAACTTAAATTTAGCCATTTAGGCTCAAGTTACATGCTCTATCTAATCAAGGAACAGGTTTTAGGCATTATTGCAATAAGCAGCATTTTAAAATAAGCAATTTTAAATAGAAAGGACATGAATTGTATAGATTTCAAAGCATAAATGATTCACCAAAGTATATTTCAAAGTGATGTAATTCAGTGATAACACACAGTTGTTAATTACCCAGATGTCTGGCATCAGTGTAAAAATAGAGACTGACTGTTTACTTATTTTTATCTTTCAAGGTTAGAAGTGTAGAACCAATGACAATGAATTGCGAGTTCATAGTTTTTAGGATTTCTTTCCTATTTTTTTGTCACTGATAGGAGGCACCCCTGCCCAAAATGGTAAATGATCAAGAGAAGTTTTCTTTACAAAATAAAACACGGTTGATTATTAACATTTTTAGTAGGGGATGGCCCCTCCATAAAAAAAATAGGAGGCTTGCCTCTATCATTATCCTTTTAAGCTAAAAGGATGCCATAAAAAGCAGGAAGTGCCACCAGGTAATCTTTTTTACCCCCTTAGTAGGCAGGTTTTCTGCTTTCTCCCTATTTTGGATGTCTAGATATCAAATTGAAAAAAGAAATTTTGTAGTGTGGATTCCATAAAAGTGATTATAATTTAATCAAAACTAGCTTGAGAATGATGCAATACCTGTTGAACTCCATAACTCTCTTCATAAGCACCTGGTACTACAGGATGATGCCCAGATGCATCATTATCCTTGTACCCAGTAGCAGCACCATAAGCTCCACCTGCAGTGTAATAAAGGACCTGTCAAAACTATATAAAGAATGGAGAAACAATAGAAAGGAAAATTTAGACATAGGCTAGCCTAACTGCATAATCAGAGACAAAATTGATCCATTTGTGATATGAATAGAAAGATTTTAAATAAAGTTAAAGTAGAACAGACCACTTCTCTCAAGGTTAGCAGCATTAGCCTACTCTGCACGAAGTTTCTCCACTTCCCTTGACATTGAAACATAATTCTTCTCTATCACCTGAAGAGACTCAAGGTGATCGTTGTACAGTTTCTTTTCATATTCATATGTAGCTCTGCGAGATTAGAACACCAGCATAAAAGTTTGTAATACACAGACTCCAAAATAAATGCCAAGATCCATTTAAAAAATGGACTACTAGCAAAAGAAAATTCTAAAATTATTCAGTTCAACTCAATCAGATTTCAGGTATAAGGCCACCTGTTTTCCTTCTATTCTAGGTTCAGGATTTCAACCCGCAGGTTGTGCTCAGAGATCAAGTTGTTCAGCCTAAACTAAATTTAGGTTAGGCTCAGTTAATGTCACCCAGATCCAGTGGGTTCTAATACCACTTAGGCTGCTTGGCATGATGCTACAGAACTTAAGTCTAAAGAATAAAAAGTAAAAAAGTAAATATTAATCAAAACTGTATGAATCTGGAATTTTCCATAATCCACCCTTTTGCTGAACCAAGAAGCTAAATTGGATTTAGAGTCATCAGCAAAGGGCAGGCAGAAAATCATGGAGTGAAAGAATAATTCTAATTCAGCTGGATATTGTTCGGTTTGAAAAAACCGATATATATCGGCCGATACGATATGTATCGGTCGATATTTGAACCTTCGCTCCAAAGTATCCCTCTCTCCCATTGATTTGGGTTTCTCTTCTCTTCTTCCTCTACTTCTTCTTTGATCTACTTCTTTGATCTACTTCTTTGAGGTTTCTTATTGCCTGTTAATAAAAGATCAAGGCTTCCCCTTTGTTGTTGTTGCCTAGTCGAGCCACGTCTCTTCCCTAGTTCTACCAGCAATAAACCACTAATTTGATACCACCAAATCTTCTTCTCGGCCTTAGATCAGGTGATGGAAAAGGTTTCTGCCTGCGATTATCACCATACGTATTCCATTTTTTTATGGTCTATCCATCTGTACTATCAGACCTCTGATCGGAGTATGGTGGGACCCTTCTCTGGCCAGTTTCTTCGACTGCTGTTTTGGGCGTTCGAAAATCCATGATTTTGATTTTTTTTGTTAGATCCAAGTGGATTCTGAACTTCTGACCTTAAGATTGACACCACTATGATCGCCTCTAACCCACCTATCTACAGCTAAAAAAGACTATAGATTTCAATCAACGGTAGAGCCCACCATTATTTTTCCGTATTTAGTCGATTGGTTGTTCATTCAAAGGAATATTTGCTTTGACGGTTTTGGAAGAAAAAGTGAAAGAATAAAATGATCATTTTTACTCAAAATTTTAAAATCGAGTGCGGGAGAATTTGAGTGTACATACGTGCGGCCAATCTAAAATTTAAAAGAGAGAAGAAGACGAAAGAAAAGAGACGCAAGACACAAACAGCCCTTTCAATGAAAAAAGAAGATGCGCAGGACAAAATGTGTATGTACGTTTCTGCATGCATTGTCAGAGGAGAGAGTTATTTTTATGACAGAATTTCAATTGATGTGACTATTCAACTTTTTAAAAAAAGAAAAGAAAAAAGGTTATTGAAAAAGGACATCCCACGTGAATAACATGATTGAACAGTTCCAGTGAGTCGATGATAGATAAATATGGCACCGCCTTGGATTGAGTATTGGGTTCGAGTCAAGAACCCTTATTTATTTATTAAATAGATTAATTAGTTCAAATTTGTTTCGAATTTAGATTATAAAGTTTTAAATTCATCAATTTAAAATATAGGGAGCACTTACACACACCCAGAGATCCTGCCTCTACACATCCGAAATCGGATTTTCGGGTGAAATTACGATTTTAACCCCGCGTTTTCATTCATTCGAATGAATGTCCAGTTCATTTTGGCATTCATTCGAATGAATTCTCAAGTGTATTTTCAATTCATTCGAATGAATGGGCTGAACAGTAACACGGAATACTGCTCAGCCCCATTCATTCGAATGAATAGTAATAAAATGACCTTCATTTCATCCATTCATTAGAATGAATCGACCATTCATTCGAATGAATGGATGAACGATCCGTTCATTCGTTCATTCGAATGAAAATGAATTTAACGTTCTCATTCAATCATTCGAATGAATCATCTATTCATTCGAATGAATGGGGCTGAGCAGTATTCCGTGTTACTGTTTAGCCCATTTATTCGAATGAATTGAAAATACACTTGAGGATTCATTCGAATGAATGCCAAAATGAACTGCGCATTCATTCGAATGAATGGAAATGCGGGGGTAAAATCGTAATTTCACCTGAAAATCCAATTTCGAGTGTGTAGAGGCAGGATTTCCAGACGTGTATAAGTGCTCCCTTAAATATAGTACAAAGTTCCAATTCAGAGACATCACAATCTCTTTTTCTCTTTCTTTATTTGAGGGGTAGTCATGAGTTTTAATTTTGTCTTTGTTTTTAATTTCTCTTTTTCTAAAAATAAGAATATGTTTTTTTAAGAACCTATAAGAAATGTCACTTTCAACGGACCTATCTGATAAAAGTGATAATGTTACTGAATTTGTGTGGACAGGAGAATTTATCACATGTCAATTAATAAGGTGCTCTAAAAGGTCTCTGATATGTTAATTTTAGAAAAAAAAGAAGATAATAAGAACGTCTAAAATAACTAGAAACTTAGATGTATATTTTATAAAATCGCGGAGTTTAAAATGTAATTGATTTTTCATTTTAGAGGTTGATATGAATATGCATGTGCATAACTAAGGACAAACATTAAATATTTCATAAACCAAAATAAACTTCAGAAATATAAGCTAATATTTTCATATTACGCACCAAACACTTACTTATCTCAAGTCAAATGAGAAGATTCACTGGCGCATAAAAATAGTCAATCCATACTACGACGTGCTAAGACAAGGATAGGGTATCAAATCAACTCAAATGACTCAGATTTGAGTTAACTCAATTCCACAAATGACTCAGTGAGTTACTTCGCATAGTTCAGGATTTGAAAGACAACAGTGAATACAAGAGACAAGACAGCAAGAAGTATGGAAAGGAATTGTGTTGGATTCCTGGTGTAATTACGTACGATGCTTGCTATAAAATGGTGATTGGTGATACATTCGTAATAGTCGTCGATTTCTTCAAAAATCTTGTGAAAACGTTCATCATCGATGATAAGTTTCCGGCCGGTTTTGTTGACGAGATCGACCAAATCTTTATCGCTGCCGGCGCAGTTGTCGATTCCATGGTTGCAGAGAACACCCACATCAGCCTCGGTGTCGACGAGGCAATCCATGAAGACGATGTAGGCCGAGAAGGCGGTGCAGGAGTGCCGGTAGCACTGCTCAAATGCAGCGAGGTTGAGAAACAGAGTACCTGTGTATACAGAGAGTGTCATTTGGGGTATTTTGATCACTCCTCCACCAAGCCACCACAGGCGTGATTGGAACTCTACGTCCAAGAAACCCCTATTTGCCTTCTGCTTGGCCTTTTCAAATTTGATTCCGACTTCAAGAAGCTCGGTTGCAGATGGGATCAGTTTTATAGCATATGCCTTTGAATTCTCCTTCCTCTCAGAATTAGAAGCGAGGAGACTAGAATGTACCAAGTGCAGTAGATGATGTACTTCTTGATGGGGGATTTTCATTTTAAGATCGGTAGAAGTGGGAAGAACTTGAGCAGATTGGAAGAAGGTGAGTGCCATTTCCATGAGAGAATGGCGAGAAATGTTCATGAGATGGGAAAGACGTTCGAGAACGAAAAAGGGTATCTGGTTTTCCAGCTTCACCAAGTCCATAGCTAGTTGCTGCCTCAACCACTCCCACTTTATGAGTGGATCTTCTTCTCCATCTTCTTCAGCAAACGGAAACTCCTCTTTTCCGTTCTCTTTCGCCTTCTCTTCTATTATGGATGTTCTGCGAAAGAGCTCGATGATGAAGCAGCCGTCTAGAACCATCATTTCAACGAACTGGTCGTCGTTGAGCTTAATATCTTGAGAGTAAAATCCCCGTGCTCTTTGCTTCTGCTCTTTGACGACGACGGAGAAGAGATCTTTGCAGTGTTTTCCTTCCCGAGAGAGGATTTCTTTCAGATACCTCAATTTATGCTTCTCCATCTCTTGAAAGTACATGTCTGCATACTCATCGGAGTTTCTTTTGTGGTAATGTAAAGGGCCTATTGAGATCGTCAAAGGGACGTAGGCCGCCTGATTGTCTCGTAATAGCCGTAGAGGGACTCTGTGGATAGAGCATCCGATGCCGGCCGATGAACCTTTTATCAAAACAGGGGAATCCACACCCGCTTCATCAACTTTCGCCTGCTCCCTCTGCTGGCTTCCTCCATGCACAATTTCTCTGATGTTAAGAAGGGTTTCTGCGGAATTTCGCTCTGCCATTTGATTCTTCTTCTTCTTCTTCTTCTTCTTCCTCTTCCTCTTCCTCTTCCTCTTCTTTTCTCTCTCGAGCTCTCAAACTCTCAAGCTATCTGTTTATGTCTCTACCCAGAGAAGATCTTAATTCAAATATTCGAAGGCCACAAAAATTACCCCTCTTGCCTTAAAAGAAAAAACCCACTGTGGGTCAAACTGGAGCGCTTGGACACATGAAATGAGGTTTTGATAATGAATGACTGGTGCAGAGAAGAGGTAAATGCGATTTTCAATGATAATATTTTTTTTTACAAAATTGAAGTAGTTTTTACAAAAGTCTAAGTGATTTTTAAATCTTCTTTTTTTTTTTTACTTTTTAATTAAAGATAGCTTTTCAATGAAAATGTGCATCATCAACATGTGTAAAAAGTAAAATTTTGTATGTAAAAAAAAAATATTTTTAAAAAACCCAATTTCCCAGGGAGGGAGATAGGTATCTTTCTCTCGAGTTTCTTAAGATAAGTAAATATCTTCCGATATGCATATTAGTTGATATCTCAGTCGATAAAATTTTTTCTTTTTTTTTATATTTATTTATTATTTTATTTTTCTGAATTAAAAAATAATTAAAAAATTCAAAAGGAAGTTTTTTTTTAAAAAAAAATTGAAAACGAAAATATCGGCTGATATATTGGCCAAGATATCAACTCGGGCCCACCACCGTTTTGAATTTTTTTTTAAAAAGACCGATATTATGGATATCGACCGATATCGGACCAATATATATCGCCGAGAAATATCTTGTACGGCTGATATAATACGTATCGGCCAATATGATAAGGGACTGAAAATCCATATTATCATGTGTGGAAATATACAGGTGCCCACAAAATTTGTGTATGCATTTAGAGTGAAATGGTGAGTATGATCATTTTTTCTTTTTTAATATTTTCATAAATATAATGTAAAAAGTAATAGAATAGATTGAAATTAACTTGATGAGAAATTGGTGGACTAAATTTCAGCATTAAAAAATACTTAATTAACCATCAGTGGGGTATAGTGCTTTTCATGGAAAATTGTTTTGTTTCTCCGACTCTTTTGAAGTGCCAAACATGTCCTTTAGAATTTGGTAGAATCTGAGAGCCACACCAAATTGATTCACAGTGAATTTGGTAACCTATCAACATCCGAAAAGCTTAGGACCATGAGCAAGAAAGTAGACTTTTCTAATATTAAATTAAGATTTTTCAATGGGGAATTGATTTGGGCTTGGTGTTTATTGCGATAAAATGAAAATATTTTATTATATTCTTAAATTCATTAAACTAAATTGGAATTATTTAATTTTATTTTATAATAATTTGGTAATCAATACAGGGGTCTAAAATATTGATTTTGGGACACATACTTTGCTTTTGGCCTAATTGTTCACGTGTCCACGATAATGAGTTGCGCCATTGTTGAGACAATACGCATCGGCAATATATTTTCAACGAAATATATTTTATTATGCGTACGTGAATGCTCCTCAACGGGTAATTTTTCATCTCAGCAGGTCACTATTGATTTTATTTGGTGTACCTTTAGAGCAGGACAGTGCATATCACCCCTCCTGTGGTTTTTCGTACATAAATTAAAAAAAAAATTATTCATTTTTTACTAAATTTATTTATTTTTTAATTAATATAGTCATGTATTGTTGATACGATACTGATACATCTATAGTTAGGCATATCAATACAGACTTATAGTTGGATCATTTTTCCAATATTAGTAAAACCACCAGCTGAAATTTAGAAGTAAGCTGTAGCACTTATATCTATTACATTGGCTGAAATTTAATTAAAACTTATTGTAATCCGTAGTAATTGTAAAGTTTGTCTCTTGTCTACTTTTGTGGGTATTATCTTAGTTTATCAATTATGTATAATTAGGACTAATGGTCTTATGATATAAAAGTCTTTGGAAATGGGGATTTGCCATGCGTTAAGTAGCCCTTAATGTACGTAGAACAGTTAAATATTTATCTTTAACATTTTCAAAGTCATTTATCTCATAAATTTAAATTTCACATTTATAGTTAAATTTGACTAATTTTTTATTATGCATCAACCGTCATCTGATGTATATGATACTTGAATTCACAACTTTTAAACTCTTAAGTATGAGCTCACACTGATTGTGTTAAGGTTCTTATCAAGTGCATTCTTCTATGCCCGTTCAGTTTTTAACATTTTATTCTCATCTTTCTTAAAACCAATTAGACTCAAAAGACAAGAAATTAGAAGTGCAAAGGTGTAGAGGGACCCTAATTTGATGTTGGTAGAAAGTTCCCAAGTGGAGAATTTCTCTTTGTTAAATGAGATGTTTGATCCATCTCCTCTGTCCTAGTTGTGCTCCAACAAATGGTTCAATGACCTTAATTGTGAACCTAAATCAATGAAAAAGTTGAAATGAACTTGGATTCTACCAAAAGAAGAGCATAGAACAATTGGACATTGTTCATTCAATTAAAATTATAAAGTGACCGAAAGTAAGTCAAAATGAATGGAAGAAATTGTTTATTAGATTAAACTAATTTCTACATCAAAGACATATTAACTCTTTGGAATAAGCTTGAAGGAATTCTTTAATTTCAAAATTCAAATGATTTTCTTTATGTAAACGGAAATCTAATTTATTTACTTTTGAGCAGTAACAAATGAATTTCATTAAAAGGGAAAAGAGTATAAAAGAAACAGGTCTAAAAGAGATAGACCTAAAAAGAAAGAAAGGAAAAAATACAAGTTAAAAAATAGAACCGAACACCAACATCCCCTCCAGTTAAAACAGATTTCTAATTCTAAAAATGGGTTAAAGTTTTAAAAAAGGTTGGTTTATGAAGAAGTTGGAGGAAACTAGAACATGAGTTGAGTTGAAAAATTGTGACACAAATTAAACATTACTAGGTTAAGATTTGACTCTCAAAGCCACCTGCCTGCCAAGACTGCAACCTTGGTATTATTCTAAATTTTATTGACTGTCAGCTGTATTACATCTTTAAGAGATTATTAGGGTTACAATTTATCTATAGTCAATTGTCAATTAGATGAATAGCCAATATTTATATAGAAAATCAGAAAAAAAAAATAACTTTTTTTTTTAAATAAAAGGTTTTCTCTATTAAAAATGAACCCATGATTTTTATTTTTTATTTTTTTTTAATTTAAATGTGGAAAACCATGAGATACCGCGCATAAAACTCCTACGGGTGAGCCCACTGCCCCTATAACACACCAACGTAAGGTCATGAGGACTCGAATCCATAACCTCCTACTTCCTGAAACCGGAGATAACTAGTTAAAGTACACCCATAATTTATATTTTGATCAAGCATCAAAGGACTTTTGGCTTCTCTATTCACAACATCGCATTTAGGTGTTCTCTGCACCACTCTTTCATCATCAAAACCTCATTTGACATGTCCAAGCTCTCCAGTTTGACCCACACAGGTAATTTGTGGCCTCCAATAATTGAATTATAAGACTTCTGCCATGCATCCATCCATCTATTTATACATATAAAGAACGGATAGATGAATAAGAAGATCTGTTGATAGAATCATCATCATCATCAAATGCCAGAGCGTAATTCCTCAGAAACCCTAGTAAACATCAGAGAAATTGTGCATGGAGAAAGCCAGCAGAGGGAGCAGGCGAAAGTTGATGGAGCGGGTGAGGATTCACCTGTTTTGATAAAAGGTTCATCGGCCAGCTTTGGATGCTCCATCTACAAATTCAACTTCAAGTTTTTTTTTTGAATGATGGGTAAGTATTTCATTCAAGAAGAAAAAAAAAAAAACCCAAATAGGGGAAAATACACTATAAGCCCACACCCCGGGCCAGGCCAACAATAAGAAACCAAATGGTCCAAAGACAAAATGAGCCCAGATTGGGCAATAAAAGAGAAAACCATAAAAACAGGTTAAACCCAAAAACAGGTCCAATCAAGACTGAAAGGACAGAAGATTGAAAATACCAGTGCCCCTAACAGATTGGGAGGCAAACATTTGATAAATTTTTGTATTTCCAAGGCAAACTATCTTTGGGCCATCAGGGCCAAAACAATTGAGAAGCTTCCTGATGGCACGAAGATGGCAGAGAAGGGTCCAAAAGTTGGTGTTGGGCTGGTTGATTAAGTTGGCCAAGTTCGAGCAAAGGAGCAGCTGATGGATCGGGTGACCCATCTAGGAAAGAAACAACAAATTTTTTTGGGCAAAGGTTAAGAAAGACAAATTCACATCAGGCCTAATAGCAGGAATGCAAGTAACACCAGATAAATAATGGTCCCTACAGATGTAAAGTGCTCCCAGCTTGGGACCATAAGAATCAAAAGGAGAAATAAGAAGGTATCCTCGATCAGACAAAGGGGATCTTGGAGGGTCAGGGGGTTTGGGACGGAGGGGGGGGTAGGAAGAGGAGGAGGTAGGTCCCACGATGTAGAGAAAGAGTCCCTTACTTTAAGAAGATCAGCATTCGAGCAGAGGAAGAAAATACGATTCCTGATGTCTTGAACAATCCTAAGATAGAGTTGGTCATGACTGCTAGAGGAGTTTTTGAAGATCCTAGCATTGCGGCTCAGTCCAAACATGCCAGATGAGAGCCGGGAGGGATAACATGGCCGCCAAAGAATCAATTCGACAACACATGCTATTGATCAGTAGGGAGGAGTCTTCCAAAATACAGTCAGACTGAGATGAGAAGTGGAATTTCCTGAGAATCAATAGCCAGATACTTTTAGAGTAAGAGCACTGAAGAAGATGCTCATGCGATTCAGATTCAGAACAGCATAGCATACAAGTGGTATTCCCGATCAGACCGAGACGATGCAATAGGTCCTTAGTCTTGAGAGCTTGATTGAAGAAAAACCATGCCAGAGTAGAGTGTCTATTCAAACAGCAAGGAAACCAAATGCGGTTAACCCAGGGAGGGGACTCCAAATCATTGCTAGCAACTCGGATAGCAGAATTAATAGAGAAATTACCATTTTCGCTTGCAGTCCAGCACATCTCATGATCCGAAGAATGAATAGGGAGGGAGATGTTGGCCATCAAATCGCAAACAGCAGCAAGAGCAGTGGTGGAAGCATGAGGCAGGTTCCAGCCATTGTCACCAATGAGATGGCTAACAGTGTAGTCCAAAGGAAGCCCAAGGTCATACATTGGCCTTGCTCCAAAATGATCCATAAGAATGAATCCCGGCTTGATCCAACGATCAAGCCAGAAACTAATTGTCTCACCATTGCCAATGATGTAAAAAAAGTACATTTTCACAGAGTCTTGAACAGATAAGATCGACCTCCAGGCCCAAGATGAGTTATATTTGAGTTTGACATGCCAAATCGAATGATTTCTCAAGTACTTCCGAACAATCCACTTGTACCATTTATGTGATGAGTTCATAGAAAAATTATATTTAACTATAAATTTTAAAACATATTTTAATTGAATTAAACAATTTACATTTTAAAATTGATCAAAACTTAATCTGATCCAGTCAAAGTAAATTTCTTTTCTGAATTTTATAGTTGAGTGCAATGTGAAGTCGAAGTAATAAACACTAGAAGCCACGGAGAGAGAACTAAAACTTGTTTATTCATGAAGTGAGAGACACGCTTACAAATACACACACTGATTCTACCCACCAACAGATTTAGGTTCTTCCTATCAAATCATGGGCCATAAACTTATACAAACACATGAAAACATACAGCTGAACAACTATGATCCTACTAGTAAAGAGGTGATAGATACATCAAGGCAAAGGGATAGCAGAAAGATGGAATTCTCAAATCTGTAGTGGGAGGACTATTTGTTGAAGTAAGGCTGAAGCAGAGTAAGAAGTTGGAGGAGAATAGCTACAATCACAGATATAATTGCCCATGGATTGTCGAAGTAAATACGCGTCAAGCTCGCCCGCCAAACAGCCCAAATTTTGCTGTACTGATGTTCGATCTTTTTGGAAACATTACAAAGATACAAATCGTTGTTTTTTAAATCAATCTCTTTTCCCAGCTTGTTGAAGATTGCAGCCAAATCTTCATTGGTGCCCAACCATCTCTTGATTATTCCGCTTTGGTAAAGAATTCTCACATCTTTTGCATTGTTGATGAGTAAATCCATGAAGATGGTGTAGGCCGATATGTATTGGGTGTGGAGGGGAAAGCACTGTTCGAATACAAGAAGATTCATGAATATGGAAGTCGCCAATTCTTCAAAGTACACAGGGGGAATTTCAATCACTCCTTTGTGGAAATTTATCTCAAAGAAGCTTTTAGCTCCACAGTTCAGCTTGAACTCGAATCCTGCCTGTCTTAGCTCAGAAGCGCTGTGAATCTTTATTATTTCATTCGTACCTGTATTCGTAGATTTCGTAGGAACTACATATGTGTAGAGCAACTGGAGCAAATGCTTGAATTTGGAATTAGAATTACTGTTACTTTCGATCTTCGGAACTTGGAGAAAATGCTCTATATGGGCATCAGAATTGATGCAATTCCCGTCTTCGGGCAGCATTGATTTGAAGAACTCAAGAGCCATAGATACAAGACTAGTTGGGTCAATTTTCATGGGCTCGCATAGGCTTTCGAGAATGAAGAAAGGAATCTGGTTCTCCAATTTGAGTAAGTCGACCATCAGTCCCCTCCGCGTGTTTTCATCATTCAATATGGGATAATCCTCAAACTGGTTGCTGGATTTATCCGATGCTCTGCCGAAGAGCTCGATGATGAAGCAACCATCAAATACCATCATTTGGACGAATTCATTTTTATCCAATGGACTTCGATGTGAGTAATACTTCCGGGCATCATCCTCTCGATCCGAAACAGCCATCAAGCACTGCTCCAAGCATTCCCTTCCGTTGCGATCGAGAATGGCATTCATGAACCTCATCTTGAGATCCTCCATGACTCGCAGAATGTTACTTCTTTTTTTGTAGTGTAATGGGCCTATTGAGATGAGTTGAGGCAGATAGGCATGATTATTGAGTTTGCGGAAGCGTTGGGGAACCCACTGGATGTAGAATGACGATCCCGAATCACCAATACCTGTTTCGACATCTCTTTCACATTTGATCAAAGTTATCAACTTTTCTACCCATTCCTTATCCAAATCTGTATTCATTGTCTCACCAGAAGGAGCATCTGCTTCCTTAGGAAATTGGGGTGATGAATGATGTAAAGATTTCTCATTGACTACTTCCTCATCAGCATTTATGCATAATCTTACCTCTCCTGAAGATGTATTTGGCTTTTGATCCATGGCCTTTTTAGACTGCACCAACAGAGCTACTCTGTCTTCAGTTGAGAAATGAGAACTGGTAGCAGCTTCAATAGAAAGAAGAGAATCCTCAGCTTGCCTTGGGAAGTCTTATACAATTAAAAGAGAATCTTTTTTTTTTCTTTGAAATAGTTCATATATTAATAAACAAAAGCACCAGTGCATTTACAAGATAAAAAAAAAAGAGAAAATATAGAAAAGGCCACTAGATTGGCAACAACGAGCACATTATTTGCATACATGTAAAATATCAGACATACAAATATTTACCACCATTTACCACTTAGACATAGAAATAGTTCGAGACTTATTTGATCGAGTTAAAACGTTAACAATTGGATGATAAATATGTAAAATTCAACACTATTTACCACTTAGACAGATATTTGAAAGGATCATTTCCATAATTTAAAAATAGATAAGATGCAATAAAAGTTGAGATTTAAAGAGAATTTCAAGAGGATTCCTTGTTTACATCCAAATGGTATATATTGTGTTTGAACAAGAAAAACAGTCATCTACTAAGTCTAAGAGTTTATAGTTGGACGTGATATAAAGAGAATTATATGACTAGATTGTTAATGAAGTTCACACCTATCTCGGTCTGAAATTTCACCTCTATTTGATTGTTCTATCTTTTGATTTTACATTTTAAAAACTCAATGACTCTGTACTCATTAAAATATAATAGTTAAGATTATATAGTTTGAATTGTCAATTGATACTGAAACTTTACATACTCCATATCCATATAATCATCTATCAAATTAATCAAATTATGTGGGACCCATCAACCATTTGATGTTATGTTTCGTTATAGTATCTCGTTTGGTGTTGACTCGCTAGTCTAACTCCTGTCAAAATGGGAATCCTCCTCGATTGTAAACTGAGTTAGTAAAAAAAAAAAAAAGTTTCATCAGAGTTGTGTTCATTTTTATAGCTATTTGGGAATTTAAAATAGTTTAGTAAGTTTACTCATGTGCAATAGCAAAAGAATATTCAATTGAGCTAAAATGTCCTGGTCAATTTGATAGGTGATTTTTTAAATACAAAGTATATAAAATTTATTTATCAAAAGATATATAATCTTAATATTTAAATTTTAATGAATATAGAATGGTTATTTTTTTAATTTTAAAATAAATAAATATACTAATTAGATGAAAGTTAAATTTCATAAACGACTTAGTTATATGATCCTCGTCATATCAACAATCATTTAATTACATGTCTTATTTAAGAGTCTCATGAGACAATCTCATTAGAATTTTTCTTTTTAAGTATAATTTTTTTATCTTCAATTTCAAAGATGAATATGAGATAAGGGTAAAATTTAAAATAATATTAAAAAATAATATATATATAAACAAAAAAGAAACTAGTCAACAAGCGTGATTCACATGTTCTTTCACTATACATTAGTCGGGAAAAGACCAAAATAGCCCTATCAAATGAAGAAAGACCATGGAAACGGATGATACGTATGCATAAATACTTCTTCAGAAACTATAAATGAAAATTCTTCTGAGAATCATCTGATTTTTCTAATAATTATGGGTGAAAATTGAGAGAAAATATTATTTTTTAAATATAAAATTGAACTGCATTAAAGTGCCACTTTATCTTATATAAGTAATAAATATCATTTTAATTGAAGACTTTATTTAAAAAATACAAATACATCTTTTCTTCACATTCTTTAAATTAAATATAATACAAATTTAAAACTCACAAGCTGTTAAAGTCAGACTTACAAAAAGTGTGCCTCCTTTTGTTCAGGAACATTAGTCAATGTCACAAATATGAGATATTAACGGATAATTCACATTTAAAAATAATAAAATATAATAAATAGATATTTTCATTTAACATTTTTTGTAAATATCATATAATTTCATGTAAATTCACTATTAAATATCATAGTCAAAGTCATCAAATATCAAACTAACATTAAAAAAATACAATTATTCACTTCAAAATCTATTTGAAGCTTCAAAGTGACTTTCAACTAACAAACTGGCCGGCTAAATTGCATAATTAAAGTCAACAAATGTAGAAAATAATATCAATTGTTAATAAATCAAAATTTTGTAAAGACTTCTTATAATAAATAATTATAGAAAATGAGAAAATTACCTCAAAATCTGGAGAGGGGCGAGACGGGAACTGGCGGCGGGAGAAGTAGAGGCGAGCAAGACTGTGAGAGTCGAGGGAGGCAGAGGAAAGAGGCGAGAAGACGGCGGTGAGAGAGGCAAGAAGACTGGCAGCGAGAGAGGTGAGAAGACTGGTGGCGAGATAGATTCGTAGATAGATGAGAAACCAAGAGACGACGGCGAGAGACGGAGAAACCAAGAAATAATGACGAGAACTGAGAACCTGACGGCGAGAAACCCAGAACCCGACGGTAAACTAAGAAACCTACGGCGAGATGCCAAGAAACTGGCAGCGAGGAGAGACAGAGAAATCTATCGCGAGAGAGGCAAGGGAGGAGAGAGTCACGAGAACAGTGAGAACTGAGATTATTCCAAAATGCAATGCAAATTAGAGATTTATAGTGGTAACTCGTGACTCGTTAAATGAGCGACTCAGTGAGTTATGTAAGACACATCGCAGAGGAAAGACCGAACCAAGGAAGCTTTAGGCTGACTTCCGCTTTTAACGTGATATATTAATTTATTATGTTTTGAATACGATTTTATCGTCTATTTACTGTTAAAAGTGGTATTTTTTTATTTATAATTGTGATAAATTTTAATTTATCATTAACATTGCTTTCTCTATAACAGATGTTCTTTCCTTCATTAAAGAGGACACAATAATATTATATACATATTTATTTTGCTTTTTTACCATACAAATTTTTAGAATTTATATGTGAAAACAGGGGCATAAATATCTGTAAACTGATATCTCGATATCAAATATTGTCGATATCTTTATCTTTCCTCTTTTTCTTTTTTAATTTTTCAGAGTTAAAGCAGGCCCTTTTTAAAAAAAAATTGAAAAAGAAAAATGTGAATATCAACTGAGCCAACACTCAAGACAGATTTTTTTTAAATGCCGATATTATTCATGTCGACAATATCATGGTTGATATTGCTGATATAAACAACATATAATCAAGACATATTATATTGGCCGATATTTATCCGACTTAAAAATCTGAACCAATATTTAAACCCTTGTATGAACGCATGTTAGAAAAATGAAGTGAACATTAAATTGAGATTTTGAAATCGGGTGTATTGGGACAACATTTCCGGGTGTTTATATGGGCTGCCTTTTTTTATTTGGATAAATGTGTTTCATATATTTAGTTAATTTTTTTTAAAATAAAAATATCCTTTATAGCCTAGTGCACACTAGATTCTTCGCTTTTTATGACAACAGCTACCCGTATATATCCTGATTTAACTTAATATGCAATATTGTGCAGTATCATAACTAGCGCATTCTTTGGGGCTTCTTTGGTGATGGAGGGATGAGTGTAAAAATTCAAAATTTTATCCCTCTCCTTCATTTTTTGAAAACCCTTTGGAGCATGGGGGTTTTCATTAAACCCTTGCCCCTCTTTACCCCTTTTTACCCCCCTTTATCCCTCTTTGCAAAAATATTTTAAATATTTTTTAATTGATGAATATTATTTATTAATTATGTTTCATAAATTTTTATTTTGATTTTTATATTAATATAAATTTAATAAAAATTGTTAATATATTACCCTCCTTGTCCCCTCTTTGCACCTATGGAACAAAAATATTTTAAAATATTTTAAACAAATTGATTGGTGCATCAATACTTTTAACTTTGATGCACCAAAAATGAGTGAAATACTCATTTTGTCCAAATAAATAGGAATAGAGAAAGAAAAAGGTTTGAAACAAATTTAGACAAAATAAGTATTTCACTCAGTTTTAATGCACCAAGAATAAATGTATTGGTGCACCATTAACTTTCCAAAATAATATTGTCTAAGTCAATTTTTTCTGAACTTAATTAGAATTTGAGATTTTTTTAGATGATTTTGTGTATTTGTAGGATTATTTGTAAAAAATTAATATTATTCTAGTATAGATATTAAGTAATATTATAAAAGATTGATTTTATTTATTATCATCTAACTATAAGAGCAGTAGACCCATGTCTCTCCCCATGAAAATATCAAGGTCTATCAATTTATCACAATCTAGGTATTCATTGTGAGGGTGAAATGATAGCAACATTTCTGTGAAGTAGAAGTGGTGGACCATGAATGTGTAAGAAACAGCTTTTAACCTGCATGGATAGGACTTCGGGTGCTTGACTTGACTTGGTGCATGACAAATAAAGGCTTAACGGCTTAATAAGAACAGATTTGCAACCTTAATTTAATATTATCAATTAGATCTCACTTAGGATATAGTCTTAAAAATGTGAAGATATTGGATTTGACTAGTTTCACCTAAATATCCAATTTTCATTTACTTTATGTAATATATCTGTAATTCTTAATATTTATAAAAATATATTTCAAAGAAAGAGATGTCAAGATATTTCTTTATAATCAAAGTGTTTAGAAGTGTTACTTATATTTGGAGGACATTGTAACTTGATTAATCTTAATCTTTAAGCCATGTACAAGTCCCCTAATCTCATATATACCGAGTAAACAACCATGGAGAGTGGCTTAGAGGAGCGTTGAGCACAAAACGAACTCAAGCCCTACCTTTATAAAGAGAGTTTCTTGATCATCAGACCAACCTCTCTTATACTTAATGTCAAGATATTAAAACTCGACTTAAATTTTATAAATCGTCTTTAAAATAACCCACTAAGTGTCATACTCCGAGACTCATAATCTGAAATAAATCCCATAAAAAGTCTCATCAAACTAATAAATTTCACAGTTCTTAATTTGTTAACAATTTGCGACATTAATTTACATGCCACGTGTAGAATGGTCACAGCAGTTGTCTTCTTATATAGTGTTATTGTAGTATAAAAAATAACATAAAAAATTATTCACATGACACACGTTCATGGCCAACCTATCAGCATATTTAAGCTCTTCATAAATTTGGCTGACCCACACCAATCTATGATATCATCATTTTTGTCGTGACTACAACTTATGAATTTATGATTCCTTTGACAAGTCAATGAGATTCCAAAGTAGTAAACAAATAATGGAAGGCTTATTGTTAGTACTACCTCACATCGTCGTACTATTATTATTACTGATAATGTAGGGTAATTAGTACCAAATAGGGTGAAATTTAGAATATGACTGAATTGAGATAAAAAAAAACTTATTTTTAGGATTTAGGTTGGATTGTAGTCAGAAATTTAAAATCAACCGACACAACCTGAATTGATTCAATTTGACTTGAGCTTCAGAAAATATAAAAAATCTGTTGTTGTTTTTTTTTTCCAAATTTGGAATAAAATTAAGTCGGACTATTTGGACAAAAAGCTCGAGTTATATCGAATCATGCTCAATAATTGTTTATATGGGTTGAGTTGAGTTTGATTAATTAAAATTGAGTCCAACCCACCTGAGTTTTAGACCTAGTATGAAATAAAGGAAGGCTCGAGACTATGTAGAAG
Source organism: Chimonanthus salicifolius (assembly GCA_013350335.1). NCBI lineage: Eukaryota > Viridiplantae > Streptophyta > Magnoliopsida > Laurales > Calycanthaceae > Chimonanthus > Chimonanthus salicifolius. Next base: position 61,628,082 of record CM023538.1, on the reverse strand, counting down.
AGAGTGGAATAAAGTAAGATGATGAACAAATAATTTAATTGATTAATTTTTTTTAATTTAGATTAAAAAATCTTGAATTTAATTTCTTCTGAACTTATATATCATTGATGGAACACAACAAAAGACAATTTCCATCACTCTAGGCTCACCTTCCATCATTCTCTTGTTTATAGCTAAAACTCTTCCACAAATGTTAAAAAAGCTACACCTTTTTGCCACGAAAAGATTTTTTAAAGAAGTGGGAGGTGACAAGTTTGAATCTCCATGATCACACTTGGTGCGCTCTAAGGGCAATGAGTATCACTTGTGGTTGTGTTTTCTTCAGTTTCCTACATGCAAATTCAGAAAAAAAAAACACTCTTTAATAATAGAGAATTGATTGGTGTACCAATACTTTTAACTTTGATGCATAAAAAATGAGTGAAATATTCATTTTGTCCAAACAAATGGGAACAGGGAAAGAAAAAGGTTTGAAACAAATTTAGACGAAATAAGTATTTCACTCGGTTTTAATGCACTAAGAATAAATGTGTTGGTGCACCAATCACTTTCCTAAATAATATTGTCTAAGTCGATTTTTTTCTGAACTTAATTAAAATTTGAGATTTTTAGATGATTTTGTGTATTTGTAGGATTAGTGGTATTATTCTAATATATTAAGTAATATTATAAAAGATTTTATTTATTTATTATCATCTAAGTATTAGAGCAGTAGACCCATCTCTCTCCCCATGAAAAAATCAAGGTCTATCAATTTATCACAATCTCAGTATTCATTGTGAGAGTGAAATGATAGCAACATTTCTGTGAAGTAGAAGTGGTGGACTTCGGGTGCTTGACTTGACTTGGTGTATGACAAACAAAGGGTTAACGGCTTAATAAGAAAAGATTTGGAACCTTAATTTAATATTATCAATTAGATCCCACTTAAGATGTAGTCTTAAAAATGTGAAGATACTGGATTTGACTAGTTTCACCTAAATATCCAATTTTCATTTACTTTATGTAATATATATGTAATTTTTAATATTTATAAAAATATATTTTAAAGCAACTACGGAAAGTAAGTCAGAGGGGTGTTGAGCACAAAACGAATTCAAGATGCTCCTTCATGAGGAAAACTTTTTGAGTATCAGACCAACTCCTCTTAGATTCGAGATTTCAAGATATCAAGATATTAAAACTTGAATCAATTTTATAAATCTTCATATTTTTATATTCTTTAAAATAACCTTTTAAGTATCATACTCAGAGACTCATAATCTGAAATAAATCCCATAAAAAACTCATTAAACTAATAAATTTCACATAGTTCTTAATTTGTTAACAATTTGCGACATTGATTTACATGCCACGTGTAGAATGGTCACAGCAGTTGTATTCTTATATAGTGTTATTGTAGTGTAAAAAATAAAATAAAAAATTATTCACATGATGCACGTTCATGGCCAACCTATCAACATATTTAAGCTCTTCATAAATTGGGCTGACCCACACCTATCTATAATATCATCATTTTTGTGGTGACTACAACTTATGATTCCTTTGACAAGTCAATGAGATTCCAAAGTAGTAAACAAATAATGGAAGGCTTATTGTTCGTAGTTCGTACTACCTCACATCGTACTATTATTATTACTGATAATGTAGGGTAATTAGTACCAAATAGGGTGAAATTTAGGTTGCGTAACCAGTGACTTGGGTTTTGTATTTATAAATTTAGAATAAGACCGAATTGAAATAAAAAAAAACTTATTGAGGATTTAGGTTGGATTGAAGTCAGAAATTTAAAATCAATCGACACAATCTGAATTGATTCAATTCGACTTGAATTTCAGAAAATATTAAAAATCTGTTGTTGTTTTCTTTTTTCCAAATTTGGACTAAAATTAAGTCAGACTATCTAGACGAAAAACTCGAGTTATATCGAATCAAGCTCAATAATTGTTTATATGGGTTGGGTTGAGTTTGATTAATTAAAATTGAGCACAATCCACCAGAATTTTAGAACTAGTATGAAATAAAGGAAGGCTCGAGACTATGTAGAAGAGAGTGGAATAAAGTAAGATGATGAACAAATATTTTAATTGATTAAAAAATTTAAATTTAGATTAAAAAATCTTGAATTTAATTTCTTTTGAACTTACTTAATACACAAAGGTTACAAATAATTTCTTTTATTTTTAAAATTAATCTCTAGAGTAGAAATATTTATGATATAAAAAAATTAAATTAAAATAAATATAAGGCAAAAGCACTCTTGTAACGACTCGTCCCGGCTTTGCTTTGGCGATACAACTCACTGCTGCTCTCAAAAGGCCTTGTGCTAGAAAGAAGAAGGCTACCACTTATACACCAGGGAATTTCTAATGCACCCTTAAAGCCAGAGTCGTCCCCGGCTTTGCACATACAAGAACCAAGCCCACACCCTCAGGCAGAGAGTTGAACCATTCTCTGATACCATTTATAACGACATGTCCCATTAGCCCAATATTGTCTGCTTTGGGCCTCCACACACAAGCCCGTACAGCTTTGCTTTGGCGAGTCAACCTATTGTTGCTCCCAAAAGGCCTTGTGCTCCTGGCTACTTTTTCTCTCTCACGCCCACACTCACATGCAGAGAGTTGAACCGTGCTCTAATACCATTTGTAACGACCCGTCCCATTAGCACAATATTGTTCGCTTTGGGCCCACACATACAGGCCCTCACGGCTTTGCTTTGGCGAGTTAACCCATTGCACTTTTTATCCCAATCCAACACATACCGAGTAAGCAACCACGGGGAGTAACTTAGAAGGGGTGTTGAGCACAAAACGAACTCAAGACTTCCCTTCATGAGGGGAGCTTCTTGAGTATTAGACCAACTCTTGTTAGATTCAAGATTTCAAGATATTAAAACTTATTGTAACACCCCTCCCTCCCGAGAGTAAGATCAGAGTGAAATGGAATTTTGGGGCAAGGTTTATTAAATGCCCTCTTTATATTTTAATTACTTTTCTATATTCCAAACTTATATATTTTCATTCACTTAAATCAAAGTATCAAGTTTGCATAAACAAAATTTATTTACTAAACTAATCTTACCTACTGACACACTACTCTGGGTCGGGTCACTACAATACTACCACCTTTTAGGATTTTCGTCCCGAAAATTAGACGAACCTTGGGCATAAAACAAAATTACACAAACAACTTTGGTTGGTACTTTCTCATTTCCGATTCCAGTTCCCAAGTAGACTCTTCATTCCCATATCGTTCCCAAACTACTTAAATTGTATAAATCATCATATTTTTATATTCTTTAAAATAACCCTCTAAGTATCATATTCAATGACTCATAATTTGAAATAAATCTCATAAAAAAGTCTCATCAAACTAATAAATTTTACATAATTCTTAATTTGTTAACAATTTGCGACACAGATTTTACATGCCACGTGTAGAATGGTCACAGCAGCTGTCTTCTTATATAGTGTTATTGTAGTATAAAAAAATAAAATAAAAAATTATTCACATGATACACGTTCATGGCCAACCTATCAACATATTTAAGCTGTTCATAAATTGGGCTGACCCACACCTATCTATAATATCATCATTTTTGTGGTGACTACAACTTATGATTCCTTTGACAAGTGAATGAGATTCCAAAGTAGTAAACAAATAATGGAAGGCTTATTGTTAGTACTACCTCACATCATCGTATTATTATTATTACTGATAGTGTAGGGTAATTAGTACCAAATAGGGTGAAATTGAGGTTGGATAATCAGTGAATTGGGTTATGTATTTACAAATTTAGAACATGACTGAATTGAATTAAAAAAAACTTATTTAGGATTTAGGTTGGATTGAAGTCAAAAATTTAAAATCAACCGACAAGACCATTTAGGTTGGATTGAAGTCAAAAATTTAAAATCAACCGACAAGACCTTAATTGATTCAATTCGACTTAAGCTTTAGAAAATATAAAAATTCTGTTGTTTTTTTCTTTTTTCCAAATTTGGACTAAACTTAAGTCGGACTATCTGGACAAAAAGCTCAAGTTATATTGAATCAGGCTCAATAATTGTTTATATGGGTTGGGTTGAGTTTGATTAATTAAAATTGAGCCCAACCCACCTGAGTTTTAGACCTAGTATGAAATAAAGGAAGGCTTGAGACTATGCAGAAGAGAGTGGAATAAAGTAAGATGATGAACAAATAATTTAATTGATTAAAATATTTAAATTTAGATTAAAAGTTCTTGAATTTAATTTCTTCTGAACTTATAAATCATTGATGGAACACGACAAAAGACAGAACTTCCATCACTTTCCATCATTATCTTGTTTATAGCTAAAACTCTTCCACAAATATTAAAAAAGCTACACACCTTTTTGCCACGAAAAGATTTTTTAAAGAAGGGAGGTGACAAGTTTGAATTTTCATTCACTTGGTGAGCTTTAAGGGCAATGGGTATCACTTGTAGTTGGGTTTTCTACAGTTTCCTACATGCAAGTTCAGAAAAAAAAAAAAAAAACACTCTTTAATAATAGAGAATTGATTGGTGTACCAAGACTTTTAACTTTGGTGCACCAAAAATGAGTGAAATACTCATTTTGTCCAAACAAATGGGAATAGGGAAAGAAAAAGGTTTGAAACAAATTTAAGCAAAATAAGTATTTCACTCAGTTTTAATGCACTAAGAATAAATGTGTTGGTGCGCCAATCACTTTCCTAAATAATATTGTCTAAGTCGATTTTTTCTGAACTTAATTAAAAGTTGAGATTTTTAGATGATTTTGTGTATTTGTAGGATTGGTGGTAAAAAATTAATATTATTCTAATATATTAAGTAATATTATAAAAGATTTTATTTATTTATTATCATCTAAGTATTAGAGCAGCAGACCCATGTCTCTCCCCATGAAAATATCAAGGTCTATCAATTTATCACAATCTCAGTATTCATTGTGAGGGTGAAATGATAGCAACATTTCTGTGAAGTAGACGTGGTGGACCATGAATGTGTGGACTTCGGGTGCTGACAAACAAAGGCTTAACGGATTAATAAGAAAAGATTTGGAACCTTAATTTAATATTATCAATTAGATCCCACTTAAGATATAGTCTTAGAAATGTGAAGATATTGGATTTGACTAGTTTCACCTAAATATCCAATTTTCATTTACTTTATGTAATATATCTGTAATTTTTAATATTTATAAAAATATATTTTAAAGTGTCTAGGAGTCTTATCTGTATTTGGAGGACATTCTAACTCGACTAGTTCTTGAGTCATGTGCAAGCCTCTCAATCTTACACATACTGAGTAAGCAACCACGGAGAGTAACTTAGAGGGGTGTGAGGACAAAACGAACTCAAGATGCTCCTTCATGAGAAAAACTTTTTGAGTATCAGACTACCTCCTCTTAGATTCGAGATTTCAAGATATCAAGATGTTAAAACTTGAATCAATTTTATAAATCTTCATATTTTTATATTCTTTAAAATAACGTTGTAACTACCGAGACTCATAATCTGAAATAAATTCCATAAAAAGTCTCATCAAACTAATAAATTTCACATAGTTCTTAATTTGTTAACAATTTGCGACATTGATTTACATGCCACGTGTAGAATGGTCACAGCAGTTGTCTTCTTATATAGTGTTATTGTAGTATAAAAAATAAAATAAAAAATTATTCACATGATACACGTTCATGGCCAACCTATCAACATATTTAAGATCTTCATAAATTGGGCTGACCCACACCTATCTATAATATCATCATTTTTGTGGTGACTACAACTTATGATTCCTTTGACAAGTCAATGAGATTCCAAAGTAGTAAACAAATAATGGAAGGCTGTTATTGTTAGTACTACCTCACATCGTACATAGTTGTTGAACAATATTATTATTACTGATAATGTAGGGTAATTAGTATCAAATAGGGTGAAATTTAGGTTGGGTAATCAGTGAATTGGGTAGGGTGAAATTTAAGTTGGGTAATCAGTGAATTGGATTATGTATTTATAAATTTAGAACATGATTAATTGAGATTAAAAAAACTCATTTAGGATTTAGGTTGGATTGAGGTCAAGAATTTAAAATCAACTCACACAATCTGAATTAACTCGATTCAACTTGAGTTTCAGAAAATATAAAAAAATTGTTGTTTTCTTATTTGGACTAAAATTAAGTTGGACTATCTGGACGAAAAACTCGTGTTGTATTGAATCAGTCTCAATAATTGTTTATATGGGTTGGGCTGAGTTTGATTAATTAAAATTGAGTCCAACCCACTTGAGTTTTAGACCTAGTATCAAATAAAGGAAGGCTCGAGACTATGTAGAACAGAGTGGAATAAAGTAAGATGATGAACAAATAATTTAATTGATTAAAAAATTTAAATTCAGATTAAAAAATCTTGAATCTAATTTCTTCTGAATTTACTTGATACACAAAGGTTACAAATAATTTCTTTTATTTTTAAAATTAATCTCTAGAGTAAAAATATGGCAGGCTATACAGGCACCCGACTTTTTGCTAGGAGACACCCAATTTTGGATTTTAGATGGAATTTACCATTTTGCCTTTCCACTTAAACAACAGCATGCCCGAATGAATTTCTTTCCTTCGAATGAACTGCTCCTTTTCGACGTTGTCAGGCAGCGGATGAAAGTGGAGGAGGGGGCCCTTCGTTGATGGAAGGTGGGACTCACCAGGTGATATCGAAGCCAAGGCAGGGTCGACATCAGTAGTGTTGGTTTGATGGAGATAGAGTCCCAGAGCCAGCAGATTTGGCTGAAAATGTCTCAAAAAATGGGTTCTGGGCAATGCGGTAGAGATACACGTTAAAAAAACCAGTCAAAGGGGCCCCACAGTTGATCGAAACCCAACGTCTTCCTTAGGTGTAGAGAGGTGGGCTAGGGGCGACCGTGGTGGCGATTTTACCCTTCGCATAAACAGTAAAAATTCAATCGGCTGATTTTTACTATTCATGTGAATTTCGGCGAGCCGACTTGCACTGTTCATGAATTTTGGCGAGCCAATTGCCCTGATCGACGAGCCGATTGCACTGTTTATGAATTTTGGCGAGCCAATTGCCCTGATCGACGAGCCGATTACACTGTTCATGAATTTTGACGAGCCGTCGATTTGCATTGTTCATGAATTTTGGCAAGCCGATTTGCACTGTTTAGACATTTCTGGCATTCTTTTTTCTTCGGTACGACAGGTGGAGGATAAATTGGGCATCACGGTAAAACCCGTGTCGGTTTTTACAAAATGTTCATGAGACGATCGCTGGCCTTTAATTTTGTAGAAAATATTTAAATCTTAATTTAAAAAAAGTGAATGTAAATATAGATCTTGAGTTTAAGAATCTGATATTGAAATCTTGCCTACACCCAAATGAGACCCAAATGAGACCCATTTCCATCCGTACACCTCGGAAAGATGATAAATATCTGAGCGCTCCTTTACCCATTCAGAGCCAATCGCCTTGTGGAGAAATTTTAATGGCTTTCCCTGAACTTCTTTTCATTTCCATGAATTCCTTTCTCTCTTTTTAGGGCATTAGACAAACCTTCCACAGTCCAAACACCATTGAGAGAGAGAAGAAGAAGAAGAAGAGGAAAATCAAAGAAATGGAAGCAGAAGTGGTGAATATAAGCAGATGTGAGTGTGCTGCCAGTCAGCACAAGCAAGTTGAACTCTCCACCTTTGCAGATACTTCAATTTCTGGCAAGAGAACGGAGGCCTTAGATACTCAAAGGTTGGATTTGATGAAGTCAAAACTGAGAACTGAACCAAAAATCAAAATCATAAAAGCTTCATCAGTCAGCAGTGGATGTTCCATCCACAGAGTTCCCCATCGTTTCCGCCAAGACAATGAGAACTCGTTCGAGCCCAAAATCATCTCAATTGGCCCGTTTCACTATCACAAAAGAGGACATCCTGAAGAACAAAAATGGAGGTACATTCAAGCCATGGAAGATCACAAATGGAGGTATCTTCATTTGATTCTCAGTCGAATTGGTGAGAACTTCTTGGACAAGCTCTGGAAAGCTGCCAAAGACTCTGAGAAAAAAGCCCGAGAGTGTTACTCGGAGGAATTCGAAGACATCGACAGCGATTCCTTTGTTGAAATGATGGTTCTGGATGGCTGCTTCATCATCGAGCTCTTCCGAAGGTCAAGGACAAAGGGATTTGAAGATGATCCGCTCATCAGACTGGAGTGGCTGAAGAAGCACCTGGCCATTGACTTGCTCATGCTTGAAAACCAGATGCCATTTTTTCTTCTCCAAACTCTGTTTAATCTGATAAATATTTCCTGCTCCTGTCTTGCAGAAATGGCTCTTGGGTTCTTCGACTTTGTGCTTCCAACCAAGAAATACACAGAGCATTCCAACCATGAAATTCAGAATCTACTCCATTTGGTGCACGTCAGTCTTGTTCCTTCCTCTGGTGGGAAAAGAAGGGATACCATGAAAATGATCCCCTGTGCATCTGAACTTCAAGCAGTAGGATTTTTGTTCCAGAAGAGGGAGGCCAAGACCAATTGCAGTGAAGGCATCTTGGGCATAAATTTCCAACAGCGAAAGTTTGGGGTGGTATATCGTGGTATTATCGAAATCCCTCCGTTAACGGTTTCAGATGTTACAGGCACTCTGTTCCTTAATCTCGTCGCATTCGAGCAGTGCTACCCCCATGTCGCCACCGACGTCTCGTGCTACATCGTCTTTCTTGATTGCCTCGTTGCCACCGTGAAAGACGTCGGAATTCTCTGCAACCATGGAATCGACAACTGTTTTGGAAGCAACCAGCATCTGGTTGATCTTGTAAACAAGATTGGGGGAAAGCTTATTGTTGATAACATTGACTTTCTCGATACCTTCAAACGAATCAATGAACATTATGAAGGAATTACGAATAGTCGATTGCGAGCGAACTTCAACCGGAATTACGTAAAGAATCCATTGGCAGTGATTTCTGTGTTCGTTGGCATTCTCTCTGTTCTCACTACCATTGTCTTCCAGCTTCTTAATCTAATTAGATCTTTTAATAAATAAGCCATTTTCTTCACCATATAAGCTTTCATACCGTATGTTTGTATTGTTCGCTGTACTGTTTGGAAATCAAATAAAAAAATGTTTTGTTTTGTTTTGTTTAGTGAGAATTAATTGCAGCAATGTAAAAAGTTGTAATAAGACTTCATCTCTCACAATAATTTGCTCACTTGTCCTGATGACATAATAATATAAATATTAAAAAAAAAAATCAAAAGTGGTTCAATGCCAAAGAATACAAACTTAATTTTTTTTTTTTAAATTTACACGTTGGACTCAATTATGATCGACTTGATTTCAGTTGAGATTCCCAGTTCTGTATATGGCTGGCTCAGCGGTTTGAATCGTGACTAGGTTGTCAATGGCTGACTCAACTCTGTGTGAGTGGGTGTGACTCAACAGGTGAAGGATAACCAAGAGGGTACTGTCGTGCATCGATTAGTACCAAAGTAAATAATGTACCATCTTTTTTTCTGATGTGATTTGTCCAACAATGAGAGAGAGCTGTACAAAATTCAATAGAGCACGACGTTGAGTGATCTTCAGCTGCACTCGAAAGTTGGGGCTGAAGGATCTCCTAAAATCTAGGATCCCCTAAAATCTAGGGTCATATAGGTCGAGTGAGATTTTAGGGTCTTTTTGTAACTATTATATTAAGAAATTTAAATGTGTGAGAGCCGAGTCTTTTCTCTCTCGAGCCATAAGCGACGGCCTACGCCACTTATACTTAGGGCCGGCCCTGAGTCCCACCTTCAAAATGCAGAGGGAGATTAGGATTCGAGTCGCTTCACTCAATTAATTTTATGGGTTTAATATTCAGATCTTAATAAGTGGTATCAGAAATAGATTTTAATACTATTTCATATGGACTCAAAAGATCCCCTAAGTGAAAACGATGGCTAGTCTCGTTCGAGAGAAAGATAGTTGGACTACGATCGAGTCCCACATTGAATCTAAAGATTTATAAATGAGTTGGGTTACTCCAGTTAGACTAGTCTTTTAGACTTGATAAATAGATCTTAACACGAAAAAAAGTTTTTGATGTATTAATTAGTGAAATGGTAAAGCAGAATTTTAACCATCTACTTTGCAAGCAATTGTTGTGTTGATTATGTTTGGCTTCTCCTTTGATATATAAATCATGGCCCAGTTCAAATAATTTTGCAAGTAAAACATAGCCCAATTGAAATTATTTTGCCAGTAAAATCACTCACTTGAAATAAATCATGGCTCAATTACCTTCTATGATCTAACCATGACCTATTTTTTTTTTTAATTTACGTGTAGAAAATCATGGGATACCCAGCGTAAAACTCCACGGTTGAGCTCACTACTCCTAAAGCACACCAAGGACATACGATTACTACAAGTCTCGAATCTAGATAGCATTTTCTCTTAAAATCTAGAATAGATAATGAAATGAGTATTCTTAAACATAAGGATGGCATGAAAATTTAGAGGAAATAATAGGGCATTTATTGTAAGAGGGAGGATAAATGACAACCTAAAAATAGACACGCAAGCATGACATTGAAAGAAAATCCAATGTCATTGGTTGAATGGTCTTGTCACAATTTGTTTAGACCAAATCATATCAGGCTCTATATTTTCATTATTCACTTAAAAAATTATATTCTAAACTTTTAAATTTTATCAATTGATGGTAAATATCCAATGTGTAAGATCTCACTATGTACTAAATTTGATTTATATAGTCTAAAGTTGATAGGGTAAAATATAAGTTGGTATCTAAAACATAATGTCCTACATGTATCACGTATCAGTGTTTTAGGATATTTAGAGAATTCAAAGATATTTTTGTTATTTTCTTTCTAATTTTGTAATTGGACCAAGTAGTTGAGGGTATTAGAATTTAGCACCAAGTTTTGCTTATCTTTTTCAATTTCTCTGTTTTTCTCAATTTTTTAAAATTTTCCTAATTTTCTATGTTAAGAGTTTAGGCGTTCAATGGATGATAACACCATTCAAACATGGTGAAATAAATGTTAATAATTGCTCATATTTTTCCCTTTTCTTTTCTTTTTGAATTTTTTGGACACTTTTGAAAATTTTGTATATATAGAAATATTAAAAATTTCTAGTTTATAGCTTTGAAATTCTTTGACCCGCGTTCGAGGAGATTTGGGGACCTCCGATTTGGTCAAATTTGGTTTCATAGCGTAAATTTGTACATGGGCTTCCCATACAAATCTGAGCTTCTGCTGCCATCAGATCTTCATCTTGACCTTAGATCCAAGTGGCTCCTGCACTTATACACTTAGGATCGACACCACCACGGTCGCCCCTGGCCCACCTCTCTACACCTAAGGAAGACGTTGGGTTTCGGTCAACTGTGGGGCCCCTTTGACTGGTTTTTCTGCCGTGTATCTCTACCGCATCGCCCAAAACCCATTTTTTGAGACATTTTAGCCAGATCTGCTGGCTCTGGGACTCTATCTCCATCAAACCAACACTACTGATGTCGCCCCTACCTTGGCTTTGATATCACCCAGTGAGTCCCACCTTCCATCAACGGTGGCCCCCCTCCTCTTCCACTTTTATCCGCTGCTTGACAACGTCGGAAAGGAGCAGTTCATTCGAAGGAAAGAAATTCATTCAGGGGTGCGGCTGTTTAAGTGGAAGAGCAAAATGGTAAATTCTATCTAAAATCCAAAATCGGGTATCTCCTAGCAGAAAAATTGGGTGTTTGTATATCCTGCCTAGAAATATTTATAATATAAAAAAATTAAATTAAAATAAATATAAGACAAAAGCACTCTTGTAACGACTCGTCCCGGTAGCACAATATTGTCCGCTTTGGGCCCCCCCACACAAGCCCGCATGGCTTTGCTTTGGCGAGCCAACCCACTGTTGCTCCCAAAAGGTTTTATGCTCTTGGCTACTTTTTCTCTCCCACGCCCACACTCACAGGCAAAGAATTGAACCGTGCTCTGATACCATTTGTAATGACCCGTCCCACTAGCACAATATTGTCCGCTTTGGGCCCCCACACACAGGCCCTCACTGCTTTGCTTTGGCGAGTCAACCCACTGCTGCTCCCAAAAGACCTTGTGCTAGAAGAGAAGGGATTCCAACTTCTATCCCATAAAACAACTCTCCTCATAAGTAATGTGGGACAAGTAGCGCCCAACCTTACTACTTTTTTATCTCTCATCAATGTTTCACAAACACGGGGTATTACAACTCTAGTGAATTTGGACTATAGAAATCTATTTAAGTAATTTCATTTATAAGTTTTTACTTCTTGATGTCAAACTCATTTTATAACAAAAAAATTTGATAGATAGATAGGTTATTATGAGTTTCATAAAAGTGCTGAAAAAATCATTCTACTTAATTTTTAATATTAAAATATAATCATTTAAATAAATTTCAATGATGTTCAATGCAACTTATATGATGCATAATATAAAAAAAAAGAAGTAGAAATTAACTTTAAATAAGAAAATAACAATTTTAATAATCTAAATTCACTATAAAGCGAATTCCATCTAGAGCCTCTAGACTCAGACAAAACAGACACTCAAATATTTTAGTAGTTTCACCTAAATGGACCATGATCTGTTGATTTTTTTTATATATAAATTATGTACATTAATTAACTTGCATATTAATTATTATAAGTTAAGACAAAAAAGATCAAATGAGAACTATAAAAATAATTTTTTATCTATTTCTTTTATATAATTCTTGACTATCCGATTTTAGATTTTTCTTAAATCTATCTTGTTTTAATTATTTTTTTCATTCTTCCCACGTCATTTTCCTTCCGTAAGCAGTTGCTTAGGAAATAAATTGAAGCAGCAGAAGCAGGTACAAGTGTACAAGGAAAATAAAAGAGTGATAAATAATGGGCTTAAATTATGATATAATTGTTGTTATCTCATCATGATACTCTCATTAGGTCATCAAAGTGTGGTGCAAATATATTTTAAAAATAAAAAATAGGCAAGGTGTAGTTTTGTAACGCCCCTCCCTCTAACCACCATCATCAGAGTAAAATATAGAGAATAATTAGTGGAGAGGGAGGCGTGCGTCACTACGCGAGCCAAGTCCGAGTCCGAAAACCCGGCCCTTGATTGGCCCAACTAGAGTGTGCATGAAAACATTTGCAAACTCTGATTATCCTGTGGAAATTTAAAACATTTATTCCATTGCATGAATAACAATACACATCTCAAAGCAAAATAAGGAATTCCCAACAATAAGTGAGTAAAAAAAATACAAAACTTAATTACAAAACAATATCTCATTTATTACATTCCCCAAAATATACATCATCCTTTCATATAATACATTGTATCCAATAACTCAAAATGTAAGAAAATATAAATTGAGACATCCGAGCTCCTTTCTTGAATCCATCTCGATCGTAATCTTCTACCCTCTAGTCCGATCCCATCTGTATCTCTTAAACCTGCATACGAATCTGAGGGGAGGGGGGGAGAGGGGGGGGGGATTTATGGGCTTAGTCAACTCGCCCAGTAAGAATTCCAATCATATATATGCATTAGGCATCATTATAATAAGTACATGTATACTTACATTTTCATACTCAGAAAAAATAGCATATTACAGATTTTATACTTTCTCAAATCCAAATCATGTATTAATACGATACATTTCTCAAAAGTCATCTCCAAATCATCATATAAATCCCATGTTCAACTTATATTTAAGATTGTTTATAAATGTCATCATAGAAAACTTATACTCCAAAAACATTATACATGTTGCAAACTCCCATTTATCCCGTCATAAATATTTCATACCATATTACAAAATCCCCTTGTACATAAGTAATTTGTGTTTCATTTATAGAAAACTTCATAATCATTTCATCATAAAACATATCATGTTTCATAAGTTATATAAGATCCATCTCTACCTCACCATACCCATATCTACATTCTCACCTTGTATCATACCACACCTTCTCCCCTTAATCATCTTACCATTCATTAGATTCCAACTACCTCTTCCTTGTTGCATTTCTTAATTCACATAAGTACTGTAATTTCACATATATTCTATCATTGCCCATAACATACTCATACTCAATTCATACTCCTCCCGTTGAGGGAGTTATTCGTTCATAATCGTTTAGTCTCATTTCTATTCCTTCTTTTGAATGACCAACAATTTAACCGGCATACCAGTGGAGTGTTGCCTCCAATACTTTCATTTATATGCCCAACAATTTAACCAGCGTACTGGTGGAGTGTTGCCTCGAAGACTTTTTGTTACACAACCAACAATTGTTACACAACCAACAATTTAACCGTCGTACCGGTGGAGTGTTGCCTCCAAGATTCATTTCATATACGACATAAGGTTGTACTCAAGTTACCAACCTCTACTTCTTTCATTGCCAAACCTAGGTCCTATTATACATCATTTACATTTTCGGGGTGTTCCAAATATCACAATACACATCTCAACATACATAAATCCCATATCATTCATATAAATCTACTTATTTTCCTAACACCCATTTCCAAATGTCTCATAACTTCCTATCATCTTAATACCTTTCCTATCGAACATACTTGATTAATCACGTAATTCCTATAATTCCTCCACAACACTCTCATTGCAAATATTCTTATAAAGTATATTTCATCATATCAATTTATGGAATCACTTTCAATGATTATTATCATAAAACCTCATTTTCAAATCACATTGAATTGTACATACAAAAATACTTTCTATGTATAGTATAAAACTTCCATATTATACTAACATCCTATTCATTGAATAGAAAACTATTCGTAACACATTTTCTTTATTCATTTACCAAATTCATAATCATATTCATCATATAATACTAAAATCTCAAAATCAATCTTATTTGCTAATAAGGAAATCGCAGTGATATAATACAACACCCAATGATTCAACAAAGTAGGAAAACCTACCTTAATACGATGATTTCGGAGTTTCCTAGTGTCTTCAAGAAGTGTCAAACAACGATTACCAAGCTGCGACAAAAGAATACGTATACTACAATGAAGTACTCAAGAATAAAAGATGAAAACTGAAGGGATGGAGATCCTAAGAATTAATCAGGTCCCTATCTTAACGTTTTATTTTAGTTTTAACAAAAGGGTGTTAAATAGAGTTTGGAAAATCAAAAGGGGTAGAGACACATTCTTCAATGAATTAAACACGTGGGGTAGTACGACATCACTTTTACAAATTCATTTCAAAAGTCGAATAGGATATCAAGGTATCATCATTATTTTCAAACCTTTGAATGAATAAACAATAAACATTCTCCATGTTTTTCTCAAAATCAAAACACGAGACAGCAAGTACCCTTTTAATAAATAATATAGTGATTGGATATTTACTGAAACTCCCCCCATCTTACATTATTTTGTACTGTAATGAAATAAAATAAGTTCGGACTGGCATTGTGAATTTTTTTACAGATTTAACCAGTTGCTACCCTCATAACATACTCATTACTTAAGGCTACCCTCATAACATACTCATTACTTAAGGATGTATTGTGAGTATAAGAACTGTCCTACCTTGGAATGGTTCAGGGGCTGGATGGATTTGAAGAAAATAATAATAGTAACTCATAGTAATTTTGCTTTAAGAATACCAAATTCCCAAATTAAAATAAGGTAAGAATCAAAGGCAAACTCCTATAGAACATGCCTAAGGAGACCATCTTTCCTCATCATAAATTTACTGAAATTCACTCCCAATATCAAATCGATTTTGAACTGAAAATTAGTCCCCCATTTGATACATAGCCAGATATTAACAAATTCCAAGTGATGACATCTCTCTCAGTCATTTTGTCAAACACCTTCTTGGATTAATCATCAACTGATTTTATAAGTAACATAATAGGGCAAAACACCTTAAAGTAGATTAGGTGGTGGCTGCAGGTGGGCGGTCATTGCAAGCCTGTGTATTATCATTTTTAGGTTTTATAAATAAAACCATTGAATGCAAGGAGATGGGGTTTTGTATCTACAGTCCAAAATAAACAACTGAAGTGATTTTTATTTCAGGTTTGTACAACATGTATGATTGAAGGGCTGCTGCAATACCCAACATATGTAATCAAAAGAATCGGGAGAAAGGCTTACCTTCAACCAATGGAGAGAGATAAATTCAAGTAATCCAAAGAGGGCCTGCTGTAATCCTTTTCCTCTTTCCTTCTTCACCTTTCCTTTTTTTCCTTTCCTTCCTCGTTTTTCCTTCTTAACTTTCACAGTGGGGAGATGGGTTTCTCAGTGTAAGGTTTGGAAGATGGACTACTGACTGTTGTGTGAAGAAGAGAAGTGGAAGGAAGAACTGCCATAGGAGGGAAAGGAATAGGGAGTACCGTGGGCATGTAGTGGGGGAAGTGGGGAGCTGTGCGCATGGAAATGTGGAAACAGAGAGTGTCGTACGCATGGAGTAGGGAAACTGCCATGCGCACGAGTCAAGTGGGATTTGACTGAGTCTTCAGGGGATTTCTTATATTCCCTATTTGCCACTATATTATTTGAATGTGGCATTTGAGTCCCTGCTACGGAGCGTGACACGTTACTGAACCATTTCAATTAAATCTTATACATTTAATTCTAATTGCGATACCCGACGATTAATTCATACATTAATTTCTTCAATTAATCTCCTACTCATTTTCTCTAATTAATTGATTAATTCTATTAATTTCAATTAATTATTAAACATCCATTATTTATTAATTCTAAAAATTCGGGATGTCACAAGTTTTATAGTGCGGAGGTCCTTAATCTCTTTTTGGTTTCTTCTCTTTTTCTTTTTCTTTTTCTTTTTTCTTTTTTCTTTCTTTCTTTATTAAATTATTATTATAAAATATATTTTTATTTTTTCCCTCCCTTAGGAAATGGATAGGTTTAGAGGATATTTATATATCACACCTCCTACCCGAATTTTCTTCAATTCCGATTTGGAACTCAAAATATTATGAAAAAAGAAATTGTTGAAATTTACCTCCTAAGTTCAATTTCTTTAGTTTGCCTCCAAATTTTTAATCTAAATTATGATATCATATAAAACATCATCACCACAATATGAATTTAATTCTAACAATTTAACCTAATCAATATGGAGATAATTTCAAATCAATTGTGATACTACCCACACCCAAATTTTGTCCAAAATGCCTTGTCTTAAGCTATCTTAATAGGCCAATGGAGAGGAGAGAGAATCTCTTGATTGGACTCTTAGCACTATTTGGCCTCTGGACAAGTAAAACGAAAAAGGTATGTCGAATCAGATGACTAGGTTAGTTCTCTTAAAACTCCCACTTCAGGTGAAGTCTCACACCCACACAGGATAGCCATCGGTTAACGTCACAGGAACTCAAACTCGCAACTTCTCACTTTTTGAAGTAAGAAGTTATCAGTTGAACTACCCCAAATGACTCCTATATTCTGTCGCTGAAAAGTCTCTAATATCACTACAACATGAGTGAGACCTAACGCAAATGTTAGGGACAATTTCTACACTTTGAGGATCCTATTTTTACATAATTGATAAACTAAGATAATACCCACAAAAGTATGTAGGAGACAAACTTCTACAAGTCATGGAAAGGGAAAACCATATTACTACTGATTACAGAAAACAAGATACAGTGTTGGTCATCTAGTGAGCAAATACTTACTTGGTAAAGTTCCTGATTAGATTAATGAGCTGAAAAGTATTGGCAATTATAACAGAGACAATGCCAATTAGTATGGAAATTGCTGTTGTTGGGTTCTTTGCATAGCTGCGTTTGATGCTTGCTTGAATTTGGTGATTCCTTACTTCCTCATAGCGATCGTTGATTTCCTTGAATTTTTGAAGAAAGTAATGATCATTGACAGTAAGCCTTCCCCCAACCTTGTTGATCAGATCAACCAAATGTTAATTACTTCCCACAAAATTCTCGATTCCATGATTGCAAAGAATTCCTACATCCTCGTCGTTGACGATGAGACAATCCATGAAGACGATGTATGCAGAGAAAGCAGTCCCATAATAGCGATAACATTGCTCGAACGCAACAAGGTTAAGTAATAAAACACCTTTAATGACTGAAACCTTCACTCGTGGTATTTTGATTCACTCCACTGTAAAATGGCCAATACCACAAGCGTATTCGCTCAAAATCTATATCCAAGATGGACTCGCTCCCTTCTTCCTTGAACTTGAACCCTAATTTTTGAAGGTCAGATGAACATGGGATCATCTTTGGGATCATCTTTACAACATTAGATTTACTAGGTTTCTTGCAATTGGGTAGGAGACTGGAGTGTACTAGATGAAGAAGATGTAGAGGAGTGCCACTGTCAGCGATTTTTAGACTGTCGACACTGTTGGGACGTGCAAACCCGAAGAAACGAAGAGCTATTTGTGGAAAAGTACTAGGAATGCCCATCAAGCAGAATAGCTCTCGCGGAATGAAGAATGGTATCTGGTTTTCTAGCATGAGCAATTCAATGGCTAGTTACTTCCTTAGCCATTCCACTTTTATGAGGGGATCATGTTTGTCTTCTCCATCCAAAGCTCGTACAAGTTCCGATTTCAATTCTTGAGGGGTCATACGCTTGTATTCAACCCACGTCCTGAGAAAGAGCACAATGATGAAGCAACTATCAATCACCATCATCTGCACAAGTTGAGCGTCGTCGAGCTTGATTTCTTCAGAGTAACATTCTCTTGCTTTCGGCAGTTGCCCTTTAACAAATTTCACAAATTTGTGCAAGCAATCCTCTCTTCAAGAGAAGAGACGCAGATACCTCCGCTTGTGCTGCTCCATTTCTTGTATGTAGATCCACTTCTTCTCCTCCTCCAAGGATTGTTGATTTGTCTTTCATCTGCTCTGAGATTGCCTTCTTGTGTTCCTCCAACTTCTTGTCTTGATTATGAGCTCCTCTTTGTTGATTCTGATTCCTCCTCCTACTATTATGCCGGTAGAGGTAGTTATGAACGTGGTGGTCGCTCTTGAGGTGGTCGTCAATCTTCTCCAAGTATTCTTGGTCGCCCTCCTCTTGAGTGTCAGATTTGTTCCAGATTTGGACATAATGCCGCTACTTGCTACCAGAGGTACCGTCACGAAAACCAGCCTGAGGAAGATCTCTCTTCTTCCTTTGCTGGTATGCAGATTACACAATCTTCTGATCCAAACTGGTATCCTGACACTGGTGCTACTAACCACATGATTGGTGATGCCCAATCTTTGAGCTTCAAGTCCGATTATGAAGGTATGGATCATGTGTTGTTGGGTAACGGTGATTCACTTCCTATTGCGCACACTGGTAGTTTCTCCCTTTCTTCTAGTGCCTCTTGCTTTTGTCTTTCTCGTGTTCTTCATGTTCCACATATGCAAAAGAGTTTGTTATCTGTTGCTCAGTTCACTAAAGATAACTTTGTTAGTTTTACTTTTTATCCATGGAGTTTTGCCATTCGAGACTTACAAACAGGTGCTCTTTTGTTTCAGGGCCAATGTGAAGCCGGCCTCTATCCTATTAAACCTAGTGATTTTTCCACTCGTGCTCTCACAGCGTTCTGCTCCTCGTCATCACTATGGCACCAGCGCCTTAGACATCCTTCCAATAAAATTCTACAAGTTCTTGCAGCTCATAACTGTTTAGACTCTTCTGTCTGTTTTTCACATTTCAAGTTTTGTAATAAGTGTGCGTTGGGAAAGTCTAAACGACTTCCTTTCACTATTCGTACACATCATACTACTGCCCCTTTTGATTTAGTACATTCTGATGTTTAGATGTCTCCTATTTACTCTGTCTCTGGCTTTCGATATTATGTGTTATTCACAGATGATTATACTCGCTTTTCATTGATTTTTCCAATGAAACACAAATCGGAAGTTTTCGCTCACTTTACCACTTTTTTCGCTTATGTTACAAATCATTTTTCTACAACCATTAAACAGTTTCAAAGTGATGGTGAAAAGGAATATGATAACACATCTTTTCGTCACTTGTGTGTGCAAAAAGGAATTAATCACCGCCTATCTTGCCATCATACCCCCCAACAAAATGGTCTTGCAGAAAGAAAACATCGTCATCTGTCGGAAATGGGTCGCACTCTCCTAGTTGCTGCACATCTCCCTTTCAACCTATGGATTGAAGCTCTTTGTACAGTTGTGTACCTTATTAATAGACTCCCTACACCCCTTCTCGACTGGTCCACTCCATATCAGAAGCTCTTTCACACCAAGCCTAATTACCTCTCTCTTCGTAATTTTGGTTGTGCTTGTTATCCTTACCTTGGAGATTATGCTACTAATAAATTGCAACCTCATTCGGTTGAGTGTGTTCTTCTTTGATACAATTCTCACCACAAGGGCTACAGGTGTCTTCACTCTTCTACCGGCAGAGTATACATCTCACGGCACGTCTTATTCAATGAAGCTGTCTTTCCCTATGCCTCCAGCACATTGCGACATACAGCCTTGACGACTCAAGACATGGTCTTTATACCACTAGTCACCATGGCTCCTTCTCCAGCACAACTCTCTTCTCACATGACTGCACCTCTAGTAGTCACACCTGATGCTCCTGCTCCTTCACCCCTTCCATCATCAGCTGCGGAGTCGCCTCCTGCTCCTTCACACTCTCCAGTAACAACTCTGGAGCCATCACCTACTGCCTCCTCCTAAGACACTGCTCCCTCTCCAGTAGCAACTCTGGAGCCATCACCTGCCAATGTACATCCTATGGTGACTCGAGCAAAGTATGGCATCACCAAGCCCAACAAGAGGGTCGCCTTTGCTAGTAGGCATCCTTTACCGCAGGCCTTTGCTTCCTTAGTTTCGTCCTCTAACTTGGAGCTCACCTGCTATACTCAGGCTACTCGATTCACAGAATGGAGACATGCAATGAATGATGAATTTAATGCTCTCTTACAGCAACAAACTTGGTCTCTAGTTCCACCTCGTCCTCAAGCTAATACTGTTGGTTGTAAATGGATGTTTAAAATAAAACGTTGTTCTGATGGCACTATTGAATGCTATAAGGCACGCCTTCTTGCAAAGGGCTTTCATCAACAAGCTGGAATTGATTATGATGAGACATTCAGCCCCGTTGTCAAACCAGCTACTATCCGCATAGTCCTCAGTCTTGCTGTCAGTTGTGCATGGCCTATTCATCAGTTAGATGTCAAGAATGCTTTCCTTCATGGACATCTCACCAAAGACGTCTACATGACTCAGCCACCAGGTTTCGTTGACCCCGTTCTCCGTAATCACATCTGCAAACTTCATAATGCCATTTATGGCTTGAAACAAGCACCAAGGGCCTGGTTCCAACGCTTCAGCTCATTCCTCCTGACACATGGTTTTGTTCAAAGCAAAGCGGATACTTCCATGTTCATTTTTCGACGGGCCTCTACAATTATGGTTCTCTTGCTATATGTTGATGATATTGTCTTAACTGGCAATACTCCATCTCTCCTCCATTATTTCACTTGTAGATTGGGCATCGAGTTTGAAATCAAGGATCTTGGTAAACTTCACTATTTCCTAGGCATTGAAGTGACTCATCTTCCTCAAGGATTACATCTCTCTCAGAACAAATATACACTTGACATCCTTCGGCGTAGCGAATTACTTGGTTGTAAACCTTACTCGACACCATTGCTGCTAAAGCCCACTTATCTAACTCCACTGGTGATTTGCTTTCGGATCCATATGAATATCGCCGTCTTGTTGGCACTCTTCAGTATCTCACTCTCACACGACCCGACATTGCTTTTGCTGTTAATCTTGCCTCACAGTTTATGAGTCAACCTCGTACCACACATTTGGAGGCTGTTAAACGAATCCTTCTCTACCTCAAGGGTTCTCTTGGTCGTGGTCTGCATCTACAACCCTCATCACACCCCTTCCGCTTGATTGCCTACTCTGATGCTGATTGGGCTAGTTGCCCCGATACACGTCGCTACACTACAGGTTCTTGTATCTTCTTGGGACCAAATTTAATTTCCTGGGCTTCTAAGAAACAACCTACTGTTTCTCAGTCCAGTGCTGAGGCTGAATATCGAGCCCTTGCGGTCACTTGTGCTGATACTGTTTGGATACATCACCTTCTGCGCCAACTTGGTTTTCCCATTTGCATGCCGTCTATACTTCTTTGTAATAATATCAGTGCCACGTATATGGCAGCCAATCCTGTCTTCCATGCCAGAACAAAACACATTGAGCTTGACTACCACTTCATATGGGAACGTGTCACAGTTGGCTCTCATCGGATTTAGTTTGTATCTTCTTCAGACCAGCTCTTGGATATCTTCACTAAAGGGCTCACAAAGCAACGCTTCTCCTTACTTAGTTCCAAACTCGTCGTTTTTCCACCGTCGAGTTTACGGGGGAGTATTAAGGGCAGCATACCATCCAATTCAAATTTGAACTCTTCAAATTTGAATCTTAACAGCAGCACATCATCCAATTCAAATTTGAACTCTTCAAATTTGAATTCTATTTTATCCTAATCCTTTTATGTTAATCCTCAAAGAGGTTGTATTGTAATCCTATTTATACTCAGTGATAATGATAGATGAGTAAGGAATTTCAATTTTCTACGGTATCCTCTCTTATCGTAGTGAAAAGGGCCTATTGAGATGATTTCAGGCTCGAAATTGCTTTTGTCTTGGCGGATGCGTTGAGGGACCCTATGGATGCAGCATGAAGAACTGGCAGACGATGGCTTTAGCAATTCAATTCATGGGGGTTCTGCAAGAAGTTCTTTTACTTGTTGCACCTCCTCGTTTGAAACCGGTGAATCTACTGCCGGAGGAGAAACTTCCTTAAGATTGGTAACTCCACCCTCTGGATCTTCGTCTATGGTAACCGTATGTTCTTCCATTTGATCTCTCTCTGTTTTTTCTCTCTCTCTGCACTCTCCCTCTCTACCTATCCATTCTCTATATGACTATATATAGATGGAATGCATGGAAAGGCTTAAGATTATTTACCAAAAAGAAACCCACGGTGGTAAAATGATTCTATTTGTAACTTTGATGTGTTGTCAATTAACACTAACCACTAAATTGAATTCATAACAAATGTCTTATATCAACTACTCTTATGGTGCAAGTGCAGCTACCGCATTTAAATGTTGGAGACCTATGGGTCCAAGATATGCCGTCAGCTCATAAGAATAATACATGTCAAATTCAATTATAAACATCAAATTTAGATAAATGGGTTAATTGTTTTTTTCTGATGAGGATGATAATTAAATTGAAATTCATCTCAAATTGAGTGTTATACAGTGAGATTTCATAAATAAGATCATCAAGTAATTCTCTAGACACTGCACTCTTCTACAAAATTTGAAATGAATTTAGTTCAGATGTTCTAAAAATGTATTTTATTGAAGTTAATTGTATTTTACCGATGAATGAGTGAAAGGAGGGAGAGTCTGAAATTGAAGTTAATTGTATTTTATTGATCTAAGGCTGTTAAGGTCTGCCTTAAATGGAGATGTGATTTGCATTTTGGCCTCACTAAATTACAGGCATTTTAAAGCAAGGGTAATATCCGCAAGTCTTCATTGATATTAGAAAGAGGGTAGTTATTTTTTACAACACTTATAGACACCCAGATTTTCTATCTCTACACACTTCTGGATTTTGGAGTAAAATTACTATTATAACCCATCATTTTAACTCATTCGAACGAATGCGAAGCGTAAATCGTCAGTCATTTGAATGAATGGTCAATCTTCATTCGTTTGAATAATATTGCCCATTTGTTTGAATGACTTGTGATGCTACAATAATACAATAGTATTTAAATAATAAAATCTCCTTTAAAACTTTAAAGTTATTTTTTAAACACTGTGTATTTCCAAAATTTCTCAAATTGAATATCCGGACTAATTACGATAACCTGATAAAAATACTTTAAAACTTCAAGGTCTTTTGACACTCCCAAATGTTTAAAACGCAGTGTTTTACAAATAAGGGTATCCCTCGACTGTGCCGAAAACACATTTGAGGGTGTCAAAAGACAATGAAGTCTTAAAGTATTTTTATCAGGTTATTGTAATTAGTCCGGATATTCAATTTGAGAAATTTTGATAATAAATAACGATCTATGTTGCCAACGCTACAGTGATACATAGTACATTAGTTAAATAATAAAATATCTTTAACCTGATAAAAATACTTTAAGACTTTAAGGTCTCTTGACACTCCCAAATGTGTTTTCGGCACAATCGAGGGATACTCTTATTTATGAAACACTGTGTTTTAAGTATTTGGGAGTGTCAAAAGACCTTGAAATCTTAAAGTATTTTTATCAAGTTATCGTAATTAGTCTGGATATTCAATTTGAGAAATTTTGAAAATACACAGTGCTTAAAAAATAACTTCAAAATTTCAAAGGATTTTTTATTATTTAAATAATGTTGTATTAGTGTAGCATCAACAGTCATTCAGGCAGTATCATTCGACCGAATGGCCAGTGACTGACGATTTACGCTTCGCATTCGATCGAATGAGTAAAAATGTAGAGGTATAATGATAATTTTATCCCAAAATCCAGAATCGAATGTGTAGAGGTAGAAAATTCGAGTGTCTATAAGTGTTGTCTTATTTTTGTACGATGATTTTTTCTCACGATGCATCAAAATTAAATGAAATTCTAATTTTGCATTTTCTTCCCTCTTTTCCTCTTTCTCAGGCAAAATTGAAAATTTTCATTTAATTTTGGTGCTAACACGAGAAAAACCTCGGGTGCAAAAATCTCTTCGCAAAGAAAGAATGGTATAAGGAGTGATGAAGGTTTAGGGTTCAGCACTGCATTTGCAGAGAGGCAAGTTATATTACCCTTCTGAAGACATCCACAAATAAAGCCATGCATCGTAGCTGCAAAGTCAAAATAGAAAACCAAAGGAAAATGCAGATGTTGAATCAATACAAAGATTCTACTCAACTTTTCATCTCTTCCACAAAGTAAAAATAGGGTTCTGCAGATTGCTAAGGATATAATACCCATCCAAATCCCACGCAGGAGAGGAAAAAATTATCAGATGTTCAGCAAGAAGCAACCTATAGAGAGTAGAGAAACCGCAACAATCACGTAAAGTGTCATTGAAAGACAGCAAATGCAAACAATTCAAGCACCTCTGCGAGCAGTATTTCCACCTCTATGTGGGACCTCATATCCCCCTGCAGCACGAGTAGGGGTCTGACCTGATGATCCATAGGGGGCTGCATTACCAGATGCGGCCTGTGCCAATGCTTCATAGCCAGTGCCTCTAGCTGCATCATAACTAGATCCTCTAGCTCCATCATATGCTGCACCTCTTGTTGAATCATAGCCAGGTCCTCTTTGTGCATCATACCCAGGTCCTCTCTGCGAATCATACCCGGGTCCTCTCGGTATCTCATATCCGAGTCCCCTTTGTGCATCATACCCAGGTCCTCCCCTAGGTGCATCATAGCCTGTTCCTCTCAATGCATCGTAGCCTGGGCCTCCTCTTGGTGCATCGGAGCCTGGTCCTCTCGATGCATCCTAACCGGGTCCTCCTCTAGGTGCATCGTAGCCTGATCCTCTAGGTGCTGACCCAGGGGTACTTCCACCATAAGCAGCAGCCCAGGGGTACCTCCACCATAAGGAGCAGGGGCAGCACCAGCAGCAGCAGCAGCACCAGCACCTGGAGGAGGCCCACGTCCCTAGTTTCAAAAGAAAGAACATTAGTCTTGTAGGGAAAAAATGCAATAAGGAATGTTGAAAAGAAATTAAACTCACAATCATAAGACCTCAACCAAAGGATATCAACAGTGTAAGATTTTAGATACCAGGAACCATCCAGAACATTGACCTGTAGAAACCAACCATGAACTCCCAAAGAGGGACCTCTCACATTGCATACTGGCCAAAAATTAAAAAAAAAAACTACTTCCACAGTAATCAACTGGCTGGGTGTTGATCAAAAGGTTAGAATTTTCTATCAGAAAGTCGAGACATGATCCATTCACAATCTAATGGTTAGGATGCATCACATGGACATCAAGTAAGGCTGGATTTAAGCTTAAAAGAGAGTAACAATTTCAGTAACCTAGATTTTATGAAGGGGGGCGCCACATGGGACCCTTATGCACAAAACACCAAAGTAGTTTGTAGATTCGACCACTATTGTTGAGCAAACTAAGAGCAGGAGTCCCACCAGAGACAATATTGCTGGGCTAACGATTGTCTAATAGAACTTTAAGGTTGAAGTTTGTAAGGTTCTGAAAAGTGTAGCTTTAAAGTTAAAAACAAACTACAATTAAAAACCCTGATGCCCAGACACAAATGCGAAAACAGATATGGGATTCGAAAGCGTGCACAGACATGTCATTTTCAAAAACTTAGGACATATGGACAGAAAGGACAGGGCATATTTTACTTTTGTCTATACATAAAATTATATATAATATTATCTCGTCAAAAAAAATTATATAATAAGATCATTTTAATTAATTTTGTTATTTTAGAATTTTGATAAAAAGAATAGTTTCATCATTTGACTAAATTTGACATTAAATAATGCATCACTACCTACATTTATATTAGTTTATAAAGCTACTACTCACATGACCTAAGTGGGCCCACAAGGTGGATTAAAACCATGATTTTATAATATTTTTTAATTGATGGAAAAATGTCAAATGATCGATGAAAATTATAAACGCTTCTATCATCTATAACAAGCCATCTTGCCCCATCCATATGAGGTCAACGCTCATAATTAGATTTGACAAACAAAATTCTATGAGTTGACTACCAATCTAACACTTGCAGGACTCAAACCTAAACCATTATAGTTGCAGCAATGGGCATTTACCAACTGTACTGCATAGTCTTCATTGCCATTTTTTTTTTTTTTAACAATTGGGTAAGTTTATTCAAAAGCGGGGAAAAACCCCAAGAGATACAAGGATGAGCTCAAAACGCGAGCGAGAGAGAAAAAAAAAAAAAAGAGAGAGAGAAATCCCACAACCTGGGCCAGGCACAAAAAATCTTAAAAATCATTAAAGACTCCTGTACCACAAAAAGAGAGAATGGGAATACTCAAACTGATAGTCCAAGATTTAAGGTTCAAGAAATAGGGGTCATTTTTCTTTGCCATGTACGGATCATTGATATTTAAATGATTGAGAAGATCAGCAACTACACGAGCATAGGTCTTGAGTTGTCAATGGCAAGAGGATGGGGAAGAGATGACACCAAAGATCTCTTTGTTTGGAACAAGAATCCGATCCACAAAAACTTTCCGCTGTAAGCAGAAAGAAAGGATCCGCTGACAAGAAAGAAGGGAGAACTTAGCAATGCATGAAGCATGGGAAGGGAAAGCACAAGAACCATGGATCATAAGGTTGTCCCCACGCAACTGTGAACCAAAAAAAAGAGTGTCGCTGGACCTGAAAAAGGCCCAGAGACAGAGTAGATTAGAATTGCCGCGAAATGCTACGAGGGAGAGGGGGGGAAGGAGCGGAAGGGATATGACGAGGAAGATCCCAAAAGGCAGAGAAGGTGCCATCCAACTCAGAGAGGTTATGGTTAGAGAGTAGGAAGAAAAGCCTGCTCCTAATATCAGAGGCTATAGAATAAGTGATCCTCTTGGCATAGCTGAAGGTATTTTTGAAAATTCTCATGTTTCTTTCTCTCCAGTAGTACGAAATAAGGGCAGGGAGAGACAAGCAAGCAGCCAACTTTTCAAGGGGAGAAGATCTAGAGTGTTAGATTAATTCAACTAGAGTGTATGATGAACTACACAATATAATAGTTGTCTGTCCTTTGTGTAAAAGAGTGTCTATTTAAAGACACTTCTATAATCAATGTAAATACAGAGAAATTCAAAAAAAATAAAAATTATCATCTTTCCCCCTTCATCATTTTCTTCATTTCTTTGCAGTTACACAACATGGTGTCAGAAAGAAATCATTCCAGCTGATTTCTCCATCGTTGTTGCACTACCATGTTTTCTTCTCTTTGAAGCCTCATCTTCGTCTCTATTGCTACCTTTTCCCTATGCAGTTCCCTTTCTTCTAGCACTCGCATGTTGGCCACATCATTTTCTACAAACAACATTCTTCAACGCTTGACTGTCCACCGACTGAATTGCCCCATTGGCCAACTATTTTACCCACTTGAGTTCCACAACACTAATCACCCTTCTATACAGTTTGGGTAATTTTAGTAATATTTGTAGTTTTCCTCTATGTGTAGTTACTTGCTAGGTCTTTTTATCATTTTAGTATTTTTGTTATTTCCTCCTTCCCTTCACAAGGGTGGGACGTCAAGCAAGACAGGCAGTCCATGTCTTTCACCTGTTTGTGGAATCTTTCTTAGAGTTCTTTTTTACCCTCTTTTAACTTGATACTAAGGTCACTTTACAACCCTAGATGTTTGTAGATAAGGCTAAAGCAACCTCAAGTTATGATTAGCATCTTGGAATTTAGGCACCCTAATAAGGAAGAGTTTAAAGTTATGAAAAATAAAAAATATAACCATAACTTGCTTGAAGGAGAAAAAGTAGAAGGGTAGCAAAGCTTGAGATTTAAGGGAGGTTCATGCTATTCTATGGGAATGTAGTTCTAGAATCGGTATAGGGATGGTAGTTAGTGGCACTATTAAAGAGAAGATCATTGAAGCTCAATAGAGAACCGATAGGATTTTCATGAACAAAGTGATTTTGGATTGGGAAACTCTAAATTTAATTAGTGCCTATGCACCTCAAGACGGGTTAGGATATCTCGATGGATAAATCAAAGAGGCATGAGTGATAACCTAAGGGAAGGACAGGATTCTTCAGACAGATCACACCCCATGGAAGGTTCCCTTTCATCAACCAAAAAAAGAGATGTATTAGTTAAGGAATTATGAATTCCCTCAAACTGACAAACTGAAAGACAAAGACACTCTAATAAGTGTGCAAAATCGCAAATGCAGCAGAAGTGAGCTAAAGCAAGAGTATCCAAGGTAGGACAGCTGATCATTGACGTAGAATCCTCTAGATTTAATTGTGGGGATGAGATGATTAGGTGGCGAAGGCAGTGTACTATTGCGGCTCAACTTTCAAACAAGAGCAGAATTTTTAAGGTAATCCCCTCTAGACACAACAATCTAGAGAGTGAAGAGAAACCAAACAAAAGGACAATAAGTGGTGGGAACCAAAAGATGAATCCATATTAGTGAATGGCCTTAAATTAGTACAACAAAGACAGAATAATATGTTTGAAGTTTTAGTAGGTCTGAGAATGAGGAGGTCAAGCTAGTTATAATTGACATTTGCCCAGTATCACATTCTAATAAATTTGGATAGTTTTTTTTTCCTGAAAGAAAAATGAATTAGATTAAAGAAAATAAATCAGAGAGAACAAATACAGCTCTAGTTTTAAGAAGAAACCAGAGCAAAAGGAAGAAAATCACACAAAAGAAACTACAATAAATGAGAAAAATTCTGAACAAACCAAATGGTCTGCCTCTTCATTTGTTGTCCGATTATATTTTCCTCACATTATCTACAACTAGTACAAGAAGAGTGTATAGCCAAACAAATAAGTTCCCAGTGGGAGTAGGACTTCACCAAGTGTCAGCTCTAAACCAGTATTTATTTGTTTTATTTATGGACCACTTAACATAAAAAATGCAGGAGGTTAAAGTTATTTGCAGATAATAAAGTAGTAATTGTAATTGTGAAGAAAATCTTTAGAGACAAGTGGTTTGAAAATTAGCACACAGAACATGGAGTATAACTATAGTATTATAAAAAATTACGAGGCCAGCAATGCTCTACGGAGTCAAGTATCAAGCAATAAAGAACAAACAAGTAAACAAGGTAAAGATAATAGAAATGTGAATTTTAAGAATGGAGAGTGGAGTAACGTTAAAAGACGGAATTAGGAATAGACATTATAGAAGCCTTGAAAATAACCTCGAGGAATGAGAAATGAGGGAAAATCATATAGAGTGGTTTGGGCATGTACATAGAGACCAAAAGCAACTGCACTATAAACAAGTGAAAGGTTACAGATAATAGGAACAAGGAGAGAGAGGCCTTTAAAACATGGAACGAGAGAAAAGGAAAAATGTGATGGATTGTAGGGTAAAAAAGGATATTGTTCCAATAACTCGCAGAAGACTTTTAATGTAATCACTCAAAAAATATTCCAAGATAAAATGGGATTAGTGATATATTAAATGAAGGCACCATAAGTGCAAAAGATGATGTACAAGGCAAAAAAACAAAAAGAACCCCTCACCCCCTATACACCCATAAGTCCAGGCATCCAAAAAAGAAAAAACAGTAAGCTAATTAAGCCCAATATACTCTTTCAAATACCACAAAATATCTGTCATGGAAACATGCTGAAAGTCCGCTAGAGAAGATGCCCAGGCTAAACATTTTGCAAAAATCCAGATGAAAACGCACTGAGGGGTTTCTGCTAGGTTTCTTAATATCCTATTATTACACTCCCACCAAATACCCCAGGGAGTGGCAAAGAGGGTCAAAACACTAAAGCAAAGGAAAGCTGAGCAGCAGAAGAGAGTATAACCCAGCGGATACCAAAACGGTCCAAGATGGAGTCCCAAACAGACGAGGAGAAAGAGCAATGAATCAAGAGATGGTCCACATTTTCGGATGCCTGGAGATAGAGGGCAAGCACTAACCAAGACCCTTCCTCCTAAGCAAATTATCTTGAGCAAGAATTTTCTCCAAACCCGCGGTCCAAAGGAAGTTTATGGCCCTTGATGGTGCTTTAGAGGACCATATAGATGGATCCACTAGTGGTGTGGAGGCACAGTTGTTGTTCCACTCATAGGACTTTACCCAAAAGGCACCAAAAGATTCAGGCCACCAAATCAAAGAGTCAAACTCCAAGGCACGAACCAAGCATAATGCAGGTGGAGCAGAAGTTGTAAGAGATTACTGTTGATATGTGGCTCGATTTAACTCAGCCCAACTCAACCCATCACTGAGTTGATATTTATGGTTCTATTTAATTTAGCCCATAACTGAGTCAGTAAGCTATTGGGTGGTAGCCTTTCATTATATATATGTAATTACTCCTTATATGGGGGAGTGAGTGAGGAAAGGCAGAGAGTATATAGACTCCACATTGTAACCTCTCATTTTGTGATAGTGAAATCTCTTCCCTGTGTTGCCCGTGGACGTAGGCTTTTAGCCGAACCACGTAAATCTGCGTGTTATTGATTGTGTGATTTATTTTATTGATTGATTTTCCGCTGTAAATCTCAACAATTGGTATCAGAGCGTCAGGTTCGTCGGATTGTCGGATTCGTCGGAGGATCGACAGGGCGAAATCACACAGACCGTCGGCTGAAGAGGATATTGTTCCATTGGATTTTTTTTAACTGTGAACGCACTATTCACAGATCTGAAAAAAAAAAAAGGGTTTTCATCCTTAGTTTGGTTTGGTCTCTGGAAGGGTCTCGGTTTTACAGACCAAATCCGCAGCGGCGGAAGAGAAGAGGAATCCGATTGTCATCCTCCCTTGCGCAGATCAGATCTGATCTTTGCATCAAGAAAAGGGGTTTCCGATCCCGTCGCCTGGCGAACAGAGGCCGAGCAGCAGCTGCGGCGGAAAGGCATCGGTTGGAAAGGGTTCCCTTCAATCCATCGGCTAAGGGTTTTCCCGAGATCTGGAACAGAGGGCTGCACGGTACAAGCCAGCCGGCCGGAGGCAGCATAGAGGGAAACAACCGCAGATCTGAGATCAGATCTGCAGTTTCCAGACCCAGACGGCAGATCAAAACTGCAGATCTGTAGTTTTTTGGGAGAGAAGTTGCAGCAGCCGGCGGACAGAGGCCGAGCTGCGAGCAGTGGCGGCGGAAGGGTTTTCCCCATTCAAATCTGAGATCCAACGGCGATCGATGGAGACCAAAACCCAGATCTGATTTCTCAGATCTGAGCAGAGACAGCCAGCAGTGGCAATCGGAGAAGACAGACCGGCCAAGGAAGAACGGCAGCATCCAGAGGTGTCGTTGGCATCTACCGGTTTCGGGTTTGCAGAGGGATCTGATTTCTCGTATCAGATCTGTAGTGAAACAGCCGTGCATAGCGCAGGGGTTTCTCGGTTTCGAAGTCGGCCGGAGGAAAAGAGGCTCGGGAGATCTGATCAGAGAAGGCAGCGGCGGCGGAAATCTCCGCAGCAGGAGGCCGAGCAGTAGCGGCGACGGCGAGCAGCGCAGAGGAGCAGCCGGCGAAGAAAAAAAAAAACAGATCTGGTTTTTTTTTTTTCAGATCTCGATCTGGGAAAGAAAAGAAAAAAAAAATCTCGGTTCAGTGGTCCGCACGACCACCATTTCAGCTGCAGCTGCGGGATCACCAGTTCCGGTAGCCCGCAGGACCACCATTTCCCGTTCACCGAGGGACTACAGATTAAGGTACTCCTGCAGAGCGGAAATCAACGGTCCACATTTGTTTTGCAGTTTCCGGAGTCACCAGGACTCGGAATTGAGATCCGTCTTCGCCTGTACGATCGTGGCAGTGAGATCTACACAGTGACCGGTGTGGATCTGGTTTCTGGAGGAATCAACAGTGAGCGCCAAGCAGTGGCGTTTGTAAAAAGGAGATCAGCTGAGTTCTCTTTTCTCTTACTTTTCCATCACTGTTATTTATTTTTTACACATTATTCTGCTA
This sequence comes from Chimonanthus salicifolius, assembly GCA_013350335.1. Classification (NCBI taxonomy): domain Eukaryota; kingdom Viridiplantae; phylum Streptophyta; class Magnoliopsida; order Laurales; family Calycanthaceae; genus Chimonanthus; species Chimonanthus salicifolius. Next base: position 61,595,341 of record CM023538.1, on the reverse strand, counting down.
TGTGTATGATTGAACCACCCAAGTGGTGAGGAGTTAGGGGGTAATCGGTTGGATGCCAGTAGTAGATCCCTAGGTTTGTGCAGGGCTACATTGTGCAGTTTACTGTTTGTGCAGTTTGCTGAGTGCTTAGCTGATGTCAGAAAAATTGTCCCCTGAACCTTCAACCTCTAAGTCTTCAACTGTATCAAGAACTATGGTTTCGAATGCAAAATTCGAGGTGGAGAAGTTTGATGGAACAAACAACTTCAGCATGTGGCAATGCGAAGTTATGGATGTCCTGTATCATCAGGAGTTGGATATTGCTCTAGAGGAAGAGAAACCAACAGATATGGAGCAAAAAGACTGGGTGAAGATCAATCGCCAAGCTTGTGGTACCATTCGGCTTTGTCTTGCCAAAGATCAGAAATATTTTGTTATGAAGGAGAATTCAGCTAAGAAGTTGTGGGAGATGTTACAAGATAAGTATATGACCAAGAGTGTTGAGAATCATCTCTATCTCAAGAAAAGACTCTTCCGGTTCGACTACAAAGAAGGAACTTCTATGACTGATCACTTAACTGCTTATAACAAAATTCTTGCTGATTTGCAAAATTTAGATGTTGAAATTTTGGATGAAGACAAAGCAATATTGTTATTGAATTCCTTGCCTGAGCAGTATGATCATCTGACTACCACCCTATTGTATGGGAAAAATGAGATTAAATTTGAACTTGTGGTGAATGCATTGATCAATAATGAGTATCGAAAAAAGGACAAACATGCCCAAAGATACTCAAAGTCAGAGGCTTTGACAGTTAGAGGCAGATCACAAAACAAGAAATTTGGTAATAGGTACAAGTCTCGTTCAAAGACGAGAGGAGCATCAACATCATCTAATAGAAGAAATCTTGCTAGGGATGAGTGTGCCTTTTGTCGACACAAAGGCCATTGGAAAAAGGATTGTCCAATATTGAAAAAGAATGACAAGAAGAATCCAACTGCAAATGTTGTTCATGTTATAGATGATGATACTGAGTTAGCAATGATTGGCTCATCATTGCCACACCATTCTGAGGAGTGGATTTTAGATTCGGGTTGTACTTATCATATGTGTCCCAACAGGGACTGGTTTTCCAGTTTTGAGGAGTTGGATGGTGGATCAGTTTTTATGGGTAATGATAATACCTGTAAAACAAAAGGGATAGGTAAAATCCGTTTGAGATTGCATGGTGAAGCAATCAGAGTGTTAACAGATGTTCGATATGTACCAGATTTAAGAAAAAATCTCATTTCATTGGGTGCTTTAGAATCCAAAGGTTTTAAAATTACCTTGGAAGGTGGAGTTCTAAAGGTTGTCATGGGTGCATTGGTAGTGATGAAAGGTACCCGACAGAACAATTTGTATTTCTTGAATGGAAGTACTATTATAGGTGGAGTAGCGACAGTCACTGATAGTAAAGAGGATGTTGGTTCTGACACTACAAAATTATGGCATATGCGCTTGGGTCATGCGGGTGAGAAAGCTTTACAAGGTTTGGTAAAGCAAGGATTGTTGAAAGGTGCTAAGACCTGCAAACTTGGATTTTGTGAACATTGTGTTCTGGGCAAGCAGACTAGAGTCAAGTTTGGCACAGCTATTCATCGCACTGAGGGGATACTAGATTATGTTCATACAGATGTATGGGGACCTACCAGAGTTGCATCTTTGAGTGGTAGGCATTGGTTTGTTTCTTTGTTGATGACTTCTCTAGACGAGTGTGGGTGTATCCCATGAAACACAAAAGTGAAGTCTTGGATGTGTTCCTGAAGTGGAAGAAGATGATTGAGACTCAGACTGGCAGAAAAATCAAAAGGCTCAGGTCAGACAATGGTGGTGAGTACAAGTCAGATCCATTCATGCAGATATGTCAGGCAGAGGGGATAGTGAGACATTTCACAGTCAGTGACACTCCGCAGCAGAATGGGGTAGCAGAAAGGATGAACCGTACTTTATTGGAGAAGGTACGGTGTATGTTGTCCAATGCTGGATTGGACAAAGCATTTTGGGCCGAGGCAGTATCATATGCATCTCATCTCATCAATCGGTTGCCTACAGCTGCAAATGAGGGTAAAACACCCATTGAAGTATGGTCTGGAACACCTGCTACAGATTATGATTCTTTGCATGTATTTGGTTGTCCAGCATATTTTCATGTCAAAGAAAACAAATTGGATCCTAGAGCCAAGAAAGCTATATTCTTAGGCTTTAGCAGTGGTGTGAAGGGGTATCGACTTTGGTGCCCCGAATCGAAGAAGTTGATTCTTAGCAGGGATGTTACTTTTGATGAATCTGTTATGTTTACTCAGAACAAGCATAAGGTTGATCAGAAGGAGAACAAGACCCAGGGTGTTCCACAACAGGTGGAGTTTGAGGCTCCAGTGACTTCAGTGATACCTGTTCAGACAGGTGATAGTCTCACAGATGATTCAGTTGGTGAGGACACAGTTACAGATGAGGCTTCAGTTCAGGAGTCTACACAGCAGCCAGACTCCATTGCAGTCAGTAGACCAAGAAGAGAGATTAGAAAACCTGCACGGTTCACAGACATGGTGGCATACGCACTTCCAGTTGTTGATGATGATATTCCGTCTACATACAGAGAAGCTATGAGAAACTCCGAAAGTGTAGAATGGAAGGATGCAATGAGTGAGGAGATGCAGTCTCTTCACAAGAATCAAACTTGGGAGTTGGTACAACTTCCAAAGGGAAAGAAAGCAATTGGTTGCAAGTGGGTATACACCAAGAAAGAGGGTTCTCCAGGAACAGACAGTGTGAGATTCAAGGCTAGGTTGGTAGCTAAAGGCTATGCACAACAAGAAGGGATAGACTACAATGAGATTTTTTCTCCAGTTGTTAAGCACTCTTCTATTCGTATTTTACTAGCTTTAGTTGCACAGTTTGATCTTGAGTTATCACAACTCGATGTCAAAACTGCTTTCTTACACGGTGATTTGGATGAGGAGATATACATGTCTCAACCTGATGGTTTTAAGGTTCTTGGAAAAGAAAATTTGGTTTGTAAACTGAGAAAGTTGTTGTATGGTTTGAAACAGTCTCCAAGGCAGTGGTACAAGCGATTTAATCGGTTTATGATAGGGCAGAAGTACACAAGAAGCCATTATGATCATTGTGTGTATTTTCGTAAGCTACGTGATGGTTCCTTCATATATTTGCTTTTATATGTGGATGACATGCTCATAGCCTGTAAGAGCAAGTTAGAGATTGACAAATTAAAGACTCAGTTGAGAAATGAGTTTGAGATGAAGGATCTTGGGGAAGCTAAGAAAATACTTGGTATGGAGATTGACAGAGATAGAGTGAAGGGCACAGTGTGTTTGTCACAAAAACAATATCTGAAGAAAGTATTACAGCGTTTTGGTATGGATAAAAATACAAAACCTGCAAGTACACCATTAGCCCATCACTTTAAGCTTAGTGCTTTGATGTCTCCTCGCACAGATAAGGAGCGTGAGTACATGGCTCAGGTTCCATATGCGTGTGCAGTTGGTAGCTTGATGTACGCTATGGTGTGTACTAGGCCCGACATTTCACAGGCTGTCAGTATAGTGAGCAGGTATATGCATGATCCAGGAAAGATGCATTGGCAAGCAGTGAAATGGATTTTACGGTACATTTTGGGTACCGTAGATGTTGGTTTAATGTTTGAGCGGGATGATCAGTTTGGTCGACATGTGGTTGGTTATGTGGATTCGGACTATGCTGGTGATTTGGATAAACGCCGGTCTACTTCAGGCTATGTGTTTACACTTGCTAGAGGGCCAGTGAGTTGGAGGTCGACGTTACAGTCTACAGTTGCTCTTTCTACTACTGAGGCAGAGTACATGGCAGTGACAGAGGCCATTCGTGAGGCCATTTGGCTACATGGGTTGCTTGAGGACTTGGGTCTTATACAGAAGCACGTGAATATCTATTGTGATAGTCAGAGTGCTATTCATTTAGCAAAGAACCAGGTTCATCATGCACGAACAAAGCACATCGATGTCCGTTTCCATTTTGTTCGAGAGGTTGTCAATGAAGGTGTTATTCTCCTTCAGAAGGTTGGAACTACAGATAATCCTGCAGATATGCTGACCAAGGTGGTAACTGGGATCAAGTTCAAGCATTGCTTGGACTTGATCAACATCCTGCATCTTTGAGCACCTTCGGGTGCGTGGCACCTTCGGGTGCATTTGATGGCAGCACAGTTTGTTTGTTCACTTGTGTTTGTTGGGCGTGAGATTTTCATGCCAAGGTGGAGATAGTTGAGAGGTGAGGAGGAGATGGCCTGCAAATCTCGCCAAGGTGGAGATTGTTGATATGTGGCTCGATTTAACTCAGCCCAACTCAACCCATCACTGAGTTGATATTTATGGTTCTATTTAATTTAGCCCATAACTGAGTCAGTAAGCTATTGGGTGGTAGCCTTTCATTATATATATGTAATTACTCCTTATATGGGGGAGTGAGTGAGGAAAGGCAGAGAGTATATAGACTCCACATTGTAACCTCTCATTTTGTGATAGTGAAATCTCTTCCCTGTGTTGCCCGTGGACGTAGGCTTTTAGCCGAACCACGTAAATCTGCGTGTTATTGATTGTGTGATTTATTTTATTGATTGATTTTCCGCTGTAAATCTCAACAATTACCCGCCTCATTGTCAGACAGGTTCCTGCAAGAGTGGATATCCAAAACAATCTGGCCGCTAACCAAGGAGTAGATGTCAGAAATGAGATCATCAGGTGAGGGGCACAAGTGGTAGAGGGAAGGGGATCAGGTGCTTAATTGGGAGGAGTCGCTCCAAGTATCTGTCCAAAATTTAACTCTATCATTGTGTCCCACTTTAAACCGAATACCTTATTTGAATTTGTCTACACAAGCACAAATGGCCCTCCACATGCCTGGTGCTCGATAGGGAGCAGGGTTAATATCCCACCCGTGATTGCCAATCATATACTTGGAGATACGCAATGGTTTCTAGGGACCTTCCTCATCAAATCCAATTCTCCACAATCACTTGGAGAGGAGAGCGACCTTAACATCCCTTATGAGCCAAACACCAAGACCTCCAGCTTCAACGGGGAGGCAAACTTGTGGCCAGCTGACAACGTGCTCCTTTTTCTCCACCACATTGCCGCAAAGGAAGTCATTCATAATTCTTTCAAGAGACCAGATAACTAGAGAGCCTAAAGCTGATATCAGCAATCCCTGCTGATAATGATTACGGTCAGGAGAGGGACAAAACATCCTCACCAATGAATTTCTTTCAGATGTGTTCATGTAACCATGTTAAGACATTGGAACAAATAGACATCTTCTCTGTCAAAATTTACAAAAACTCAAATTCAGGTCCACCAAAAAGCAACCTGACAGAGCAAACTGCTCACTTTGCAGCCAAAGTCAGCCTGGCCATCAGCGACAACCATGAACACAGCCCACCTACTCAACAGACTTGATATTCAATAACTTAAATTTAGCCATTTAGGCTCAAGTTACATGCTCTATCTAATCAAGGAACAGGTTTTAGGCATTATTGCAATAAGCAGCATTTTAAAATAAGCAATTTTAAATAGAAAGGACATGAATTGTATAGATTTCAAAGCATAAATGATTCACCAAAGTATATTTCAAAGTGATGTAATTCAGTGATAACACACAGTTGTTAATTACCCAGATGTCTGGCATCAGTGTAAAAATAGAGACTGACTGTTTACTTATTTTTATCTTTCAAGGTTAGAAGTGTAGAACCAATGACAATGAATTGCGAGTTCATAGTTTTTAGGATTTCTTTCCTATTTTTTTGTCACTGATAGGAGGCACCCCTGCCCAAAATGGTAAATGATCAAGAGAAGTTTTCTTTACAAAATAAAACACGGTTGATTATTAACATTTTTAGTAGGGGATGGCCCCTCCATAAAAAAATAGGGGGCTTGCCTCTATCATTATCCTTTTAAGCTAAAAGGATGCCATAAAAAGCAGGAAGTGCCACCAGGTAATCTTTTTTACCCCCTTAGTAGGCAGGTTTTCTGCTTTCTCCCTATTTTGGATGTCTAGATATCAAATTGAAAAAAGAAATTTTGTAGTGTGGATTCCATAAAAGTGATTATAATTTAATCAAAACTAGCTTGAGAATGATGCAATACCTGTTGAACTCCATAACTCTCTTCATAAGCACCTGGTACTACAGGATGATGCCCAGATGCATCATTATCCTTGTACCCAGTAGCAGCACCATAAGCTCCACCTGCAGTGTAATAAAGGACCTGTCAAAACTATATAAAGAATGGAGAAACAATAGAAAGGAAAATTTAGACATAGGCTAGCCTAACTGCATAATCAGAGACAAAATTGATCCATTTGTGATATGAATAGAAAGATTTTAAATAAAGTTAAAGTAGAACAGACCACTTCTCTCAAGGTTAGCAGCATTAGCCTACTCTGCACGAAGTTTCTCCACTTCCCTTGACATTGAAACATAATTCTTCTCTATCATCTGAAGAGACTCAAGGTGATCGTTGTACAGTTTCTTTTCATATTCATATGTAGCTCTGCGAGATTAGAACACCAGCATAAAAGTTTGTAATACACAGACTCCAAAATAAATGCCAAGATCCATTTAAAAAATGGACTACTAGCAAAAGAAAATTCTAAAATTATTCAGTTCAACTCAATCAGATTTCAGGTATAAGGCCACCTGTTTTCCTTCTATTCTAGGTTCAGGATTTCAACCCGCAGGTTGTGCTCAGAGATCAAGTTGTTCAGCCTAAACTAAATTTAGGTTAGGCTCAGTTAATGTCACCCAGATCCAGTGGGTTCTAATACCACTTAGGCTGCTTGGCATGATGCTACAGAACTTAAGTCTAAAGAATAAAAAGTAAAAAAGTAAATATTAATCAAAACTGTATGAATCTGGAATTTTCCATAATCCACCCTTTTGCTGAACCAAGAAGCTAAATTGGATTTAGAGTCATCAGCAAAGGGCAGGCAGAAAATCATGGAGTGAAAGAATAATTCTAATTCAGCTGGATATTGTTCGGTTTGAAAAAACCGATATATCGGCCGATACGATATGTATCGGTCGATATTTGAACCTTCGCTCCAAAGTATCCCTCTCTCCCATTGATTTGGGTTTCTCTTCTCTTCTTCCTCTACTTCTTCTTTGATCTACTTCTTTGATCTACTTCTTTGAGGTTTCTTATTGCCTGTTAATAAAAGATCAAGGCTTCCCCTTTGTTGTTGTTGCCTAGTCGAGCCACGTCTCTTCCCTAGTTCTACCAGCAATAAACCACTAATTTGATACCACCAAATCTTCTTCTCGGCCTTAGATCAGGTGATGGAAAAGGTTTCTGCCTGCGATTATCACCATACGTATTCCATTTTTTTATGGTCTATCCATCTGTACTATCAGACCTCTGATCGGAGTATGGTGGGACCCTTCTCTGGCCAGTTTCTTCGACTGCTGTTTTGGGCGTTCGAAAATCCATGATTTTGTTTTTTTTTGTTAGATCCAAGTGGATTCTGAACTTCTGACCTTAAGATTGACACCACTATGATCGCCTCTAACCCACCTATCTACAGCTAAAAAAGACTATAGATTTCGATCAACGGTAGAGCCCACCATTATTTTTCCGTATTTAGTCGATTGGTTGTTCATTCAAAGGAATATTTGCTTTGACGGTTTCGGAAGAAAAAGTGAAAGAATAAAATGATCATTTTTACTCAAAATTTTAAAATCGAGTGCGGGAGAATTTGAGTGTACATACGTGCGGCCAATCTAAAATTTAAAAGAGAGAAGAAGACGAAAGAAAAGAGACGCAAGACACAAACAGCCCTTTCAATGAAAAAAGAAGATGCGCAGGACAAAATGTGTATGTACGTTTCTGCATGCATTGTCAGAGGAGAGAGTTATTTTTCATGACAGAATTTCAATTGATGTGACTATTCAACTTTTAAAAAAAGAAACGAACAAAGGTTATTGAAAAAGGACATCCCACGTGAATAACATGAATGAACAGTTCCAGTGAGTCGATGATAGATAAATATGGCACCGCCTTGGATTGAGTATTGGGTTCGAGTCAAGAACCCTTATTTATTTATTAAATAGATTAATTAGTTCAAATTTATTTCGAATTTAGATTATAAGGTTTTAAATTCATCCATTTAAAATGTTTGAGTTCAATTATCAAGTCTGATCAAATTTTATCATATCTAATGGATCGTCCATGTTATTGCTAAGTCCAAGTAAAAATTTTAAAAAGAGTATAACAACGGGACCTGCCAAAATCTTATAAAATCTGTTTATTTGATTATGTTCAAATTGATCCATTCTTTATAAATGGGTCAACACGTCTTACCCATTTAATAGATGATTTGAATTGACCCAAACCTCTTTAGTAAATGATTTGGACTCATATTGAACTATAAAAGTACGATAATTTTATTGTTTAGATTAAAAAAAATATTTTAATTCAAATAAATTAAGGATTTTATCAATGAGTGAGAAAAACCTCTTAACATCCTTTCATAGGAAATTAATCATTTCATGATCTCCATTTTGCAAAAAGACTTGAAAAATGATTCTTCTCTCTTTTATAAAATAAAGGTTATTCGGTAAGAACATAAAAATTAAATATATTTTTTTTACGCGCCAAAATACTATTTCATTTATTTAATATAAAAATAAAAAATTTGAGACACAAAACTTTTGCAATCAAATCCAAAGTCAAATTTTATAACTACATTTTCATAAAAATGTATGCAATTTTTTCTCATTTCCTCTGACTTTTCTAATAATTATAGGTGAAAATTATGAAAAAATATTTTTTTAAAATGTCAAAAAAGAAATAGATTAAAGTGCCACTCTATCTTGTGTGTATAAAGTTCAATTTAATTAAAGATTTTATTTCCAATAAAATTACAAATTAATCTCTCCTTCACATTCTTTAAATTAAATATAGTACAAAGTTCCAATTCAGAGACATCACAATCTCTTTTTCTCTTTCTTTATTTCAGGGGTAGTCATGAGTTTTAATTTTGTCTTTATTTTTAATTTCTCTTTCTCTAAAAATGAGAATATTTTTTTAAGAACCTATAAGAAATGTAACTTTCAACCGACCTATCTGATAAAAGTGATAATGCTACCGAATTTGTGGATAGGAGAGTTTATCACATGCCTGTTAATAAGATGCTCTAAGAGGTCTCTGATGTGTTAATCTTAGAAAAAAAAAATAATAAGAACGTCTAAAATAACTAGAAACTTAGATGAATATTTTATAAAATTGCGAGGTTTAAAATGTAATTGATTTTTCATTTTAGAAGTTGATATGAATATCCATGTGCATAACAAAGGACAAACATTAAATATTTCATAAACCAAAATAAAGTTCAGAAATATAAGCTAATATTTTCATATTACACACCAAACACTTATTATCTCAAGTCAAATGAGAAGATTCACTGGCGCATAAAATAGTCAATCCATACTACGACGTGCTAAGACAAGGATAGGGTATCAAATCAACTCAAATGACTCAGATTTGAGTTAACTCAATTCCACAAATGACTCAGTGAGTTACTTCGCATAGTTCAGGATTTGAAAGACAACAGTGAATACAAGAGACAAGACAGCAAGAAGTATGGAAAGGAATTGTGTTGGATTCCTGGTGTAATTACGTACGATGCTTGCTATAAAATGGTGATTGGTGATACATTCGTAATAGTCGTCGATTTCTTCAAAAATCTTGTGAAAACGTTCATCATCGATGATAAGTTTCCGGCCGATTTTGTTGACGAGATCGACCAAATCTTTATCGCTGCCGGCGCAGTTGTCGATTCCATGGTTGCAGAGAACACGCACATCAGCCTCGGTGTCGACGAGGCAATCCATGAAGACGATGTACGCCGAGAAGGCAGTGCCGGAGTGCCGGTAGCACTGCTCAAATGCAGCGAGGTTCAGAAACAGAGTACCTGTGTATACAGAGAGTGTCATTTGGGGTATTTTGATCACTCCTCCACTAAGCCACCACAGACGTGATTGGAACTCTACGTCCAAGAAACCCCTATTTGCCTTCTGCTGGGCCTTTTCAAACTTGATTCCGACTTCAAGAAGCTCGGTTGCAGATGGGATCAGTTTTATAGCATATGCCTTTGAATTCTCCTTCCTCTCAGAATTAGAAGCGAGGAGACTAGAATGTACCAAGTGCAGTATATGATGTACTTCTTGATGGGGGATTTTCATTTTAAGATCGGTAGAAATGGGAAGAACTTGAGCAGATTGGAAGAAGGTGAGTGCCATTTCCATGAGAGAATGGGGAGAAATGTTCATGAGATGGGACAGACGTTCAAGAATGAAAAAGGGTAACTGGTTTTCCAGCTTCACCAAGTCCATAGCTAGTTGCTGCCTCAACCACTCCCACTTTATGAGTGGATCTTCTTCTCCATCTTCTTCAGCAAACGGAAACTCCTCTTTTCCGTTCTCTTTCGCCTTCTCTTCTATTATGGATGTTCTGCGAAAGAGCTCGATGATGAAGCAGCCGTCTAGAACCATCATTTCAACGAACTGGTCGTCGTTGAGCTTAATATCTTGAGAGTAACATCCCCGTGCTCTTTCCTTCTGCTCTTTGACGACGACGGAGAAGAGATCTTTGCAGTGTTTTCCTTCCCGAGAGAGGATTTCTTTCAGATACCTCAATTTATGCTTCTCCATCTCTTGAAAGTACATGTCTGCATACTCATCGGAGTTTCTTTTGTGGTAATGTAAAGGGCCTATTGAGATCGTCAAAGGGACGTACGCCCCCTGATTGTCTCGTAATAGCCGTAGAGGGACTCTGTGGATAGAGCATCCGATGCCTGCCGATGAACCTTTTATCAAAACAGGGGAATCCACACCCGCTTCATCAACTTTCGCCTGCTCCCTCTGCTGGCTTCCTCCATGCACAATTTCTCTGATGTTAAGAAGGGTTTCTGCGGAATTTCTCTCTGCCATTTGATTCCTCTTCCTCTTCCTCTTCCTCTTCTTTTCTCTCTCAAGCTCTCAAACTCTCAAACTCTCAAGCTATCTGTTTATGTCTCTACCCAGAGAAGATCTTAATTCAAATAGTCCAAGGCCACAAACATTGCCCCTCTTGCCTAAAAAGAAAAAACCCAGTGTGGGTCAAACTGGAGCGCTTGGACACGTGCAACGAGGTTTTGATTATGAATGAGTGGTGCAGAGAAGAGGTAAATGCGATTTTCAATGATAATATTTTTTTTTAACAAAATTGAAGTAGTTTTTACAAAAGTCTAAGTGATTTTTAAATCTTCTTTTTTTTTTACTTTTTAATTAAAGATAGCTTTTCAATCAAAATGTGCATCATCAACATGTGTAAAAAGTAAAATTTTGTATGTAAAAAAAAATATTTTTAAAAAACCCAATTTCCCAGGGAGGGAGATAGGTCTTTGTCTCGAGTTTCTTATGATAAGTAAATATCGGCCGATATGTACATTAGTTGGTATCTCAGTCGATAAAATTCTTTCTCTTTTTTTATATTTTTTTATTATTTTATTTTTTTGAATTAAAAAATTCAAAAGGAAGTTTTTTTAAAAAAAATTGAAAACGAAAAATATCGACTGATATATTGGCAAAGATATCAACTTGGGCCCACCACCATTTTGATTTTTTTTTTTTAAAAAAAGACCGATATTATGGATATCGGCCGATATCGGACCAATATATATCGCCGAGAAATATCTTGTACGGCCGATATAATACGTATCGGCCAATGTGATAAAGGACTGAAAATTCATATTATCATGTGTGGAAATATACAGGTGCCCACAAAATTTGTGTATGCATTTAGAGTGAAATGGTGAGTATGATCATTTTTTCTTTTTTAATATTTTCATAAATATAATGTAAAAAGTAATAGAATAGATTGAAATTAACTTGATAAGAAATTGGTGGACTAAATTTCAGCATTAAAAAATACGTAATTAACCATCAGTGGGGTATAGTGCTTTTCATGGAAAATTGTTTTGTTTCTCCGACTCTTTTGAAGTGCCAAACATGTCCGTTAGAATTTGGTAGAATCTGAGAGCCACACCAAATTGATTCACAGTGAATTTGGTAACCTATCAACATCCGAAAAGCTTAGGACCATGACCAAGAAAGTAGACTTTTCTAATATTAAATTAAGATTTTTCAATGGGGAATTGATTTGGGCTTGGTGTTTATTGCGATAAAATGAAAATATTTTATTATATTCTTAAATTCGTTAAAATAAATTAGAATTATTTTATTTTATTTTATAATAATTTGGTAATCAATACAGGGATCTAAAATATTGATTTTGGGACAAATATTTTGCTTTTGGCCGAATTGTTCACGTGTGCACGATAATGGGTTGCGACATTGCTGGGACAATGCGTATGGGCAATATATTGTCAATGAAATATATTTTATTTTGCATCTGAATGCTCGTAATCTCTCAGGAAGTGGGCTACTATTGATTTTATTTGGTGTACCTTAGGGGCAAGACAATGGATATCACCTCTTCTGTGATTTTTCATACGTAAATTAAAAAAAAAAAAAATTTTACTAAAAGATTTTTTTTTGAATTAATATAGTCATGTACTGTTGATACGATACTGATACGTCTATAGTTAGGCATATCAAACAGACTTATATTTGGATCATTTTTCCAATATTAGTAAAACCACCAGCTGAAATTTAGAAGTAAGTTGTATTAATTATATCTATTATATTGGCTGAAATTTAATTAAAATTTATTGTAATTTTTCAAAATTTTAAAATTTTACAAACTCTGGTTAATACAAATTAAAAAAAAATATTAATATTGTGAATGCTTGTTTGAACTTTTAAAAATTACTGATATCTTATATTTGAACTTTATGTCGGATCCAAAATTTTCAGTTGAAATTCAAATATGGGGCAAAATTGATGGAGAACCGATTCAGTCTTATATTCCTCATATTGTTACTCCACAAACAGTTCTTAGTTTCTTCCTGTTTTCACTTCTCAACAGTGTTGACTGTGTAAATGATTGTAGCCCCTTTCGGACAACTGAGAGTTTGAACATGAGCGAGAGCATGCATTGTATTCCTTATCAGATTTAGCGGAAATTCTCTATATTGTTCGTGGATGTAGACCTTTGGCCAAACTATATAAATCTGCGTCTTCTCTTTCGTAGGCGTTGATTTTGTGTTTTGATTGTTTCCATTACCATTAGATTTCTGATTTCGCACAACAAGTTATCACTATTGTGGACGTCGTTTTCATAGGTTGCCTCTTCGCCAACCACAAGGATGTAGGGATTCTTTGCAATCATGGAATCGAGAATTTTGTGGGAAGTAATCAACATTTGGTGATCTGATCAACGTTGGTGGAAGGCTTGCTGTCGATGATAAATACTTCAAAAATTTAAGGAAATCAATGATCGCTATGAGGAAAAGTAATCACCAAAGCAACTATGCAAAGAACCCAACAGCAGTAATTTCCATATTAATTGGCATTGTCTCTGTTATAATTGCCAATACTTTCAGCTCATCAATCTAATCAGGAACTTTACCAAGTATTTGCTCACTAGATGCTCTATCTTGTTTTCTGTAATCCGCAGTAATTGTAAAGTTTATCTCTTGTCTCTTAGTTTATCAATTATGTATAATTAGGACTAATGGTCTTATGATATAAAAGTCTTTGGAAATGGGGATCTGCCAGCGTTGAGAGGCCTTAGTGTACGTAGAACAGTTAAATATTTATCTTCAACATCTTCAAAGTTATTTATCTCATGAATTAAAATTTGAATTTGGCTAATTTTTTATTATGCATCAACCGTCATCTGATGTGTATGATACTTGAATTCACAACTTTTAAACTCTAAGTATGAGCTCACACTGATTGTGCTAAGGTTCTTGTCAAGTGCATTCTTCTATACCCGTTCAGTTTTTAACATTTTATTCTCATCATTCTTAAAACCAAATAAACTCAAAAGACAAGAAATTAGAAGTGCAAAGGCGTAGAGGGACCCTAATTTGATGTTGGTAGAAAGTTCCCATGTGGAGAATTTCTCTTTGTTAAATGAGATGTTTGATCCAACTCCTCTGTCCTAGTTGTGCTCCAACAAATGGTTCAATGACCTTAATTGTGAACCTAAATCAATGAAAAAGTTGAAATGAACTTGGATTCAACCAAAAGAAGAGCATAGAACAATTGGACATTGTTTATTCAATTAAAATTATGAAGTGATTGAAAGTAAGTCAAAATTAATGGAAGAAATTGTTTATTAGATTAAACTAATTTCTACATCAAAGACATATTAACTCTTTGGAATAAGCTTGAAGGAATTCTTTAATTTCAAAATTCAAATGATTTTCTTTTTGTAAACGGATTTCTAATTTATTTATTTTTGAGCAGTAACAAATGAATTTTATTAAAAAGGAAAAGAGTATAAGAGAAAACAGGTCTAAAAGAGATAGACCTAAAAAGAAAGAAAGCTAAAGGAAACAAAAGGAAAAACTACAAGTTAAAAAATAGAACCGAACACCAACATCCCCTCCAGTTAAAACAGATTTCTAATTCTAAAAATGGGTTAAAGTTTTTAAAAAGGTTGGTTTATGAAGAAGTTGGAGGAAACTAGAACATGAGTTGAGTTGAAAAATAGTGACACAAATTAAACATTACTAGGTTAAGATTTGACTCTCAAAGCCACCTGCCTGCCAAGACTGCAACCTTGGTATTATTCTAAATTTTATTGACTATCAGCTGTATTACATCTTTAAGAGATTATTAGGGTTACAATTTATCTATAGTCAATTGTCAATTAGATGAATAACCAATATTTATATAGAAAATCAGAAAAAAAATAACTTTTTTTTTTTAAATAAAAGGTTTTCTCTATTAAAAATGAACCCATGATTTTTTTTTTTTTTTTAATTTAAATGTGGAAAACTGTGAGATACCGAGCATAAAACTCCCACAGGTGAGCCCATTACCCCTATAACACACCAAGGTAAGGTCACGAGGACTCGAACTCGTAACCTCCTACTTCCTAAAACCGGAGATAACCGGTTAAACTACACCCATAATTTATATTTTGATCAGGCATCAAAGGACTTTTGGCTTCTCTATTCACAACATCGCATTTAGGTGTTCTCTGCACCACTCTTTCATCATCAAAACCTCATTTGACATGTCCAAGCTCTCCAGTTTGACCCACACAGGTAATTTGTGGCCTCCAATAATTGAATTATAAGACTTCTGCCATGCATCCATCCATCTATTTATACATATAAAGGACGGATAGACGAATAAGAAGATCTGTTGATAGAATCATCATCATCATCAAATGCCAGAGCGTAATTCCTCAGAAACCCTAGTAAACATCAGAGAAATTGTGCATGGAGAAAGCCAGCAGAGGGAGCAGGCGAAAGTTGATGGAGCGGGTGAGGATTCACCTGTTTTGATAAAAGGTTCATCGGCCAGCTTTGGATGCTCCATCCACAGAGTCCCTCTACGGCTATTTCAAGACAACAAAGCGGCCTACGTCCCTTCGACGATCTCAATAGGCCCTTTACATTACCATAAAAGAAACTCCGGTAAGTATGAAGACAGGTTCTTTCAAGAGATGGAGAAGCACAAATGGAGGTATCTGCAAGCAATCCTCTCTCGAGGAGGAAAGCACTGCAAGGATCACTTCTACGACGTTGTCAAAGAGCAAAAGGAAAGAGCACGGGGCTGTTACTCTGAAGATCTTCAGCTCGACGACGATCAGTTCGTTGCAATGATGGTGATTGATGGCTGCTTCATGATCGAACTCTTTCGCAGAAGATCCATCGTAGAAGAGAAGACGAAAGAGAACGGAAAAGAGGAGTTTCCGATTGCCGAAGAGGATGGACGAGAAGATCCACTCATAAAATGGGAGTGGTTGAGGCAGCAACTAGCCATGGACTTGGTGAAGCTGGAAAATCAGATACCCTTTTTCATTCTAGAACGTTTGTCCGATCTCATGAACATTTCTCGACATTCTCTCATGGAAATGGCACTAGCCTTCTTCCAATCTGCTCAAATTCTTCCCACTTCTACCGATCTTAAAATGAAAATCCCCCATCAACAAGTACATCATCTACTGCACTTGGCACATTCTAGTCTCCTCGCTTCTAATTCTGAAAGGGAGGAGAATCCAAAGTCATATACTATAAAACTGATCCCATCTGCAACAGAGCTTCTTGAAGTAGGACTCAAGTTTGAAAAGGTCACGCAGAATGAAAATATTGGCTTTTTGGAGGTAGAGTTCCAATCACATCGGTGGTGGCTTTGTGGAGGGGTGATCAAAATACCCCAAATGACACTCTCTGTATTCACAGGTACTCTGTTTCTCAACCTCGCTGCATTTGAGCAGTGCTACCCTCACTGCGGCACCGCCTTCTCGGCCTACATCGTCTTCATGGATTGCCTCGTCGACACCGAGGCTGATGTGGGTGTTCTCTGCAACCATGGAATCGACAATTGCGCCGGCAGCGATAAAGATTTGCTCGATCTCGTCAACAAAACCGGCCGGAAACTTATCATCGATGATGAACGTTTTCACAAGATTTTTGAAGAAATCGACGACTATTACGAATGTATCACCAATCACCGGTTCATAGCAAGCATCATACGCAATTACACCAAGAATCCAACACAATTCCTTTCAATACTTGTTGCTGTTTTGTCTCTTGTATTCACTGTTTCATTTCAAATCCTCAGCTATGCAAAGGTATAACTCAGATGAGTCATTTGTGGAATTGAGTTAACTCAAATTTGAGTCATTTGAGTTGATCTCCAACCTTATCCTTGTCTTAGCACCTCTTTAGAGTTGTCTCATATCTCCTGCACCTGTGAGTGTATTG
Source organism: Chimonanthus salicifolius (assembly GCA_013350335.1). NCBI lineage: Eukaryota > Viridiplantae > Streptophyta > Magnoliopsida > Laurales > Calycanthaceae > Chimonanthus > Chimonanthus salicifolius. Next base: position 61,578,441 of record CM023538.1, on the reverse strand, counting down.
TATGGGCTACTGAATCTTCTCATTTAAATAAATATTTAATGTTTAATAGGAAAATATTTGATTATATTTCTGAACTTTATTTTGGTTTATGAACTATATAATGTCTGTCGTTAGTCATGCACATGGATAGTCATATCAACCTCTAAAATGAAAAAATAATTACAGCTTTCATGCAAATGAATTATTAATTAATGAATGTTTTAAGATCAATAAATAAGATGATTGGATGGATAAAAGTTTACGCACTCACTATTCAAATCATGAAGCTTGGAAGAAAAGTCTATTTAAACCTTTTTATAAAATATACAACTAATTTTTTTTTGTTATTTTAAATATTCTCATTATCTTTTAACAAGATTAAGGCATTGAGGCCTCTTAGTTCACTTGACTAATATTGAGAGTGGTCTTTCTGTGTTTGAACTTTGATTTTAAAAGTACTAAATTCAAATTTATGTGAGATATAATGAATAAAGATAGGAAAGACTTCTCAATAACTTAAAATAAAGAAAAAAAGAGATTTAAAGTCTATTTCAAAACATATAAAAGAAAAAGAATCTTTAAATTGAGGTAAAATATTAGATCATTTTTAAAAATCTTTCTTTTATTTTTTTACATGTATTAAAAATTAATAATTAAATAAAAAAATTAAGAGACAAAAATACTTATTTAGTCAACTCAATCGAGACACGGGCTTTGCATGTGATTTCATAATCAACTTTAGTCATACTAGGCATGCAAAATGTTATTAAATTGACAAAAGCAAAAAAGTACTTAAAAGTACTTCAAAAAGTACATGTTTAACCATCAGTGGGGTCCTGTGTTTTTCATGGAAAATTATTTTGTTTCTCCGGCTCTTTCGAAGTGCCAAACATGTCCTTGAAATTTGGTAGCATCTTGGTATGCGTCTCTCGATGTGCAATCTTAGATATGACTTAACATCTTTGGTAAATGTCATAATTGGTTGCGTGCATTATAATTTTTCTTTTAATGATAGTTAGTATTTTATTTAGAAGAGGGAACCCAAAAAATTATGTACAAGTAATCTTAGAGTCTGGGTTAGATAAGTGTATAAATCTCGGCCGATACATATATCTCAGATTTTTTAGCACCGAGTCGAACTAGCGAGTATCGGCCGATATGGCAAAGATCTTGCCGATATCAACCAATACAAACTGAATTTTTTTTAAAAAAAAATAGGAAAGAGATATATCAGCCGATTTTTTTACCTCTGCATCAAGCAAGAGACAACCCAAGAGGGTGATCCAAAAAAACAGGCCTCAAATAAAAAAATAGATGGAGGCCCATCAACACAAAACAAACAAAAAAGCCCACACAATCTGGGCAGGTATAAGCTTTACATGTTGGCATGTTGCATTATAATTTCCATGTTGCATGTTTTGATTTTGAGGATGCATAGTTAGGTGTTTTATTTCTTTGTATTTTGGGTGAATGTCGAAAGTAAATTCAAGTATGAGACTAATGTTTTGTGGATTTGAGTCAAACCTTATGTAAATATGAACCCTAATGACTCACATGAGTGTAGTTTAACTGGTTGTCTCTCGTCTCAAGAAGCAGGAAGTTACCGGTTCAAGCCCTCATGACCTAATTTTGGTGTGTCATAGGGGTAGTGAGCTCATCTGTGGAAGTTTTAGTCGAACTGTATCTGAGTTTTCCACACGTAAATCAAAAAAAAAAAAAAAATGAACCCCAATGGTTGGTATGTGGACTGTATATAAACATAATTGGGATTTGATGAATGAGTGGATGAACGTAGAAACTTAGAATGAAATAGTAATAGATGTGATGTAAATGAAATGATGAATATTTGACATGTGGGAATGTCGTCGTATGTGCCACTTTTAGGGGAGACTGGATTTTTGGTAGGATCCTTGGGCTTTCATATGGCCTTAAATGGAGAGAACCTCCCTTCTCTTGGCCCAATTCCCACATGGGAGTGGGGTTGGCTTGCAAAGAGAGCATTTTTCAACCCAAAAAAAAAAAAAATTGTGGTCACGTTTCCCAAAGGTCGGGACATGACAATCTCGATCGACAAGGGGGATTGTTGGGGCAGGAAACGAGTCTCACATTGGGGGATGGTTGGGGTAGTGAACAAGTCACAAGTTGGTTGTGAATGGGGAAATAATAGAGGACATGGGTCACTCTATCTAAAGCGCTAGCTGTCACATTCCGACCTACAGGCACGTGAAAAACATAAAGTAAGCGAAAAACTATGGGGATTTTTTTCCCAATCCATCAACCAAATTCATAACGGTGACACAACTTACGAGAAGATAGGAAATTTCTAGATACAAGTTTCATGAGAGAAGAATTCTGGCGAAAATCCGACAATCTCCCTTGTAAATCATGCATTCCTTTTTTCAATAAATCGGAATAAATTTCCCTTGTAAATCAGGCATTCCTTTTCAAAAAATCTGTTAAAAAACCATGTCAAAGACATGACTTGACTCCGAAGTGGGGTGAGGCCCGAAGGGATCATGACTCTATAAGAGGTCCTGCCCTAAGTGGGTACAACCCTAAAAGGGTGTAGCCCCAAATTTAACCTGATTCTCAGGCTCAGGCTTCAGTGCATCAGTTTTGTTTCTATCTTGTCTTCTTCGTCTGGACTTATTAATCACGTAGTAGCAATTAGCAAACAAATCTATATAAAGAAATAGGCAATGATGATTGGGCTTGGGAAGGAGCCCAAATTCACCCTAAAAATAAAAGACTCATATAATACTGGTTGTGCTCGATGCACATGATTTTAAGGCCCATATCACATTGACTCAGAAATTGGGTCCTGTCTATGTTTAAGCCTAAAAGCCTGATTCATTACTCAAAACGATGACTACTGTTGATCTTAGGATCAAGCACAGATTCTGAAAATACGAAATAGACCCGAACTTATTAACTTGTTTAATAAACAAATAATGGGTCGAGGCTTGTTGACTCGAATCCCAATAACACCTGACCCAAACTGAACCAACCCGACCCGACCCGTTGTCAGGTCTCCCCATTTTGTAGGATCCATGACTACATAGTTGTTTGTCATTTTCCAACTATGAAAAATAATGAATATAGAAAATGAGACCCTTCTTCTCCTATGGAAGAAGACTTCTTTGCCAAGATCACAAGAAATGTGACATTTCCTCTCCTTTTAAAGAATCCATTTCCTATAGAAGATAGGGAAATTTATTGAGGATAATAAAGTGCTTTTTCCTATCTTTTAAGGCAATCTTCATTTATTTTAATGAAAATAAAGATTTTGACAAAAAACGACTAACACATTAGGTTTTCACCATTCAACAAAAGACCGGATTTCATAGCACTTATTGAATAATATGAATAGAACCCTAATTTTTTTCACTGAATTATTTTCCTAAAAAAAAGCAAACAATCTCTAAAATTGAATCTTCAAAAAGTACGAGTGACCATCTATAATGCACATTTCAGGCTGAATTACATATAAATTGCTAGGCCCGTTTTCAGTGCGAATAACTGTCTGAATCTTATTCTTCTTGGAATCATTTTCACGGGTAATGGGCCCACAAAGAGTCCAAACTCCAGACTCTCGTTGTGCTTGGGCTTCATAAATAAAACACGACAGTCTCCGGATCTGCTTACGGGACAAAGAATCACAAAAGCAACCATGATGGACCTACCTTGGGCTGGTTCTTGAGCTTTATTTCTGGGCCTTTGTATTTGTTTGGGCCTGCACATAATTAAATTCTCGAACACAAGTCTGGCTTGTCCTTATATTTTATACCAAGGGCTACAATGTTTTCAAAAACTATAGCTAGCCAATCAAAATACATATGCCACATAATGTAAGCCTAACATCTTTTTCCATTAATTTAAAGATATAATTTGGACACTTTCATTTAAGTATAGGAAGCAGTTTGTCTAACAAAATCTAATCAGATTCAATTTTCTCAGTTAACTTAAATTGTTCAATTTTGATAAATGACTTGATTCATTTAATAGATGACCCGACTTAACTCGAAGCCATTTATTAATGAATAGACTCAACCCAAACTCAAAAATAAATGAGCAGCCGATTAATTCTATTATTGCCATGTCTATATGCAACCGTTGCAATTACGTGAGGTTTACACTATTTAAAAGGTAATCTTGATATGTGTCTTACTAAAAAACATTCCTTCATCAGGAAAATAGAAAAATCTGAACTGAATCTAAAATAGATCCAAACAAACTTAACTAGTTTAATAAGACTTGAATGGGACTTGAACCCAGGGATAAAAAATTCGGGTTTACCGAGATATCGGCCAATCTCGGCCGATATCTCTCTCTCCTATTTTTTTTTTAAAATCTCAATGTGTTTCGGTCGAGATTTATACCCAAATTGAACCTGAACTAGATAAGACCCAATCTAAACTTGACTCTTGTAATCATCTCAAGCCATTTGCTAGGTCTATAAAGCACTATTTACATTTCTCTACACAACTATCACCATTTGAGTGGCTGACACCTAAGTGAATTTTTTTTTAAAAAAAAAAACTAAATTAAAGAATCTTATTTGTCCTTATTCTCCAAATTGGAGATTTTGCTCCCAATTTTTTTACTTTCACTTCCTCTAATGAAGTCTTTCTAGTTGAGTTCATTTATCTTGAATTACTCCACTTAATTATGATACCTAAAATTTACTCCTCACCCAAACTTTACAATAGTATTTTTCTCACTTATCCAACCCAAACTTTACAATAGTATTTTTCTCACTTATCCAACACTTCATTAATTCAATTGAATATGCCTTTCGAATTAGAATGGATTGATCCACAAACAGTGAAGCCGAGAATAGAATCTTAGCCACCTAAGTTGACTTAGTTTCCTACCGTCTTTAATCAGCTCAGTTTCTTCACATTGCTTGGCTTGCTTTTGCATTTTTAGTATAGGTATTAATGTGTGTTTTTATATTAAAAGTTTAATTTTAGACAACGATCTTCTCACAGATATTTTGTGTTTAGCGACACAAATTTTAGTGTATTCATAATTTTACCCTTCGCATGAATAGTAAAATTTCGATGGACTGATTTTTACTATTCATATGAATTTCGGCAAATCGATTTGCACTGTTCATGAATTTTGGTGAGCTAATTTACAATTTCGGCGAGCCGATTGCAATGTTCATGAATTTTGGAGAGGCGATTTGCATTATTTATGAATTTGGAGAGCCGATTTGCACTGTTTAGAAATTTCTGACATTCTTTTTTCTTCGGTAAGACAAGTTAAAGGTAAATTGGACATCATGGTAAAACCTGTGTCTGTATATCCAAAATACCCATGAAAGGATCGCTAGCATTTAATTTTATAGAAAATATTTAAATCTTAATTTAAAAAAAGTGAATGTAAATATAGATCTTGAGTTTAAAAATCTGATATTGAAATCTTGCCCACAGACCCATTTGCATCCGTACACCTCGGAAAGATAATAAATATCTGAGCACTCGTTTATGTTAGCGTTACGAGCGGAAACAAGAAAAATCGAACGGAAATAAACACATAGCACGTTACAATATTTTAACGTGGTTCGGCCCACCTAGCCTACGTCCACGGAACGACAAAATATTCACTAAATGAGAAAGAATATACATGTACAATAATAATGACTCCCTTGAGTCAAGAGCCCAAACTCGAAGCCCCGAGCCCCTTGTACACCCCTGTATAAGACACATCGACATCACCTCTCAGTTGATGTGAATCTCTCTCATACTCAGAATAGTGAACCCAACTTCTTTGTTCCTCCCTCTATGCTTCCTGTGTCCTACGAGCAATCCCAACATGCTTCTCAAATGCGAGCGTCTTCGATAATGGTGTGTCTCACACACACAGATCTACACTTCTGCTCTGGCGATGGGGTTTCCTTTCTCCAGCCGCACTTCTGTTGGCTGCCACTCACAGATCTGACAACCCAGATCTGCAGCGGTATTGCACTGTTGCTTACGCCCCTCTCCGGCCATCGAGTTGTCCTCCAGACATTGTTAGATCTACGTCCAACATCCTTCTATCTCATGCTGAGACTTCTTTCATGGTGGCCAACAAAGGCACACACCTTCATCCTCATATTCTTCTGTATATATAGATATACAGAGACACCGTAACAGGTAGTTTCCTATTCCAGATAGAAGTCTCGGTTGTCTACAACAATACAGTCAGTATCCCTTGTGGCAATTCCATTCCTTGTAGATCTCCATAGATCTTCACACGTCAAGCATATCCTTGAGATATTCCACATGCCAACCACTCCTCCTTTTAAGGAGAAAATATAGGTGGAAGTTGAGCCACCGATCCCAACAGTTTACCCACCCATTCAGAGCCAATCACCTTTTGGAGAAATTTTAATGGCTTTCCCTGAACCTCTTTTCATTTCCATAAATTCCTTTCTCTTTTTAGGGCATTAGACAAACCTTCCACAGTCCAAACACCACTGAGAGAGAGAGAAGAAGAAGAAGAAGAAGAAGAAAACAGAGAAAATCAAAGAAATGGAAGCAGCAGTGGTGAATATAAGCAGATGTGAGTGTGCTGCCAGCCAGCACAAGCAAGTTGTGCTCTCCACCTTTGTAGATACTCCACTTTCTGGCAAGAGAATGGAGGCTTTAGATACTCAAAGGGTGGATTCGATGAAGTCAAAACTCAGAACTGAACCAAAAATCTCAATCATAAAAGCTTCATCAGCCAGCAGTGGATGTTCCATCCACAGAGTTCCCCATCGTTTCCGCCAAGACAATGAGAACTCGTTCGAGCCCAAAATCATCTCAATTGGCCCGTTTCACCACCACAAAAGAGGACCCCATGAAGAACAAAAATGGAGGTACATTCAAGCCATGGAACATCACAAATGGAGGTATCTTCATTTGATTCTCAGTCGAATTGGTGAGAACTGCTTGGACAAGTTCTGGGCAGCTGCCAAAATCTCCGAGAAAGAAGCCCGAGAGTGTTACTCGGAGGAATTCGAAGACATCGACAGCGATTCCTTTGTTGAAATGATGGTTCTGGATGGCTGCTTCATCATCGAGCTCTTCCGAAGGTCATGGACAAAGGAATTTGTAGATGATCCGCTCATCAGACTGGAGTGGCTGAAGAAGCACCTGGCCATTGACTTGCTCATGCTTGAAAACCAGATGCCATATTTTCTTCTCCAAACTCTGTTTAATCTGATGAATATTTCCTGCCCCTGTCTTGCAGAAATGGCTCTTGGGTTCTTCGGCTTTGTGCTTCCAACCAACGAATACACCGACCATTCCAGCCATAAAATTCAGAATCTACTCCATTTGGTGCACGTCAGTCTTGTTCCTTCCTCTGGTGAGAAAAAGAGTCTAAAGCCAAGGGATACCATGAAAATGATCCCCTGTGCATCTGAACTTCAAGCAGTAGGATTTTTGTTCAAGAAGAGGGAGGCCAATTGCAGTGAAGGCATCTTGGGCATAAATTTCCGACTTCGATTTGGGGTGGTATATCGTGGTATTATCGAAATCCCTCCGTTAATGGTTTCAGATGTTACAGGTACTCTGTTCCTTAATCTCGTCGCATTCGAGCAGTGCTACCGCCATGTCGCCACCGACTTCTCGGGCTACATCGTCTTTCTTGACTGCCTCGTCGCCACCGTGAAAGACGTCGGAATTCTCTGCAACCATGGAATCGACAACTGTTTTGGAAGCAACCAGCACCTGGTTGATCTTGTAAACAAGATTGGGGGAAAGCTTATTGTTGATAACGTTGGCTTTCTCGATACCTTCAAACAAATCAATGAACATTATGAAGGAATTACGAATCGTCGATTGCGAGCGAACTTCAACCGGAATTACGTAAAGAATCCATTGGCAGTGATTTCTGTGTTCGTTGGCATTCTCTCTGTTCTCACTGCCATTGTCTTCCAGCTTCTTAATCTAATTAGATCTTTTAATAAATAAGCCATTTTCTTCACCATATAAGCTTCCAACCGTATGTTTGTATTGCTCACTGTACTGTTTGGAAATCAAATAAAAAATATGTTTTGTTTTGTTTTGTTTAGTGAGAATTAATTGCAGCAATGTAAAAAGTTATAATAAGACTTCATCTCTCAGAATAATTTGCTCACTTGTCCTGATGACATAATAATATAAATATTTTTTTAAAGAAAAAATCAAAAGTGGTTCAATGCCAAAGAATACAACTTTTAAATTTTTTTTCTTTTAATTTATATGAGGGGCTTAATTATAATCGAATTGATTTCATTTGAGATTTCCAGTTCTCGTAAATGGCTGACTCAACTGTGTGTGTGGGTGTGACTTAATAGCCCAGATGGGTACTGTTGTGCATCGATTAGTACCAAAGTAAATAATGTATCATCCTTTTTTCTGATGTGACTTATCCAACAATGAGAGAGAGAGCTGTACAAAATTCAATAGGCATGATGTTGAGTGATCTTCAGCCGCACTCGAAAATTGGGGCATTCCATAAATTCTGAGTTAAAATACAATGTCTTACAAATAAATATATCTCTTTGTTATATTAAAAATATATTTAAAAGTATCAAAAGAATTTCAAATTTTAAAGTATATTTATTGAGTTATTGTAATTAGTCTGCATATTTAATTTGAGAAATTGTAATTAGTCTGCATATTTAATTTGAGAAATTTTGAAAATACACTGTGATTAAAAAATAATGTACATCGTGTATTAAATAATAAAATCTCCTTTAAAACTTCAAAGTTATCTTTTAAACACTGTGTATTTCCAAAATTTCTCAAATTGAATATCCGAACTAATTACGATAACCTGATAAAAATACTTTAAGACTTAAAGGTCTTTTGACACTCCTAAATGTGTTTTCGGCACGCCCTAGGGATACTCTTATTTGGAAAATACTGTGTTTTCCGCCCGATTTGCCTTGTGGGAAGCATTTATAAATTGTTGGCTAAGGTGCTAGCTGATAGGCTAAAAAAGGCGCTACCCCAAGTTATTGATGATTCACATGGAGCCTTCATTGAAAAAAGACAAATTTTGGATGGAATTTTGATTGCTAATGAAGTGGTTCACTGGAGGAAATAAGAAAGGAAACCTGGTCTTTTGTTCAAAATAGATATGGAAAAAGCGTATGATTGTGTGGATTGGTGGTTTGTGACATATCTGTTTCGAAGAATGGGTTTTGGTTTGAGGTGGCAGAAGTGGATGAAAGCGTGTGTGGAGGGTTCTAGGTATTCAATTTTGGTTAATGGCTCTCCCACTCCACCTATTGCAGCCAATAGGGGTCTGAGACAGGGGGACCCTCTATCCCCTTTCATTTTTACAATGGTTGGTGAAAGCCTAAACCGTTTGGTTTCGAAAGCTAAAGAATTGGGTATTGTGAAGGGGTTTCAGGTTAGCCTGGAAGGTCCAGCAATCACGCACCTTCAATTTGCTGATGACACCCTCTTCTTTTGTGATCATAGTAAATCAGAAGTCCTGGGCTTTCGTGCGATCTTAAGATGCTTTGAGTTGGTTTCGGGTTTGAGGATAAATCTAGGCAAAAGTACCCTGATTGGGGTGGACATGGATGATGTGGTGGTTAGGAGTTGGGCTGAAGAAGTTGGGTGTGGGATTGGGAAACTACCGTTTAAGTACCTTGGACTTCCGGTCGGGGGGAATCCTAGGGTGAAGAGCTTTTGGTCACCGGTTTTAGAGAAAATCAAGAGAAAATTGGCAGGATGGGGCAAGTTTTTTTTGTCGTTGGGTGGAAGGGTAACCCTTCTCAAGTCTGTGTTGGCTAATTTGCCGTTGTATTATTTGTCTCTGTTTAAGATCCCTGTAGGAGTAGCCAATATGATGGAAAAACTCTTTCGGCAATTTTTATGGGGTGAGCTTGAGAGGAAGAGGAAAGTTCATTTGGTGGCTTGGGCCGAAGTTACTAAACCGAAACACAAAGGAGGTCTAGGTCTTGTCCCTATTAGGGTGAAGAATGAAGCCCTATTATGCAAATGGGGTTGGCGCTTTGGGTCAGAGAAGCATGCATTATGGGTTCGGCTACTTTCGACAAAATATGGCTTAGCAAATAAAAATGGGTGGTCATTAGGAGAGGGTGCAAAGCGGTCTGGCTCTAGGATACTCAAAGACTGGTGGAATGTGTGCGAGGGTAAGACTGAGGTTGGAAGCTTATTTCAAAAGAATCTTAGGGTGCTGGTTGGCAAGGGGGACCGTACTTGTTTTTGGGAAGACATTTGGTTGGGGGATAGGTCGTTGAAAGAGACATTCCCGAGATTATACAGAGCAATCAGAGTTAAGCAAGCATTAATTCAAGAAATGGTCAAGGTGGATAGGCTTGGCATCTCGTGGAATTTTGATTTTAGAAGAGATCTCCGGGCTTTCGAGGTACAATCTCTAAATGACCTTAGGGCGAAATTGGATGAGTTTAAGTTGGACTTGGAGTCTGGTGATGAATGGGTTTGGATGGGCAATTCTTCGGGGGTCTTTTCGGTGAAATCTCTGTCTGACCTTGCGACTCAATGCTTGGAGGGCTTCTTAGTTTCTCAGGCTATTATTTGGAAAAGCCTGGCCCCACCTAGAGTTCAGATGTTCACTTGGTGCGGCGCAAGGGGTAGGATCCTGACCAGAGTGGAGCTTAGTCGCAGAGGGATGTTAGGTTTTGATGGAGACTTGTCTTGTCCTCTTTGTCAAGTGGCTGAAGAATCTATAGATCACCTTTTCGTACTCTGCCCAATGGCTTGGAGATTATGGTGCAGCTTCGTTAACCTGTTGGGAGTTTCTTGGGTCTGCCCCAGATCATGGGAGGTGTTTTTGGAATCCTGGCCTTTGATTCGCCTGCACTATAGAATGAAGCTTGTGTGGAACACTATTCCTGCGGCGATCTTGTGGACCATTTGGAGAGAAAGGAACTCTAGAGTATTTGAGGGGAGTAAATTGGAATTCGGCGAACTTTTTGAAACTGCCAAATGGAGATTAAGCTCGTGGCTTTGTGCTAATAAGGAATTCAAGGACTTCAAAGCTGAGGATTTGCGTCTGTCGTTAGTTGGTTGTCTGGGTCCCCCTCTCAAGAGGGGCAAACCTACGGTTGTGTGGGCCTCTCCCCCAGCTGGTTCGTGGAAGTTCAATGTGGATGGGGCATCCAAAGGTAATCCTGGGCCGGCTGGAATTGGGGGAGCACTTCGGAATCATCTGGGTTTTACTCGTATTGCTTTCTCGGAATCTGTTGGGATCAAGGAGTCAAATGAAGCGGAACTTCTTAGTATTCGGAGAGCTCTGTCCCTAGGGGTGTCTTTAAGGGGGGAGAGATTAATTATTGAAAGTGATTCTTCTAACGCTATCAAATGGGCCAAAGGTTTGAAGCGCCCCCCCTGGAGACTAATCATCTTAGTTAGGGAGATAAAGGAGTTATTAAAGGGTTTGGATGTATCCTTTACTCAAATTAGCAGGTCGGCCAATGGGGTGGCTGATTTCCTTGCTAAAAACGGTGTAGATGGGGCTTTGCGCGGCACTTTCTTCGCCCCGAGCGGCTAGCGGATTTCTTTATCTTCTTTGTTGTTATTTTATATATTTCTTCTACTTTGCTTATCTTTATTTTGGGGAGGGCGTCTAATTCTCTTAGGCCACCTCCTCCTTACATAGCTTGTTGTACTTTTTATTGTTAATGATAATCCATTCTAAACTGTTTCAAAAAAAAAAAAATATTTAGGAGTGTCAAAAGACCTTGAAGTCTTAAAGTATTTTTATCAGATTATAGTAATTAGTCTGGATATTTAATTTAAGAAATTTTAAAAACACACAGTACTTAAAAAATAACTTTGAAATTTAAAAAATAAAATGATTCATTTGAATGAATCACTGATTCATTCAAGATTCACAGGTGAATAGTAACATATGTTACTGTTCACCCATTTTATTCATTCGAAGATGTGTGAACAGTAACCCACGTTACTGTTCATCTGCAACATTCGTTCGAACGAATTGATTTTGAATGGGATTAGTTCGAACGAATCAAAATTGGATGGGGTATGTGTCCATTCGTTCGAACGAATGGGGAAACGAACTGAGAATTCGTTCAAACGAATGGAAATAGATGAGCAAAATGGTATTTAGCTACCGCCACTCGAAAATAGATGCGTAGAAGCAGAAAATCCAAGTGTGTAAACGGATACCTTTCTTTTGAGTAGAAGTGGTGGACCGTGAATGTCTCATGAACAGCTTCTATCACTAAAGTAAGCAGCAATTTAAATAAAATTCCATGAGAGGGACATTTGTTGTCGTCATCATATCTCCTTTGGACAATATGGACGCCTAACTCCATTACTAATAACCTGAATGGATAGACTTGGTGTGCTTGGCTTGACTTGGTGCTTGACAAACAAAGACTTAACTGCTTAATAAAAAAAGATTTGGAACCTTAATTTAATATTATCAATTAAATCGCACTTAAATAAATTATTATTATTATTAGAACTATAATGGCTGTACAATCATTCAACGTCATGGCCCAAAGAGTTCCTTTTGGTGGACATTACAATCTCCTTTAGATACTTTAGATAATAAAATAAATTGATAAAGCCTTATAGAATATCTGATTAGGAGTAAAACTTGACCCGAGAAATTAATGGGTTTTAGATTATGATTTTGTATATTTCAAGTAAAATCGAGTTGAGAAAAAATAAATCCGCATGAAATTAAGGTCGGGTCGAATTGAAAATTTTAAAAGTAACCTGACCCGACTCAATTCGACCAGAGTGCACCAAATAATAAAACAACACTTGGGTTGAGTCGGATCAGAAATTCAGGTCAGGTTGGGTTGAGTAACTTGGGTCAGCCATTCGGGTCGTGTCAGGTCAGGTTGAATAATTTTTGAGATAGATTGAATTGGGTTTATTGAAACCTGACCTGATCTGAGTTTCAGCCCTATATCTGATAAAATCTTATAATTATAGTTTAAAATTGTGAGATCAAATCATATAAATGTCAAATAGACAGACAATCCATAAAATTAATTTGTCAAATTCAAATATAAAAGATCTAACTCAAGATTGATGGGATAAATAATTTAGTTGAAAAGTTAAAAATTTCCAATTTTCATCTCATTTTCTTTTTTTCATTCATAAATTAATTTTCATCACTTTTTATTTACCAAAACCGTTTTAGCTAGAAGAGAAAATCGACTACACTCCTGACAACCCTTGTCACAAATATCGGCGGTTTTCAAATTTACTGCGTTTTTATCGGTAAAATACTATTACAGCGTTTTTATCGGCAAAATACCATTACCGCATTAAAAACGCGCTTTTATCGCCACAACGATAAATTTTAGGTAAATTCTCTATAAAATCGCTTTAAAAAAGAGATAAACGTTGATGACGCGATAATATCTCGGTAAATTGTAGGTAAATTCATGATAAATTTCTGGTAAATTCCCTATACCATTTTTATTTCGTTAATTTTTTTTATTTATTCTATTTTTTTATTTTCTAAATATTATAATTTCCACGAGATTTTTCCATTAAATTCTCGGTAAAAATTCGAGAATTTAAAAATATCTCGTTATTACTAATTGCCGTTAATATCTCGAGAACGGTATTTGTCACAATGCTGACAACTTCATTGTGACACCAAGTATAAAGGCATCCCATCATTCTTCAATTTCATACAAAATCTAGTCCTAAAAATGTGAAGATATTAGATCTTTATGGATTTGACTATTTTCCCCTAAGTATCAAATTTTTTCCAATTTTCATTTATTTTTATGTAATATCTCTATAATTCTTGAATATTCATGAAAATATATTTCAAAAAACGAGAAGTCAAGATATTTAAAACTTGAATCAGACTTAAATTCTATAAATCATTATATTTTTATATTATTTAAAATAGCCCTATAAGTATCATACTTATAATATGAAATCACATAAAAAGTCTCATCAAACTAATAAATTTCACTTAATTCTTAATTTGTGAACAATTTGTGACATTGATTTTACATGCCACGTGTAGACTGGTCACAACAGCTCTCTTATATATTGTTATTGTAGTATAAAAAATAAAATAAAAAATTGTTCCACATGATACACGTGCATGACCCACCAATCCATATTTAAGCTCTTTATTAAGTAGGCTGACCCACGCCTATCAATAATATTATTATTTTCTTGTGACTAGCTTGTTTGTCTTCCACACCTACAACACAATATTCTTTCAGCAGAGGTGTCAACGGGAATCCAAAGTAATGAACAACTAATGAAAGGCTATTATTGTTACTAACTCACATGGTACATAGTTGTGGAACTACGTTACCATTATTGGTACCAAATAAACGAAGGCTATAGATTTGCAGAAGAGAAGAGAGTGGAATAAAATAAAATAAAATAAAATATTGAAGTTTATTGATGATTTATTTTACTTTTACAATTAGTCTATATTGTTATTAGCTCACATTGTACATAGTTGTTGAGCTTATTATTGTTACTAGTAATTTAGGGAAGGTACCAAATAAAGAAAGACTCAAGGCTATATAAAAGAGAGTAGAATAAAATAAAACAATAAATAGATAATTTAGTTGATTTAAATTTTTTATTTTAGATTAAAAAATCTTAGATCTAATTTCCTCTTAATTTACTTAATAGACGAAGTTTACATGTGATTTCTTTTATTTCTAAAATTAGTCTCACATTCAATATGGAGTGAAAATATTTATGATATAAAAAAACTAAACTAAAATAAATATAAGACATAAGCACTCTAGTGAATTTGGACTATAGAGATCTATTTTAAGTAATTTTGTTTATAAGTTTTTACTTCTTCTAATTATAAAATGAGATGTCAAACTCATTTTATAATAAAAAGTTTAGATAGATAGATTATACTGAGTTTTATAAAATTGGTGAAAATGGATTAACTAAGTCATCCTACTTAATTTTTAATATCAGAATAAAATCTTTAAATAAATATTGATGATGCTCCATGCAATTTATATGATGTAAAATGTTAAAAAAAAAATGGAATTTAAATTTAAATAAAAAATAATAGTTTTAATAATCTAAATTTACTTAAACAAAAGAGACACACAAATGTGTTACTACTTCCACCTAAAAGAACTCTGATATGTTGATTTTTTATAGAATGATGCACATTAACTCATTTTTACATTAATTATCATAAGATAAAGACTAAGATGATCAAATGAGAATTATAAAAATATTTTTATCTATTTTCTTTTATATAAATCTTGGATTATCCCATTTTAGATTTTTCTTAAATTTTTCTTTTTTTCTACTTAAAAGTGCATTCTTCCCACGTCACTTCCCTTCCGTAAGCAATGACATCAATAACAGTTCCCTATGAAAATAAATTCGACCAGTAGAAACTTGCTACATGTGATCCACAACCCGATCTTTCCTATTTTGCCCTTTCGACCTTTCCCAACGACTTTCTAGATTTCACAACTCACCTCAGGCAAGAAACAAGACAGGAATTTTACTTTGAAATTTTGTCCGGATGCGATGGAGAGGGAGACAGGGCTGCGTTTGGATGGGGTAAGAGCCGGTAATCCCCGTTACCCATGGGTAACAAGGGTGAGGGTATTCACAGTATCCTACATCTCAATATCCTTTGCCTTTTATCTTTTTATCAATTATATATTATATAATTAAAAAAATATTTTAAATAATTAGCAATTTATTCTGTTAGAAATTTATTTTAAAAATATGTCAAAATTTTCAACATGTTGTATTTGGATGAAGGTTAAACTTTATGGGAGTTACCTGAGATTACACTTTAGTAGGAGTAACTGTAAGTAAAGGTAAGCTGAAATATTAATAATTTTATGAAGATTAATAATTTTTATTAAATATATATAATATAAATAATAAAAATAAAATTTTATGAAACATGACATTTTGACAATTTGTTGAAGCCCCAAAATAAAATTACCCTTAAGTAGTTATAATTACTATGTTCTAACATTTTATTTTTTATAATTACTTTTCAAAATATATTTCTCAATTTAATTATGTTATAAAATATAAAATGATTTTTTTGAGATAAAAATCATTTAAAGTTATTAATTTTTAAATAATTTTAAAATATGACTTTCTAAATTCAATTAACATAAACAATGCAATTTCTTTAAATTATATATATTTTAGATTATTAAATATTAAAATTATATTTTAAAATATTTTTGCTCTATGAAGGTGAAGAGGTATCTCTTCAAAGGTATCAAAAGTCACGATGGAGGGGTAAAAATTTACCCTAGAATACCCCATCCAAGCAGCCCGCCGACGGAGTGGAATGGGTGCATTGGGGGGAATATAAATAAGAAGTGGATAAAAAATGGAGAAAGGAGAGAAGAGAGGCGTGGGGATGAGAAAATAGAGTAAATGATTGGGAAAGGTCAAGAGGGTAAAATGGGAAAGATGGGGGTGGGGGTGAATAGAAATTTTTTTTGGGGGGTGTGGATGACATTACCCTTTAAATTATGATATAATAATTGCTGTCTTATCATAATAAAGCAGTTTGACTAGAAAATCAAACACCAAATGAATATACTAAAACATGTGTAATGTAATATGGTTTGAACCATATATATATATATATATATATATATATTCATCGTAAAATTTTTATGGATAAATTTACTATTTGGACACACTAAAATTAGACTATAGGGGTTCGAACACGCAATCTTCCACTTTTTGAGACGAGAGGCAACTAGTTAAACTACACCTACGTGAGTTGCATCAAGAATAAGAAGTCTAAGTGAGAATTAACTAACATTAACATTATAGAGTTTATTAAATTAAAAAGTCTAGTAGTATTTCTTTCTACAAATCTCCTTAAAACTCTCACCTATCATTAAATTGTTCTTTCAGCTTCTTTTTGTGAAAATAAATCACTTTATTTATTTCTATAATGTTCTTGTTCATTGATAACAGAGTGCCTACACTGTTTCAAAGAATGAAAAAGCTTATCCAGAAGTCTATCTAAAATTAATTTTTTAGAGTTTAGATAATATAATTTGTGAGGTCCTTAGTTACTTTTACAGTAATTTTATATTTCAAATATATAGAATATTATTTTATAGAATTGTCGAGACAGTATATTTTTTATTCTAAATGTATTGAATACTAAGTTAGAGAGATTTATTATATTTTGTCTGGACCTGAAGCAGGGACCAGCTGACGATATTATTTTAGATAAATTATAACTTTATAGAGTACTAAATTATAGAGAGTTTATTGTATTTAATGCATATATAATTATTTTATAGAATACAAATATTATTTGTGATTTTTATAAAATGAACATTTATATATTTTACTTTCACAATTATTATTTTTATTTAGTGTGACAAAAGTTTTTTATAATAATTTATCAATTAAATTATTTTCTTTATTCAAGTGAATGATGCATAGCTTACATTGTTATCTAAATTTAATGTTGTCAATGCAATAACAATAACCTAGAAGTCACATCTGAACAGATGTCACATATAAGTGACATTCATGACCCAATCAACCTTTAATAAAAGTATTAATTGATATTCATGAACCGACTTACTTTAAATAAAAATATTAATTGACATTCATGACCCAACCTATCCTTGAACCAAACGCATGTCTCGTCATCAAGCCAAAGACATGACCTACAATGTACGAACTAAATTAAACCCAAATTATTATTTTGAAAATTATAATAAACATTAAATATATTTTTTAAATAAAAATGGGCAAGGTGCACTTTTACGGTGTAGAAGTTCTTAATAGTTAATACCTTTCAGGCTTCTTCTTTTCTTCTTTCTTCTTTCTTTTTCCTTGCTTTCTTTTTTTAAAAGAACTTAAGGAAATCTCCGAGTCTACTCCAACAGTCTTTTCTAGCTTTCTTTATTATAATTATTATAAAATATATTTTTATTTTTATTTTTCTTTCCCTTACACTTGGTAAGAATAGAGCTCTCAAACAATAGAACACTTGAGGAAATGGATAGGTTGAGAGGGTATTTATATATCACACTTCTGATCCAAATTTTCTTCAATTTCAATTTGAGACTAAAAAAATTACCAATTTTTTTAATTTTTATTGAAATTTGCCTCCAAGTTCAATTTTTTAATTTGACTCCAATTTTAAAAAGAAAGCATTTAAAATAAGAATTTTGAGTTTTAGTAGGCAACAATTTTCAGAAAAAAAAAAAAATTAAATACTACAACTATGACCTCAGTTTACTAAAGTTCAAAAATCTTCATGCTAGATGAATGTGCTAAGCCAAAACCTCATGCAAGTTCCACTTGTTATTACATGATGGTACCTTTTAAGTAAAATATTAATTAAACTAATAACAATTTATATAAAGTTATATATTATTTTATTATTTTTCATTTAAAGTTTAGTGAATTTTCTTTTTTAATTTACATGTGGAAAACTACATGATACCCAGCGTAAAGTCCACTACTCCTAGAGCACACCAAGGTTAGGCTATGAGGGCTCGAACCCGCAACCTCTCTGTTCTTGAGGCGAGAGGCAACTAGTTGAGTTACACGTGTCTTACCACCGAAAATAGAATGGAAAAGAATTTCATTAATTGTAGAAGGCCTTTGCATACATTTTATCATTATAATTAAAGTTAAAATTTCATCTTTCTGAAGATTATTTTTATAGGTTTAATTTTCATTTGATTATATTATAAACTATACAATCAATCACACGATCTATCATATTTGGGTTCATCAAAGTATACTACAGCATTTTCCAAATTGTAAAAATTATAGCCAAAAATATAGTTGAAATATCCTTTGAGTAGAAGAATTACATAAAAATATAGTTGTAAAAATTTCAAATGGGTTAAATAAGTGGGCAAAGAAATCAACTAAATAGCCCTCTGAGTATAAATAATAAACACCAATTAATCCAGACAAATCCCATTGGAAATAATAGACCTAAATACACATGGACTCACTCAATTTTCCTTCAAAGCCCAAATTCATAAAATTCATAAAATCAATAAAATATCGAACTACACATACCGAAAGGTCCACCCAAAATCAAATACACCCACCAAATTGTGAACCCAACCAAAAAATAGATTTACTGAATGCTCTTATAAATTTGAAAAGAATGAAGCAAAGCCCAAAGGAATCATCAAATGGACCTGCCAATCAAATGGACCTGCCAGGCCTAAGAGCTAGGGCTGTTTACGGGCCGAGTTTGGCAGGACATCCACGAGGCCTTTGTTCAAGCCCATCTATAGTGTCAAAGCCCTAGCTCAATTGAAGCACATCAGGATTTTTAAGTTAAAGTACGAGACCGTAAGCTTGTCTAGTGTTGGGCAGGGCCGGCCCTGAGATTTTAGGGGCCCTAGGCGAATTTTTAAGATGGAGCCCTTATCTACTCATAAAAAATAAAATCATACAATTTTTTTTTACAATGTATGAAGCTAAATAAAATATCATAATCAAATTTATAACAAAGTTTTATTTAAAATTTATTTTTATTTTGACATGCAAAATTACTAATTAAATTACTATATTCAAGTTTTTTTAACATTTAGTTTTCAATAGATAAGATAGCTAATCCATTCAATCTTTCGTGTGACATTTTATCAGTTTTAACTTTGAAAAACTTATTTCTGCATAGGTAACTGTAACTGGTATAATCAAATATTATTGTATAAGCAATTCATGCATTTGGAAAACAACAATTCATTCTTTTTATATAATTTGGAAATTCATTCTTTTGGTATTGCATCTTTTATCATATTCGAGTGTGACACTAATGCAAATTCTCATTTAAAATGAAGATATTATTATTATTTTAATTTTTCAAATTTTCTGTATTTTTAAAAAAATTAAAAATTATCTTAATTATAATGATTTATACTTGTATATTACTTCTAATAAAATCTAAATTGATCAAATGAATAAAGCTATGTTTTTTCATCTCTTCAAATTTTAAAAGCTTTAAATTATATTTAATTCAAAATTATCAACTCAATATAGATTTCTCTTACTCTTTATTTAGATGATATATATATTTTAAAATATTATTTATTAATTAAAATTATTTTATTATTATTATTAAACTCAATAAAATGAGGATTATAGTAATAATTATTATGATTGTTACTATCATTATTTTAATTTTTTAAAAAACCTACGCTTTAAATAGAGTAGAAAATTTATCAAATAGTCAAATGATTTTAAGTAGTATTAATTCAAATTATTGTTATTTTTTATTATTATTATTAAATAACTTGATAAAAATAAAAAAAATTATTAATAACGTAGCTTGGATTTAATCCTGGGTCCTTAGAATACACAAGGACAACATTGACCTACTGGACAAGAATAAACTTATGCTTTAATTATACATTATTAACTATTTAACATATAGTAAAGGAGCTTATGGACTTGGGAGCCCTAGGAGACCGCCTACTTCGCCTATAGCTAGGGCCGGCCCTGATGTTTGGTAGGAACGAGTCCCACATCAAGTGAGAGGGAGAGAAAAAGAGAGAGTTATATATGGCTGAGGAATTCCACCTATCAGGCTAGTCTTTTGGGCTAGAAGCCCAGGCCCAACACCTAGTTAGGGAACTTAAAAGCTCGACCCAGCCCATTTTAGTCCATTTTGTGGGCAAGTAAACATTTGGGTTGACTCATCATGTAAAACCTACATAAGTATCAGTTTCAATATTTTTTCCTGTTTTTGATAGACAACATTCAAATGCTAAAATAAATCATGGTAATATGATTGCACAATTAAACACTTCAAACAACATTTTATTAACTAAATACCCACAAACTTACCAAAAGGCAACAATAGTAAACAAAAGGAATTCAATGCACATGGACCTCTTAAACAGGCCCATGTATTCGATCACCATATATGCAGTTTGATCTTCGATGCTGATCTCATCAAACTTGAAAAATCATATTTTAAAATTGGTAGAATTCAAATTCCATCATTAAAAATATTATGTACTTTCAGAAAAATATTATGTATTTTGGACCTTCTATTTTGCTGAAGTTGGCCCATTTCGACATTTTTTTTATAATTTACGTGTGGAAAACCCAACATAAACCTCCATGGGTGATACCCACTGCGCTTAAAACGTACTAAGTGAGGCTATAAAACCTCGAAGCTAACACCTCCCGTGAAAATATTAGAGCAGTAGACCCATCTCTCTCCCCATGAAAATATCAAGGTCTATCAATTTATCACAATCTCGGTATTCATTGTGAGGGTGAAATGATAGCAACATTTCTGTGAAGTAGAAGTGGTGGACCATGAATGTGTAAGAAACAGCTTTTAACCTGCATGGTTAGGACTTCGGATGCTTGACTTGACTTGGTGCATGACAAACAAAGGCTTAACGGCTTAATAAGAAAAGATTTGGAACCTTAGTTTAACATGATCAATTAGATCCCACTTAAGATATAGTCTTAGAAATGTGAAGATATTGGATTTGACTAGTTTCACCTAAATATCCAATTTTCATTTACTTTATGTAATACATCTGTAATTTTTAATATTTATAAAAATATATTTTAAAGTGTTTAGGAGTCTTTTTGAATGTTAGATCAACTCCCATTAGATTCAAGATTTCAAGTTATTAAAACTTGAATCAGACTTAAATTTTATAAATCGTCATATTTTTATATTCTTTAAAATAATCCTCGAAGTATCATACTCAGAGACTCATAATATGAAATAATTCTCATAAAAAAGTCTCATCAAACTAATAAATTTTACATAATTCTTAATTTGTTAACAATTTGCGACATAGATTTTATATGCCACGTGTAGAATGGTTACAGCAGCTGTCTTCTTATATAGTGTCATTGTAGTATAAAAAAAAAAAAATTATTCTCATGACACACGTTCACGGCCATTGGCCAACCTATCCACATATATTTAAGCTCTTCATAATTTGGGCTGACCCACACCTATCAATAATATCATCATTTTTGTGGTGACTACAACTTAATGATTCCTTTGACAAGTCAATGAGATTCCAAAGTAGTAAACAAATAATGGAAGGCTGTTATTGTTAGTACACCTCACATCGTACATAGTTGTTGAACAATATTATTATTACTGATAATGTAGGGTAATTAGTATCAAATAGGGTGAAATTTAGGTTGGGTAATCAGTGAATTGGGTAGGGTGAAATTTAAGTTGGGTAATCAGTGAATTGGGTTATATATTTATAAATTTAGAATATGATTGAATTAGGATTAAAAAAACTCATTTAGGATTTAGGTCGAATTGAGATCAAGACTTTAAAATCAACTGATACAATCTGGATTAATTCGATTCAACTTGAGTTTCAGAAATATAAAAAATCAATTGTTGTTTTCTTTTTTCCAAATTTGGACTAAAATTAAGTCGGACTATCTGGACGAAAAACTCGAGTTGTATCGAATCAGGCTCAATAATTGTTTATATGAGTTGGGCTGAGTTTGATTAATTAAAATTGAGTCCAACCCACTTGAGTTTTAGACCTAGTATCAAATAAAGGAAGGCTCGAGACTATGTAGAAGAGAGTGGAATAAAGTAAGATGATGAACAAATAATTTAATTGATTAAAATATTTAAATTTAGATTAAAAAATCTTGAATCTAATTTCTTCTTAAGTTACTTGATACACAAAGGTTACAAATAATTTCTTTTATTTTTAAAATTAATCTCTAGAGTAAAAATATGGCAGGCTATACAGACACCCGACTTTTTTGCTAGGAGACATCCGAGTGTGGGTTTTAGATGGAATTTACCATTTTGCCCTTCCACTTAAACATCCGCATGCCCGAATGAATTTCTTTCCTTCTAATGAACTGCTCCTTTTCGACATTGTTAGCAACGGATGAAAGTGGAAAAGGAGGGGGCCCACCATTGATGGAAGGTGTGAGTCACCGGGTGATGTCGAAGCCAAGGCAGGAGTAACATCAGTAGTGTTGGTTTGATGGAGATAGAGTCCCAGAGTCAGCAGATCTGGCTGAAAATGTCTCAAAAATGGGTTCTGGGTAGTACGGTAGAGATACACGGTAGAAAAACCAGTCAAAGGGGCCCCACAGTTGACCGAAACCAAACGTCTTCCTTAGGATAGAGAGGTGGGCCAGGGGCGACAGTGGTGGTGATTTTACCCTTCGCATAAATAGTAAAATTTCGATGGACTGATTTTCATTGTTCACGTGAACTTCGGCAAGTCGATTTGCACTGTTCATGAATTTTGGCGAGCCGACTTGCAATTTCGGCTAGCCGATTGCATTGTTCATGAATTTTGGAGAGCCGATTGCACTGTTTATGAATTTTGGAGAGCCGTCGATTTGCATTGTTCATGAATTTTGGCGAACCGATTTACACTGTTTAGACATTTCTGGCATTCTTTTTTTCTTCGGTACGACAGGTCGAGGAAAAATTAGGTATCACGGTAAAACCCGTGTCTCTTTACACAAAATACCTGTGGGAGGATTGCTAGCCTTTAATTTGGTAGAAAATATTTAAATCTTAATTTAAAAAATGTGAATGTAAATATGGATCTTGAGTTTAAAAATCTGATATTGAAATCTTTTTTTTTTTTTAATGGTTAATATATTAGAGAAAGAAAAGCACGAGAGGTGTAAGAACAGAAAACAAAACAAGAAAATACAGTACAACCCTTAAACTCAAACATATGAGCAAAGGAGGAACAAAACTAAGCTAAGTTGACATTTTCTTTCCAAGCACGCAAAATATCATTGATAAAGATATTCATAAACTCTATAAGAGGAGAGGCCCAAGTAACACACTTAACAAAAACTCTTGTAAAAATTATTTTTATTATTAAAATATGATCTTTAAATGCTCGATTGTTGCGTTACCACAACAACCATATATTGTTGTGATCTTGAAATCTTTCCAACCCCCAAGTGAGACCCATTTCCATCCGTACATCTCGGAAAGATAATAAATATCTGAGCGCTCCTTTACCCATTCAGAGCCAATCACCTTTTGGAGAAATTTTAATGGCTTTCCCTGAACTTCTTTTCATTTCCAAGAATTCCTCCCTCTCCTTTTAGGGCATTAGACAAACCTTCCACAGTCCAAACACCACTGAGAGAGAGAGAAGAAGAAGAAAATCAAAGAAATGGAAGCAGAAGTGGTGAATATAAGCAGATGTGAGTTTGCTGCCAGTCAGCACAAGCAAGTTGAACTCTCCACCTTTGCAGATACTCCAATTTCTGGCAAGAGAATGGAGGCTTTAGATACTCAAGGGTTGGATTCGATGAAGTCAAAACTCAGAATTGAACCAAAAATCACAATCATAAAAGCTTCATCAGCCAGCAGTGGATGTTCCATCCACAGAGTTCCCCATCGTTTCCGCCAAGACAATGAGAACTCGTTCGAGCCCAAAATCATCTCAATTGGCCCGTTTCACCACCACAAAAGAGGACTCCATGAAGAACAAAAATGGAGGTACATTCAAGCCATGGAACATCACAAATGGAGGTATCTTCATTTGATTCTCAGTCGAATTGGTGAGAACTGCTTGGACAAGCTCTGGAAAGCCGTCAAAAACTCTGAGAAAGAAGCCCGAGAGTGTTACTCGGAGGAATTCAACATCGACAGCGATTCCTTTGTTGAAATGATGGTTCTGGATGGCTGCTTCATCATCGAGCTCTTCCGAAGGTCATGGACAAAGGAATTAGTAGATGATCCGCTCATCAGACTGGAGTGGCTGAAGAAGCACTTGGCCATTGACTTGCTCATGCTTGAAAACCAGATGCCATATTTTCTTCTCCAAACTCTGTTTAATCTGATGAATATTTCCTGCCCCTGTCTTGCAGAAATGGCTCTTAGGTTCTTCGGCTTTGTGCTTCCAACCAACGAATACACCGACCATTCCAGCCATAAAATTCAGAATCTACTCCATTTGGTGCACGTCAGTCTTGTTCCTTCCTCTGGAGAGAAAAAGAGTCTAAAGCCAAGGGATACCATGAAAATGATCCCCTGTGCATCTGAACTTCAAGCAGTAGGATTTTTGTTCAAGAAGAGGGAGGCCAATTGCAGTGAAGGCATCTTGGGCATAAATTTCCGACTTCGATTTGGGGTGGTATATCGTGGTATTATCGAAATCCCTCCGTTAACGGTTTCAGATGTTACAGGTACTCTGTTCCTTAATCTCGTCGCATTCGAGCAGTGCTACCGCCATGTCGCCACCGACTTCTCGGGCTACATCGTCTTTCTTGATTGCCTCGTCGCCACCGTGAAAGACGTCGGAATTCTCTGCAACCATGGAATCGACAACTGTTTTGGAAGCAACCAGCACCTGGTTGATCTTGTAAACAAGATTGGGGGAAAGCTTATTGTTGATAACACTCGCTTTCTCGATACCTTCAAACAAATCAATAAACATTATGAAGGAATTACGAATCGTCGATTGCGAGCGAGCTTCAACCGGAATTACGTAAAGAATCCATTGGCAGTGATTTCTGTGTTCGTTGGCATTCTCTCTGTTCTCACTGCCATTGTCTTCCAGCTTCTTAATCTAATTAGATCTTTTAATAAATAAGCCATTTTCTTCACCACATAAGCTTCCATACCGTATGTTTGTATTGCTCACTGTACTGTTTGGAAATCAAATAAAAAAATGTTTTGTTTTGTTTTGTTTTGTGAGAATTAATTACAGCAATGTAAAAAGTTATAATAAGACTTCATCTCTCACAATAATTTGCTTACTTGTCCTGATGACATAATAATATAAATATTTTTTTAAAGAAAAAAGCAAAAGTGGTTCAATGCGAAAGAATACAAATATATATATATTTTTTTTAATTTATATGAGGGGCTCAAGTATAATCGACTTGATTTCATTTGAGATTCCCAGTTCTGGTAAATGGTTGACTCCAACTCTGTGTGAGTGGGTGTGACTCAACAGGTGAAGGATAGCCCAGATGGGTACTGTTGTGCATTGATTAGTACCAAAGTAAATAATGTACCATCTTTTTTCTGATGTGACTTGTCCAATGAGAGGGAGCTGTACAAAATTCAATAGCATGATATTGAGTGATCTTAAGCTGCACTCAAAAGTTGGGGCATCCCCTAAAATTTTAGGCAACATGAGATTTGAGGGATTTTTCTGATTGGTATATTAAAAAATTTAATTGTGTGAAGGTCCTTTTTATCTTGAGATTTAGGTGGCGGCCAATGCCGACTATACTCAGAACCAGCCCTGAGTCCCACCTTCAAAATGCAAAAGGAGATTGGGATTCGTATCACTTCACTAAATCAATTTATTGAGTTTAATATTCAAATCTTAACAAGTGGTATCAGAAATAGACTTTAGACTATTTTATATGAACTCAAAAGATCTCCTAAGTAAAAACGATAGCTAGTCTAGTTCGAGAGAGATAGTTGGAACAACGATCAAGTCTCACATTCAATCTAAAAATTTATAAATGAGTTGAGTGACTTGATACTTAAATCCTAACACAAATTTTTTTTTTGTTGTATTGACTAGTGAAATGGTAAAGCAGAATTTTAACCATCTACTTTGCGCAATGGTTGTGTTGATTCTGTTTGTCTTCTCTTTGAT
Source organism: Chimonanthus salicifolius (assembly GCA_013350335.1). Classification (NCBI taxonomy): domain Eukaryota; kingdom Viridiplantae; phylum Streptophyta; class Magnoliopsida; order Laurales; family Calycanthaceae; genus Chimonanthus; species Chimonanthus salicifolius. Next base: position 61,551,905 of record CM023538.1, on the reverse strand, counting down.
ATAAATCATGACCCAGTTCAAATAATTTTGCAAGTAAAACATAGCCCAGTTGAAATTATTTTGCGAGTAAAACCACTCACTTGAAATAAGTCATGGTTCAATTACCTTCTATGATCTAACCATGGCCTATTTTATCATTTTTTTTAATTTATGTGTGGGAAACTGTGGAATACCCAACGTAAAATCCCACGGTTGAGCCCACTACCCCTACATCACATTAAAATTAGGCCAAGAGCACATCGATTACTACAAATCTCGAATCTAGATAGCATTTTCTCTTAAAATCTTGAATAGACAATGAAATGAGTATTCTTAAACATAAGGATAAGAGGGAGGCTAAATGACAACCTAAAAATAGACACGCAAGCATGACATTGAAAGAAAATCCAATGAAATGAGTATTTGATTTATATAGTCTAAAGTTGATACTTGATAGGGTCAAATATAAGTTGTTATCTAAAACATATTGTCCTACATGTATCACGTATCAGTGTTTTAGGATATTTAGAGAATTCTAAGATATTTTTGTTATTTTCTTTCTAATTTTGTAATTGTATCAAGTAGTTGAGGGTATTAGAATTTAGCACCAAGTTTTGCTTATCTTTTTCAATTTCTCTATTTTTCTCAATTTTCCTAATTTTCTATGTTAAGAGTTTTGGTGTTCAATGGATGATAACACCATTCAAACATAGTGAAATAAACGTTAATAATTGCTCATATTTTTCTCTTTTTCTTTTCTTTTTGAAAATTTCCGACACTTTTGAAAATTTTGTATATATAGAAATATTAAAAATTTCTAGTTTATAGCTTTGAAGTTCTTTGACCCGCGTTCATGCATTTTGAGGAGATCTGGAGACCTCCGATTTGATCAAATTTGGTTTCATAGCGTAAATTTGTATGCGGACTTCCCAACGAGCTGAAGTTTGTCGAATTCTGAACAAGTAATTCAGAAGGGTATTTTGATAATTTTACCTTTTGATCGTCTATTTTGCATGAAAAACCTAGAAATTTACTTTAAGTGCCCTAAGAATTTGCAGACACTTCACCTTAGCTCACAAACGCTTAAGGTTTTCAAAACCTTCACCAGTTTGCACTGAATTTTTAAAAATAATATCTTAAAATATTTCTTGGGTTTTTTATTTCAAAGTGTTTCTATTTTAAAAAAAAAAATTAGACTTCATTTTATAAAATATTTTGTTCAAGTGAAGTTTTAAACCCGACTTTTTTTTTCTACGAGCTCGAGTTATCCTGCCCTAGTTAGTAAGATTGGACTTTCACCGTGCAACTCAATGGAAACCTGAATTCCAGGATCCAAAAACCCATTTTTTAATGTTCGTTTGAAATTACTTCTAGAAATTTCTTTCATCATTTAGTGATGAGAAATAGATACTAGTGTGTTGTTTCATTTCACCATTGATGAGAAATAGATAATAAGAGATAGTGGTATGTTCTTTCACCATTTAGGCAATGAGAACTACATAAAAAGATAGATCACGTGTCGCTTGGTATAAAAAATAATAATATTTCTTACTTCTTCTTTAGATATATGTGTTATGCATGTTAATGCTAAAATATTAATCTACTTAACTGATCTCACTTCTTTTAGAAAATTTGAAATTTCATATAGACGACTTATTTCAATGGGTATATAAAACTGAGTTTCAAATTGTTTAAGTAAAATTGATATTTTATATCAAATTATAACTCTATTTGAAAGAAATATTTATTTCCTTTTTAAATCTGAATATTTTTCTTTCCAAAAATAAAAGTCTACCCATCCATCTCAACACAAAACCTTTCATTTAATTCCTCTTGCGGCCAATCATATGATTCTCAAATTTTTCCTGTTGGTCCTCTGCCTACAGCCTTCCATCAGGTGTTGTTCGATTAACTCTCAATCTTCGGTCACTAGTTTAGCTGAGGTAAAATCCTCTTTTATTTTATTTGTTTAAATTAATTATTTTCTTATGTTGTTTTATTTTTCCCAACTCAATCATTTATTCTGTTGTTCTTTTTTTCTAAATAGAAACACGTTTAAAAAAAAAATCCCAAGAAATATTTTAAAATATTATTTTTCAAACTCTGGTGCAAATTAGTGCGAGTTTTGAAAACTTCAAAATGTATCTAAACTAAGGGGAAGTGTGTACGAATTTCAGGGGAACTTAAAGTAATTTTTTATTTTTTCATGCAAAATAGAAAATAAGAGAGAAAATTACCAAAATGCCCTTTTGAGTTACAGGCTCGGTATCAATAAACTTGGTCCATTGGCAAGCCCACATATAAATTTATGCTATGAAAACCACATACGACCAAATTGGCGTTCCGCAGTATATAATTGAAACTTAAAACCATTTACACAGCTAACCAATACATATTTGAAGCTTCCTTATTCCTGTCCAATGTATCTCTTTTGTGAAGCGCTTGTATTTAGACTTAGCATTCTCTCTAGCTAAGAATTTAGATGATAAAGTTAACCCAGAAAGCTTGTCTGTGGCTCAAAATAATAATATTTTTTTGCTTTAGCCATCTCAGTTTTAGGTAGTTCAAATAGTTTTGATAAGCTTGTTAATTTATTTAGTTAGAATGGACTAAAACTTTAATTCAAGGAAATGATAAAATGAAACGTCCAGTTGAAAAAAAAAATGAAATTTTATCCATTCAGTTCTTTTAACTCAGACTAGATTATAACCCCTTTCCATTTCGTGGGGACGGTGAGCTCTATTAAAACTCCATATATTGTTTTCCTAAAAGTCACTGAGACAATATGACAAACACCATTAGAGTCTTTAGAATCTTTAAATAAAATAATAATAATATAATAATAATAAAGAAATTAATTTATACATCAATACTTTCTCTTAAATAATAATCATATTATACTTCATTTTACAAATTGATTACTATCATAAGTATAAAGATTGTACGCTTGGTAACTTCATTAAAGTTATTTTCATTCTACATTTATTCAATGTGAGACTAATCTAATAAACGTGTATAAATCTTTCAATCTATGCACATCACTTAAGTTGACAGTAAAAAATGATATGTTGGAATTGAACGTGAATCAAATTTAAGATTTTTTTTCACTGTTCACCGTCAGCCCACTCTTAGTATTAAATTAGAATTCAGACTGATATTTGTCATCATAGTGGGCCCAACTCTCATGTGGAAGACTCCAAAGTCCTTCAATTATTAATGAAACTTGTACCTTTAGTTGCCATCTTCTTTTAATAAAATATTCGCACTGCCATAAATTATATTCTCTAGACTCTAGATGAGACCTGAAGCATTGCAAGCATCTGAGAGAGAGAGAGAGATTCTATTCAGGACTCAGGCAAGGCTACAACTGAGAGAGAGAGAGAGAGAGAGAGAGAGAGAGCCAGCAAAAATTCAAATGGGAGATAGCAATGGTGCAAAAGAGCTAGCGGTGGACGTGCACAGCTTGGCAAATGGAGGCCACAATCAGATGCCAGTCACTGTTACAGCAATGGAATTAGATCAAAATTTTGTTGATTCAATGAGAAAAGAACTCGAAGATGAGCCAAAAATAATAAAATCTTCATGGGTTAGCGAGTCTTGCTCCATCCAAAGAGCTCCCAAGTGCTTTATCAAAGACAACGAGAAATCTTACGAGCCCCAACTCATCTCCATAGGCCCATTTCACTACAAGAAAAGAAAAAATGAGTTCTATCGCATGGAAGAGCACAAGAGAAAATATCTACGTTCCTTCCTCGCTAGGAACCCAAATTGCAGTTTGGAGATTCTCTTGAGCACCGTCAAGGGATTGGAAGAAGAAGGAAGAAAATGTTATTCGGAGGAATTCGACAAGATCGACAGCAACTCCTTTGCCAGAATGATGGTGTTGGACGGTTGTTTCATCGTCGAGCTCTTTTGCAGGATCTCAAATGAAGAAAAACATGCAGATGATCCCATCATAAAACTTGGGTGGTTAAGGAAGCAGCTGAGCATTGATCTCCTCATGCTCGAAAACCAAATCCCTTTCTTCATTCTCAAAAATTTATACCAATTGTTGAAGCACCGCCCCCCGATTTGTGAAGAAATCCCCATTTTTGAAGACATGGCTCTTGATTTCTTCAAATTCTTGCTCCGGACCGATCCCCCTAGAAAAACCAACTCCAAACCCTCCGATGCCAAAGTCTTCCATTCTAATATCAAGCATCTTCTCCATTTGCTACACACTAATCTCCTCCCACCCGGTGAAAGTGAGAAAGCGAGAACTCACCCAAGTACTACCATAAAGATGATCCCCTGTGCATCCCAGCTTCAATCTGTAGGAATAAGGTTCAAGGAGAAGGAGGAGGATGACACACTCAACTTCTTGGATATACAATTTCGAAGTGGAGTAATTTCTCGTGGGGTAATTGAAATTCCTCCATTGACACTCTCAGATGTCACTGGAGCTCTCTTCCTCAATCTCGTCGCTTTCGAACAGTGTTATCGCTACTGCACTTCTCACATCTCGGCCTACATCGTCTTCTTGGATTGCCTCATCGGATCCGTCGATGACGTGACCGTTCTCTTTAACAGTGGAATCAACAACTCCTATGGCTGCAATCAATCCCTGGTTACTCTCGTCAACAAGATTGGGTCTGTACTGATACTAGATGAGGATGATTTCTATCTTTCCCCTATCTTCAAAGAAATCAACGATTATTATCGTAATATTACGAGGATCCAACTGAGAGCAAGCTTCGTTCGAAGTTTCTTGAAGACTCCATGGGCAGTAATCTCCCTCTTTACTATCATCTTCTTCCAAATCCTTGGTTTGGTTAAGTCTTTCTTCTCCCCTTAAGCACTAGACCTGATAATTGGGTTGGATTCTCTACTTCATAACCATCTACGTATTCTACTTTGTAGTTTGTATGGTTTTGTTCTGCCTTCTTTGGTGGTCTCTATCCATCGTATGCATGTCTAAATTGTTTTCCTTGCTTGGTTTTTTCCCTTTTTTTTTTAACTTTATGCTGGTGTTGGGATTGAGTGATTTTGTGGGTAAAGCATGGGATGAAAGTGTGCAAATAAAAGGTTGTATAATAAAATAAATTTTCCATAATGATATAGAAAGATGTTTTATTATTTTCTTTAATATTGAAAGGTTAGAAGTGATTATTTGCTTTTTATGAAATTTGAAAGTAAATTGAAGGTTAAATATTTCATGAAGTTTGGGTTATTGTTGGTGAATGAAATTATGGAGGATGTGTGAAAAATTTCGGTTTTATGTGTTTAGAAATGGTGGGTGGAGTAATTAGGAAAGTAATATGATGTTTAAATGTTAGATCTCATGCATTTCTTTTAATTTTTTTAATTTATTCCAAATTTTTGCTCTATGGTAAATGAAAAATTGAGGATTTTTGGAAATAAATTATTTTTTCATTTAATCATTCAATATTAAGTTTAATGGAGTTGTGATTTTGTGTGTTAATTTTTTGAAAATGTTTTTTCTAATTTTTTTGGGTGAAATGAAAAGCATAAGTCATGTTTTTTAATTTAGGTTTTTGTGTTTGTATAATATGGATGGATTTTTTAAGACACCAATGTAGTGTTTAAATGTTTAATCTCGTACATTTTCTCTAATTTTTTTATTTAATCTGAATATTTACTCTGACGTAAAAGAAAATTTGAGAAATTGTTAAAATAAAAAATGTCAATTTCTAATATGTATACTATGGTTTTATTTGATTAGAGATGAATGTTCTCCCACAAATAACGATTCAATTGTGTTGCTCTGCAGTCCCTACGACAGTATTTCTCTCGATGATGCCCCATGCTCAAAAATCGTCTTATCTCATCTCACTCATTGCCTCAGAAAAACATCTCCTCACAATATAAAGTCAGATCAACCTAAACATTTAGCTATCCATTTGACTTGTTTATTTTAACATTTCGTAAAGATGAATAATGGTAGAAACCAGTCCAATAGCAATTTTGTATGTCAGTGAACAAATTACTTGAATTCATTCTACCTTTTTAAGTTTTGAGGTTCATAATCAGGTGAAACAGTTCACTAGTAAATATAGATCAGATCATCTGTAAGAAATGCTGAATGAACTGAATCTCAAAATTCTTTTGGGTAGATTGATAGATGAAACTTGTTAATTACCCATATTCAAAAGTTACAAACTAAGAAGATTCAATGCAGAACTGTAGACCACCGGTAGGACTTTTCCAACCTGACTGCTGTTTGTCATCTTCCATCTTCATCATCTACCAATGACCTTTCAATATAAAAAGCAAGTACTTTTGTCACATCACGTCGTGATCCATGATTGACTTTTTTTCGTAAAACATCAATGATTTAGAGATAATATCGTGATTGAGCTTATCATACCATTCGTCTTCCTTGCGATTACCAAATCACTAAAACTTTATTGAAAACCATGATATCTATTATAGAATTCTATATGGAGTTTTGATAATTTTCATCGGTTTCTTATATGTAAAATAGATAAAGTTGTACCAAAAATCTGTTTAAAAACATAAGTATTGAATTCGATTCTTAGTCCACTCTAAAATACTACTCTATATAATTATCCAAGGTGTATGAATACGGCAGTTGCAATGAACTTGCTTGAATTGGACTCTCACGTGTTGTGGTTGTCACTTTGCATCCTATTTTGAAAGAGAAGTAAGAGAATAAAAAGATAGAAGAGAGTACATGCAAAAGAAGAGAGAGTCCATGGAAAAGGGAATCCTTCCGTTTTTGTTTAAAAGGTGCTCAGAATGAATATTAGATGAGGACCATTCCCAATGGATTTTAATTTGTTGGTGGGGCCAACTCAAAATGCATATAGAAATTTATTTTTTCATATTCATTATTAAGAATGTCATTTCTATTTATAAAATAGAAAGAGATTCAATAAAAAAGAGAGTAAATAAGCGATGAAAATTTGATATATCATTGATGGAACACGACAAAGAACAGACTTTGGATCACTCTAAATCAATGTTTTAAAATCCAGTCTGTGGAGCGACCCGTTTTAAAGGAAGGGTGGGTTAGATAATGTTCAATTGTGTTGACCCATAGTCAAACCCAGTCAAAATCAGTCAACCCATGCTATTAATATAATATTAAATTATTAACTAAGGTTATATTTTATAAAAAAATATTTTTTCTCACAAACTCAATTGTAAATACTAAAAACTAATAATCCAAAAATCATATTCTCACAAGAACCAACATCGTCGTCTTCATTTTCTTCATTTAAAAAACCAAGGGTTTTTAAGGGGTAAGGGTCAAGGGTCACGGGTTTAATAGAAAAATAGGGTTGACTTGTAGGTCGCAGAGGGTTTTTAAGGATTTTTAATCCAGAAGAATCTTAAAATGATCTATCCCGTGTTTCACTCGGGTCACAGTTGACCCACGGGTCGAGTCAAGTTTGATAACATTGCTCTAGACTTAGTTTCCATCACTCCTTTTGCTTTTTAAGAGGACATGAAATTTCCAAATGCATATGCAGGTCACTGTCTATTCATGCATTATAATATCGTTGGTTAGATATTTTCTATATTCACAATGGATGAATATACTCCCCATGAAGGAAAATGTAAAATTGTATATGGAGCTTTGTTGGTTTTGATCAGTTTCTCATATGTAAAATGGATAAAATTATACCATGTGATTGTTAAGACTGGTTTCAAGTGGAAGTTTTAAGTTCGATTCTTACTATATTCCAAAGACCACTCTATGTAAAAGTACCCAGTATATGGATAGGGTAGCTGCAATGAACTTACTTCTATTGAACTCTCAACTATTGTTTTCTATAGTCTGATTGGCATTTGGGACTCAATTTTGAGAGAGAACTAAAGTAATAAAATGATAAAAGAGACGTTGGAAAGGAAGGAGAGTCAAGGATAAAGAGAATGCTGAATGAATACTAAATGAGGATCATTCCCATGGATTTTGATTTATTGGTGGGGCCAACTCAAAATGTATTTAAGAATTTAATTATTATTCATAATTAAGAAAGGTGTTTCTATTTATAAAAATGGAAAGAGATTCAATCAAGAAAGAGTAAATAAGTGATGAAAAATGACAACTGATGAAGCACCAGTTAAAAACTGATATATCATTCAAACGAAGAGACTTACATTCCATCACTCTATCTTCTTTTGCTTTGAAAGAGGTGAACATGAAAACACCTAAATGAACATGAGCAGTGATCTTTACCCAAATGTGTTCTTGGTACCGTTGATGGATACTCTTATTTGTAAAACACTGTGTTTTAAGCATTTGGGAGTGTCAAAATAACTTGAATTCTTATAAATACACAGTACTTAAAAAATAACTTTTTAAATAATAAAATCTCCTTTAAATCTTAAAAGTTATTTTTTAAGCACTGTGTATTTCCAAAATTTCTTTAATTAAATATCCAGACTAATTACGATAACCTAATAAAAATACTTTAACACTTCAAGGTCTTTTGACACTCCCAAATATATTTTCGACACAGCTGAGGGATACCCTTATTTGTAAAACACTGTGTTTTAAGTATTTTGGAATGTCAAGAGACCTTCAAGTCTTAAACTATTTTTATCATATTATCGTAATTAGTCTGGATATTTAATTTAAAAAATTTTAAAAATATATAATACTTAAAAAATAACTTTAAAATTTTAAAAGATATTTTACTATTTAAAATTTTTAAAGAATTTCACTGTAGCATCAACATTCATTTGTTGAAAAGATTTTTCGAATTATTTAACTGCACGGTTAAATTGTTAGAAGTAAGTGAAAAATTAACTGAATAATTGTTGGGAGGATAAAATACAAGAGCGCATAAGGATAATTTATCTCAAAAATTTGAAAATTGATGTCTGATAATTAAAATCTCTGATCTCTTAATGGACGAGGTTTTTTAATTCTTATGAGGGTGAAATGATGCAACATTTCTTTTCAGTACGTCATTACATACAATTTATCACTTTTTTTGTATTATTGTGAGGGTGAAATGATAGCAACATTTCTTTTGAGTAGAAGTGGTGGGCCATGAATGTGTCATAAACAGCTTCAATCACTAAAGTAGCAGCAATTTAAATAAAATTCCATGAGAGGGACATTTGTTGTCTGCATCATTATCTCCTTTGGACAATATGGACGCCTAACTCCATTACTACTAACCTAAATGGATAGACTTGGGGTGATTGGCTTGACTTGGCGCTTGACAAACAAAGACTTAACTGCTTAATAAAAGAAGATTTGGAACCTTAATTTAATATTATCAATTAAATCGCACTTAAATAAATTATTATTATTATTAGAACTATAATGGTTGTACAATCATTCAACGTCATGGCCCAAAGAGTTCCTTTTGGTGGACATTACAGTCTCCTTTAGATACTTTAGATAATAAAATAAATTGATAAAGACTTATAGTATATCTGATTAGGAGTAAAATCCGACCCTAGAAATTAATGGGTTTTAAGTTGATTTTGTATATTTCGAGTAAAGTCGAGTTGGAAAAAAATAAACCCGCATAAAATTCAAGTCGGGTTGGATTGAAAATTTTAAAAGCAACCCGACCAGACTCAATTCGACCCAAGTGCACCAAATAATAAAACAGCACTCAGGTTGAGTCGGATCAGAAATTTAGGTCAGGTCGGGTTGAGTAAATTGGGTCAGCCATTCGGGTCGTGTCAGGTCAGGTTGAATAATTTTTGACATATGTTGAATTAGATTTATTGAAACCTAACCCGATTCGAGTTTCAGCCTTATATCTGATAAAATCTTATAATTACAATTTAAAATTTGTGAGTACAAATCATATAGATGTCAAATAGACAGAGAATCTATAAAATTAATTTGTCAAATTCAAATATAAAAGATCTAAGTCGAGATTGATAGGATAAATAATTTAGTTGAAAACCAATTTTCATCTCATTTTCTTTTCTTCATTCATAAATTAATTTTCATCACTTTTTATTTACCAAAACCGTTTTAGTTAGAAGAGAAAATCGACTACAGTCCTGACAACTTCGTTGTGACACCAAATATAAAGGCATCCCATCATTCTTCAATTTCTCAAACAATGAAAGAAATTTCACAACAAATTTATGCAAAGTTCTCCAAAATTTGTTATTTTTCATACCTTGGTAGAAATGAATTAATATATGTTTTAATTGTTGTTTTAGGACATACAGAAATGTTTAATTTTGTACATTTTATTTTCATACTTATAAGCTGAAATCACATAAAAAGTCTCATCAAACTAATAAATTTCACTTAATTCTTAATTTGTTAACAATTTGTGACATCGATTTTACATGCCACGTGTAGAATGGTCACAACAGCTCTCTTCTTATATATTGTTATTGTAGTAGAAAAAATAAAATAAAAAATTGTTCCACATGATACACGTGCATGACCCACCTTTCCATATTTAAGCTCTTTATAAAGTAGGCTGACCCACACCTATCAATAACATTATAATTTTTTTGTGACTAGCTTGTTTGTCTTCCACACCTACAACACAAAATTCTTTCAGCAGAGCTCTCAATGAGATTCCAAAGTAATGAACAACTAATGAAAGGCTATCATTGTCAGTAACTCACATGGTACATAGTTGTTGAACTATGTTATTATTATTGGTACCAAATAAAGGAAGGTTCGAGATTTGTAGAAGAGAAGACAGTGGAATAAAATAAAATAAAATATTGAACAGATAATTTCATTGATTTTAAATTTTAAATTTAGATTAAAATGTCTTAAATCTAATTTTTTAAACTTAATTAATATATAAAGTTTATTGACAATTTATTTTATTTTTACAATTAGTCTATATTGTTATTAGCTCATATCGTACATAGTTGTTGAGCTTATTATTGTTACCAGTAATCTAGGGTAGGTATCAAATAAAGAAAGGTTCAAGACTATGTAGAAGAGAGTGGAATAAAATAAAATAATAAATAGATAATTTAGTTGATTTAAATTTTTAATTTGAGATTAAAAAATCTTAGATCTAATTTCGTCTTAATTTATTTAATAGACGAAATTTACATGTGATTTCTTTTATTTCTAAAATTAGTCTCACCTTCAATATAGATTGAAAATATTAATGATAGAAAAAAATTAAACTAAAATAAATATAAGACATAAGCACTCCAGTGAATTTGGACTATAGAGATCTATTTTAAGTAATTTTGTTTATAAGTTTTTACTTCTTCTAATTATAAAATGAGATGTCAAACTCATTTTAGAATAAAAAGTTTAGATAAATAGATTATTATGAGTTTTATAAAATTGGTGAAAATGGATTAACTAAGTCATCCTACTTAATTTTTAATATCAAAATAAAATCTTTAAATAAATATTGATGATGCTCAATGCAATTTATATGATGTAGAATGTAAAAAAAAAGGAATTTAAATTTAAATAAAAAATAATAGTTTTAATAATCTAAATTCACTTAGACAAAAGAGACACGCAAATGTTTTACTATTTCCACTTAAAAGGACTCTGAAGTGTTGATTTTTTATAGATGATGCACATTAACTCATTTTTACATTAGTTATCATAAGATAAAGACTAAGATGATCAAATGAGAATTATAAAAATATTTTTATCTATTTTCTTTTATATAATTCTTGGATTATCCCATTTTAGATTTTTCTTAAATTTATCTTCTTTTCTACTTAAAACTGCATTCTTCCAACGTCACTTCCCTTCCGTAAGCAATGACATCAACAACAGTTTCCTATGAAAATAAATTCGACCAGTAGAAGCTTGGTACATGTGATGGGTTTAAATTACGGTAGTGTTATCCACACCCCCAAAATTATTTTTCTATACACCCCCACTCCCATCTTTCCTATTTTGCCCTTTCGACCTTTCCCAACCACTTTCTAGATTTCACAACTCACCTCAGGCATGAAACAAGACAGGAATTTTACTTTGAAATTTTGTACGGATGCTATGGAGGGGGAGACAGGGCTGCGTTTGAATGGGGTAAGAGAGAGTAATCTCCGATTACCCCTTGTTGTCATTGCTTGGTAATAAAGGTGAGGGTGCATATTCAAAAAATTTACCCCTCTTATCATATTTTTGAATATCTTTTGAAGGTTGAGAGGGTATCCACAATATCCTCCACTTCAATATCCCTTGCCTTTATCTCTTTATCAATTATATATTATATAATTAAAAAAAAATTCAAGTAATTAACAATTTATTCTATTAAAAATTTATTTTAAAAATGTATCAAAATTTTCAACATGATGTATTTAGATGAAAGGTAAATTTTACGGGAGTTATCTGATGTTATCTTTTAATAGGAGTAAGTGTAAGTAGGGGTAAGCTGGCATATTAACAATTTTATGAGAATTAATCATTTTTATTAAATATATATAATATAAATAATAAAAATTAAATTTTATGAAACATGACATTTTGACAATTTGTTGAAGCCCCAAAATAAAATTACTATATTTTGACAATTTGTTGAAGCTCCAAAATAAAATTACTCTTAAATAGTTATAATTACTATGTTCTAACATTTTATTTTTTATAATTACTTTTGAAAATACATTTCTCAATTTAATTATGTTATAAAATATAAAATGATTTTTTTGAGATAAAAATGATTTAAAGTTATTAACTTTTAAAGAATTTAAAAATATGACTTTATAAATTCAATTAACATAAACAATGCAATTTCTTTAAATTATATATATTTTAGATTATTAAATATTAAAATTATATTTTAAAATATTTTCCCTCTATGAAGAGGGAAAATATTATTTTAGAGAATGGTTGGGACAGTACATTTTTTATTCTAAATATATTGAATACTGAGTTAGAAAAATTTATTACAGTTTGTCTGCACATGAAGTTAGAACCGACTGACGATATTATTTTAGACAAATTATAACTTTATAAAGTACTATATTATAGAGAGTTTACTATATTTAATGCATATATAATTATTTTATAGAATATAAATATTATTTGTGATTTTTATAAAATGAACATTTATATATTTTACTTTCACAATTATTATTTTTATTTAGTGTGATAAAAGATTTTTATAATAATTTATCAATTAAATTATTTTCTTTATTCCAGTGAATGATGCATAGCTTACATAGTTACCTAAATTTAATGTTGTCAATTCAATAACATCAACCTAGAAGTCACATCTGAACAGATGGGAGATATAATTGACATTCATGACCCAATATACCTTTAATAAAAGTATTAATTGATATTCATGAACCGACGTACCTTAAATAAAAATATTAATGGACATTCATGATCCAACAATTCCTCGAACCAAACGCATGTCTCGTCATCAAGCCGAAGACACGACCTACAATGTACGAACTAATTTAAACCCAAATTATTATTGTGAAAATTATAATAAACATTAAATATATTTTTTAAATAAAAATGGGCAAAGTGCACTTTTACAGTGTAGATGTCCTTAATCCTTTTTAGGCTTCTTCTTTTCTTTTTTCTTTTTTTCTTGTTTTCTTTATTTTATTTTATTTTGAAAACTCAGGGGAAGCTGCGAGTCCATCCCACGGTCTGTTTCTTGCTTTCTTTATTATAATTATTATAAAATATATTTTTATTTTATTTTTTCTTTCCCTTACATAGGGCTGCAACTCGGGTCGGGTTTTGGCCCGACCCGCATGACCCGACCCGAGAAATCATGCGGGTCGGGTTACAATGGTCGGGCTGTAGGGTCGGGTCGGGTTGAGAAAAGAAAAACCCGACCGAAATTCGGGTCGGGTTGGGTTGAGCCTTTTAAATTTCGACCCGACCCGACCCGACCCGAGAAAACCCAACCCGAGAAGACCCGACCCGACCCGACCCGCCATAACTTAATATAAAAGCTGCCTTAGTCCCCAACCCTAGCAGCAGAACGGTAGAGAGAGGAAAAGAAAGGGAAAAAAATGGGTGAGTTCAAGAAAAAAATGGGTCTCCGCTAGGGCTGTAACTCGGGTCGGGTTTCTCGGGTTAAGGGTCGGGTCGGGTTGGGTTAAGGGTATTACAATCTCGGGTCGGGTCGGGTTCACTATCTCGGGTTTTTTTTTCGGGTCGGGTCGGGTCGGGTTGAATATGGAGTGATTCGGGTTAGGGTTGGGTTTATTAAAACCCGGCCCGCCCGACCCGAGTTGCAGCCCTACCCTTACAGTAGGTAAGAGTAGAGTTCTCAAACAATGGAAGACTTGAGAAAATGGATAAGTTGAGATGATATTTAAATATCACACCTCTGATCCAAATTTTCTTCAATTTCAATTTGAGACTCAAAAAATTATCAATTCTTTTTTAGTTTTTATTGAAATTTGCCTCCAAGTTCAATTTTTTGGTTTGATTCCAATTTTAAAAACAAACCATTTAAAATAAGAATTTTGGGTTTTACTAAAAAGACAACAATTTTCAAAAATAAATAAATTAAATACTACAACTATGACCTCAGTTTACTAAAGTTCACAAATCTTCATGCTAGATGAATGTGTTAAGCCAAAACCTCATGCAAGTTCCACTTGTTATTACATAATGGTACCTTTTAAAGTAAAATATTAATTAAACTAATAACAATTTATATAAAGTTATATATTATTTTATTATTTTTCATTTAAAGTTTTGGTGAATTTTCTTTTTTTAATTTACATATGAAAAGCTGCAGGATACCCAACGTAAAACCCCATGGATGAGTCCACTATTCTTATGGCACGCCAAAGTTAGGCCATAGGGATTCGAACCCATAACCTCTCTCTTCTTGAGACGGGAGGCAACTAATTGAGTTGCACGTGTCTTACCACCGAAAATAGAATGGAAAAGAATTTCATTAATTGTAGAAGGCCTTTGCATACATTTTATCATTATAATTAAAGTTAAAATTTCATCTTTCTGAAGTTTATTTTTATAGTTTTTATTTTCATTTGATTATATTATAAACTATACAATCAATCACACGATCTATCATATATAAAACACATCGCATATTTTGGTTCATCAAAGTATACTACAGCATTTTCCAAATTGTAAAAATTATAGCCAAAAATATAGTTGAAATATCCTTTGAGTAGAAGAATTAGATAAAAATATAGTTGTAAAAATTTCAAATGGGTTAAATAAGTGGGCCAAAGAAATCAACTAAATAGCCCTCTGAGTATAAATAATAAACACCAATTAATCCAGACAAATCCCATTGGAAATAATAGACCAAAATACAAATGGACTCACTCAATTTTCCTTCAAAGCCCAAATTCAGAAAATTCATAAAATCAATAAAATATCGAACTACACATACCGAAAGGTCCACCCACAATCAAATACACCCACCAAATTGTTAACCCAACCGAAAAATAGATTTATTGAATGCTCTTATAAATTTGAAAAGAATTAAGCAAAGCCCAATGAATCATCAAATGGACCTGCCAGGCCTAAGAGCTAGGGCTGTTTACAGGCCGAATTTGGAAGGACATCCCTGAGGCCTTTGTTCAAGCCCATCTATACTGTCAAAGCCCTAGCTCAATTGAAGCACATCAGGATTTTTATGTTAAAGTATGAGGCCGTAAGCTTGTCTAGTGTTGGGTACGAACGAGTCCCACATCAAGTGAGAGGGAGAGAAAAAGAGAGAATTATATATGACTGAGGAACTTCACCTATCAAACTAGTCTTTTGGACTGGAAAACCAGGCCCAACACCTAGTTAGGGAACTTAAAAGCTCGACCCATCCCATTTTAGTCCATTTTGTGGACAAGTAAACATTTGGGTTGACTCATCATGTAAAACCTACATAAGTATGAGTTTCAATATTTTTTCCTGTTTTTGATTGACAACATTCAAATGCTAAAATAAATCATGGTAATATGATAAATGTTAACATTTTATTAACTAAATACTCGCAAACTTACCAAAAGGCAACAATAGTAAACAAAAGCAATTCACTGCAGATGGAACATGATATTTTTGCTCATTTAAAAGTTTACAAACTAAGAAGATTCAATGCAGATCACGGACAGGATTTTTCCAACCTGGCTGCTGTTTGTCATCTTCCATCATAATCAATGAAGGACCTTTCAATGTTAAAAGCAAGTACTTTTGGCACATCACATAGATAATATCCCCCCGCATATCTCACCTTTTAAGACGGGAGATTAACAATTGAATTATTGGATGACCTTATCATACTCTTAAACACTATTTTTAACAACTATATAATAATAATAACAATATCGTTGTTAGATCTTGTCGATATTTACATTGGATGAATATACTCAAGGTAATAATCTCAGCTGATACGATATTTATAAGTCGATATTGGTGGTTTTTGTAAAAAAAAAAATAGAAGAAGATTTTTACTCCTGAATATACTCTCTCTGAAGGAAAATATAGAATTGTATATGGAGTTTTGATAGTTTTGATCGATTTCTCATAGGTAAAATGTATAAAGTTGTATCATCTATAATCTAAAGATGTTGGAGTGATTGTAACAAATCCACTTTAAAAAATGAGTGTTAAATTTGATTCTCACTTTATTGTGAAGGACCACCACAATGAACTTGCTTCAAGTCTGTTGTTTTTTATAGTCTGGTGGTCACTTTGCACCCAATTTTTAGAGAGAACTGAAAGAATAAAAAGATAAAGAGAGTCAAGGGAAAAGCGTATCCTTCCATTCTTTGTTTAAAAGTTAGAAATCAGAATGAATATCAAATGAGGACCATTCCCCATGGATTTTAATTTATTGGTGGGGCCAACTCAAAAAGCATTGTAAAGATAGTCATTTCTATTTATTAAGATAGAAAGATTCACTCAACAAAGAGTAAATAAGTTTAAAAAAATGATAACGATGGAGCACCAAGTAAAAATTGATATATCATTGATGGAACACGACAAAGGACAGAATTTCCATCACTCTAGACTCACTTTCCATCATTCTCTTGTTTATAGCTAAAACTCTTCGACCAATGTTAAAAAGCTACACAGCTTTTGCCATGAAAAGTTTTTTTTAAAAAAGTGGGAGGTGACAAGTTTGAATTTCCATAGTCTTCCCTGGTGCGTTTTAATGGTGGTGGGTATCACTTGTAGTTGAGTTTTCCGCAGTTGCCCACACACATTCAGGAAAAAAAAAAAACTCTTTAATAATGGAGAATTGATTGGCATACCAATACTTTTAACTTTAGTGCACTAAAAATGAGTAAAATACTGATTTTGCCTAAACAAATGAGAATAGGAAAAGAAAAAGATTTGAAACAAATTTAGGCAAAATAAGTATTTCACTCAGTTTTAATGCACCAAGAATAAATGATTTTGTGTATTTATAGGATTAGTGGTAAAAATTTAATATTATTCTAATATATATATATATATATATATATTATAAAAGATTTTTTTATATTTGTTATCATCTAAGTATTAGAGCAGTAGACCCATGTCTCTCCCCATGAAAATATCAAGGTCTATCAATATATCCCAATCTTGGTATTCATTGTGAGGTTGAAATGATAGCAACATTTCTGTGAAGCGGAAGTGGTGGACTATGAATGTGTAAGAAACAGCTTTTAACATGCATGGTTAGGACCTCGGGTGCTTGACTTGACTTGGTGCATGACAAACAAAGGGTTAACGGCTTAATAAGAAAAGATTTGGAACCTTAATTTAATATTATCAATTAGATCACACTTAAGATATAGTCTTAAAAATGTGAATATATGGGATTTGACTAGTTTCACCTAAATATCCAACTTTCATTTACTTTATGTAATATATCTGTAATTTTTAATATTCATAAAAATATATTTTAAAAGTGTTTAGGAGTCTTACGAATGACTTAAGGGGGTGTTAAGCACAAAATGAACTCAAGACCTCCTTTCGTAATGGGAGTTTCTTCACCGTCAGACCAACCCCTCTTATATTCAAGATATCAAGATATTAAAACTTGAATTAGACTTTAAATTTTATAAATCGTCTTTAAAATAACCCTCTAAGTATCATACTCAGAGACTCATAATCTGAAATAATTCTCATAAAAAAGTCTCATCAAACTAATAAATTTTACATAATTCTTAATTTGTTAACAATTTGCGACATAGATTTTACATGCCACGTGTAGAATGGTCACAGCAGCTGTCTTCTTATATAGTGTTATTGTAGTATAAAAAATAAAATAAGAAATTATTCCTATTTATATATCACACCTCCTCCCGAATTTTCTTCAATTCCAATGTGGAACTCAAAATATTACGAAAAAAAAATTATTTTTTTTTTGTTGAAATTTGCCTCCTAAGTTCATTTTCCTTAGTTTGCCTCCAAATTTTTAATCTAAATTATGATATCATATAAAACATCATCACCACAAGATGAATTTAATTCTAACAATTTAACCTAATCAATATGGAGGTAATTTCAAATTTTTTGCCGAATCAAAGGACTAGGTTAGTTCTTCTAAAACCTCTAGTTCGGGTGAAGTCTCGCACCAACACAGGATAGCCACCGGTTAACATCACAGGGACTCGAACTCACAACCTCTCACTTTTTGAAGCAAGAATTTACCAGTTGAACTACCCCAGATGACTCCTACATGCTGCCGCTGAAAAGTCTCTAATATCACTACATCATGAGTGAGACCTAACCCAAATGTTAGGGACAATTTCTACACTATGAGAATCACATTTTTTCATAATTGATAAACTAAGATAATACCCATAAAAGTAGATAACAGACAAACTTCTACAAGTCATAGAAAGGGAAAACCATATTACTACTGATTACAGAAAACAAGATACAGTGCCAAATACAATCTAGTGAGCAAATACTTACTTGGTAAAGTTCCTGATTAGATTAATGAGCTGAAAAGTATTGGCAATTATAACAGAGACAATGGCAATTAGTATGGAAATTACTGCTGTTGGGTTCTTTGCATAGTTGCGTTTGATGCTCGCTCGAATTCGGTGATTCCTTACTTCCTCATAGCGATCATTGATTTCCTTGAATTTTTGAAGAAAGTAAGGATCATCGACAGTAAGCCTTCCCCCAACCTTGTTGATTAGATCAACCAAATGTTGATTACTTCCCACAAAATTCTCAATTCCATGATTGCAAAGAATTCCTACATCCTCGTCGTTGGCGATGAGACAATCCATGAAGACGATGTATGCAGAGAAAGCAGTCCCACAATGGCGATAACCTTGCTCGAACGCAACAAGGTTAAGCAATAAAACACATTTAATGACTGAAACCTTCACTCGCGGTATTTTGATCACTCCACTGTAAAATGGCCAATACCACAAACGTATTGGCTCAAAATCTATGTCCAAGATGGACTTGTTTGGCTCTTCCTTGTCTTTGTTTTGATCGACGGACTTGTTTGGCTCTTCCTTGTCCTTGTTTTGATCAACGGACTTGTTTGGTTCTTCCTTGTCCTTGTTTTGATCGACGGACTCGCTCCCTTCTTCCTTGAACTTGAACCCCAATTTTTGAAGGTCAGATGAACATGGGATCATCTTTGGGATCTTCTTTACAACATTTTCCATAGATTCACTATGTTTCTTGCGATTGAGTAGGAGACTGGAGTGTACTAGATGAAGAAGATGTAGAGGAGTGTCACTGCCGGGGGTTTTTAGACTGTCGACACTGTTGGGAAGTGCAAACCCGAAGAAACGAAGAGCTATTTGTAGAGTAAAAGTGCTAGGAATGCCCATCAAGCAGAACAGCTCTTGCAGAATGAAGAATGGTATCTGGTTTTCTAGCATGAGCAATTCAATGGCTAGTTGCTTCCTTAGCCATTCCACTTTTATGAGGGGATCATCTTTGTCTTCTTCTTTCAATGCTCGTACAAGTTCCGATTTCTCAAGTTCTTCAACCAATGCCCGAAGTCCCGATTTCTCAAGTTCTTCATCCAATGTACGCTTGTATTTCTCAAGTTCTTCATCCAATGTACGCTTGTATTTCTCAAGTTCTTCAGCCAATGTACGCTTGTATTCAGCCAACGTCTTGAGAAAGAGCACAATGATGAAGCAACTATCAAGCACCATCATCTGCACAAGTTGAGCGTCGTCGAGCTTGATTTCTTCAGAGTAACATTCTCTTGCTTTCGGCAGTTTCCCTTTAACAAATTTCGCAAATTTGTGCAAGCAATCCTCTCTTCCAGAAAAGAGACGCAGATACCTCCGCTTGTGCTGCTCCATTTCTTGTATGTAAATCCACGTCTTCTCCTCCTCCAAGGATTGTTGATTGTCTTCCATCTGCTCTGAGACTGCCTTCTTGTGTTCCTCCAACTTCTTGTCTTGATGATGAGCTCCTCTTTGTTGATTGTATCCTCTCTTATCGTAGTGAAAAGGGCCTATTGAGATGATTTCAGGCTCGAAATTGCTTTTGTCTTGGCGGATGCGTTGAGGGACCCTATGGATGCAGCATGAACGACTGGCAGACGATGGCTTTATCAATTCAATTCTTGGGGGTTCTGCAAGAAGTTCTTTTACTTGTTGCACTTCCTCGTTTGAAACCGGTGAATCTACCGCCGGAGGAGAAACTTCCTTATGATTGGTAACTCCACTCTCTGGATCTTCGTCTATGGTAACCTTATGTTCTTCCATTTGATCTCTCTCTGTGCACTCTCCCTCTCTACCTATCCATTCTCTATATAGATGGAATGCATGGAAAGGCTTAAGATTATTTACCAAAAAGAAACCCACGGTGGTAAAATGATTCTATTTGTAACTTTAATATGTTGTCAATTAACACTTGCCACTAAATTGAATTCATAACAAAGGTCTTATATCAACTACTCTTATGGTGCAAGTGCAGCTACCACATTTAAATGTTGGAGACCTATGGGTCCAAGATATGCAGTAAGCTCATAAAAATAATAAATGTCAAATTCAATTATAAACATCAAATTTAGATAAATGGGTAAATTACCTTTTTCTGATAAGGATGATAATTAAATTGAAATTCATCTCAAATTGAGTGTTATACAGTGAGATTTCATAAATAAGATCATCAAGTAATTCTCTAGACATTGCACTCTTCTACAAAATTTGAAATGATTTTAGTTCAGATGTTATAAAAATGTATTTTATTGAAGTTAATTGTATTTTACTGATGAATGAGTGAAAGGCGGGAGAGTCTGAAATTGAAGTTAATTGTATTTTATTGATCTAAGGCTGTTAAGGTCTGCCTTGAATGGAGATGTGATTTGCATTTTGGCCTCATTAGCATTTTAATGCAAGGATAATATCCGCAAGTCTTCATTGATATTAGAAAGAAGGTAGTTATTTTTCACAACACTTAACATCCGAAATTTCTACCTTTACACATTCGATTCTGGATTTTAAAGTAAAATTACCATTATAACCCCACATATTTACTCATTCGAACAAATGCAAAGCGTAAATCATCAGTCATTCAAATAAATGGTCAATCTTCATTCGTTCGAATAATACTGCACATTCGTTTTAATTACCGGTGATGCTACAGTAATACAACATTATTTAAATAATAAAATCTCCTTTAAAATTATTTTTTAAACACTGTACATTTCCAAAATTTCTCAAATTGAATATTCAGACTAATTACGATAACTTGATAAAAATACTTTAAGACTTAAAAGTCTTTTGACACTCTCAAATACTTAAAACACAGTGTTTTACAAATAAAGATATCCCTCGACGGTACCGAAAATACATTTAAGAGTGTCAAAAGACATTGAAGTGTTAAAGTATTTTTATCAAGTTATCGTAATTAGTCCGAATATTCAATTTGAGAAAATTTGATAATAAATAACAATTTATTTTGCCAATGCTACAGTAATGCATAGTAAATTAGTTAAATAATAAAATATCTTTAACCTAATAAAAATATTTTAAAACTTTAAAGTCACTTGACACTCCCAAATGTGTTTTCAACACAACTGAAAAATACCATTATTTGTAAAACACTGTGTTTTAAACATTTGACAGTGTCAAAAGACCTTAAAATCTTAAAGTATTTTTATCAAGTTCTCGTAATTAATCCGAATATTTAATTTGAGAAATTTTGAAAATACACAATACTTAAAAAATAACTTTAAAATTTCAAATGAAATTTTATTATTTAAATAATGTTGTATTACTATAGTATCGTCAGTCATTCGGACAGTATCATTCCAACGAATGGCCAGTGATTGACGATTTACGCTTCGCATTCGTTCGAATGAGTAAAAATATAGAGGTATAATGACAATTTTATCCCAAAATCAAATGTGTAGAGGCAAAAAATCCAAATGTCTACAAATGTTGCCTTATTTTTGCACCATGATTTTTTCTCACGGTGCATCAAAATTAAATGAAATTCTAATTTTGCCTTTTCTTCTCTCTTTTCCTTTCTCAAAAGTAAAGGCAAAATTGAAAATTTTGCTTTAATTTTGGTGCAACACGAGAAAAACCTCGGGTGCAAAAATCTCTTCGCAAAGAAAGAATGGCATAAGGAGTGATGAGGGTTTAGGGTTCAGCACTGCATTTGCAGAGAGGCAAATTATATTACCCTTCTAAAGACATCCACAAATAAAGCCATGCATCGTAGCTGCAAAGACAATAGAAAACCAAAGGAATATGCAGATGTTGAATCAATACAAAGATTCTACTCAACTTTTCATCTCTTCCACAAAGTAAAAATAGGGTTCCGCAGATTGCTAAGGATATAATACCCATCCAAATCCCAAGCAGGAGAGGAAAAGATTTATCAGATGTTCAGTAAGAGGCAACCTATAGAGAGTAGAGAAACCGCAACAATTACGTAAAGTGTCATTGAAAGACAGCAAATGCAAACAATTCAAGCACCTCTGCGAGCAGTATTTCCACCTCTATGTGGAACCTCATATCCCCCTGCAGCACGAGTAGGGGTCTGACCTGATGATCCATAGGGGGCTGCATTACCAGATGCGGCCTGTGCGGGAGGTCCACCAGCTCCTCTAGCCAATGCTTCATAGCCAGTGCCTCTAGCTGCATCATAACTAGATCCTCTAGCTGCATCATATGCTGCACCTCTTGCTGAATCATAGCCAGGTCCTCTTTGTGCATCATACCCAGGTCCTCTTTGCGAATCATACCCGGGTCCTCTTGGTATCTCATATCCGGGTCCCCTTTGTGCATCATACCCAGGTCCTCCCCTAGGTGCATCGTAGCCTGGTCCTCCTCTTGGTGCATCGTAGCCTGGTCCTCTCGATGCATCGTAGCCTGGTCCTCCTCTAGGTGCATCGTAGCCTGATCCTCTAGGTGCTGACCCAGGGGTACTTCCACCATAAGCAGCAGGCCCAGGGGTACCTCCACCATAAGGAGCAGGAGCAGCAGCAGCAGCACCTGGAGGAGGCCCACGTCCCTAGTTTCAAAAGAAAGAACATTAGTCTTGTAGGGAAAAAATGCAATAAGGAATGTAGAAAAGAAATTAAATTCACAATCATAAGACCTCAACCAAAGGTTATCAACAGTGTAAGATTTTAGATACCAGGAACCATCCAGAACATTGACCTGTAGAAACCAACCATGAACTCCCAAAGAGGGACCTCTCACATTGCATACTGGCCAAAAAAATTTAAAAAAAACTACTTCCACAGTAATCTACTGGCTGGTGTTGATCAAAAGGTTAGAATTTTCTATCAGAAAGTCGAGACATGATCCATTCACAATCTAATGGTTGGGATGCATCACATGGACATCAAGTAAGGCTGGATTTAAGCTTAAAAGAGAGTAACAATTTCAGTAACCTAGATTTTTATGAAGGGGGGCGCCACATGAGACCCTTATGCACAAAACACCAAAGTAGTTTGTAGATTCAACCACTATTGTTGAGCAAACTAAGAGCAGGAGTCCCACCAGAGACAATATTGCTGGGCTAACAATTGTCTAATAGAACTTTAAGGTTGAAGTTTGTAAGGTTCTGAAAAGTGTAGCTTTAAAGTTAAAACAAACTACAATTAAAAACTATGATGCCCAGACACAAATACGAAAACAGATATGGGATTCGAAAGCGTGCACAGACATGTCATTTTCAAAAACTTAGGACATATGGACAGCAAGGACAGGGCATATTTTACTTTTGTCTATACATAAAATTATATATAATATTATCTAGTCAAAAAAAATTATATAATAAGATCATTTTAATTAATTTTGTTATTTTAGAATTTCGATAAAAAGAATAATTTCATCATTTGACTAAATTTGACATTAAATAATGCATCACTACCTACATTTATATTAGTTTATAAAGCTACTAATCACATGACCTAAGTGGGCCCACAAGGTGGATTAAAACCATGATTTTATAATATTTTTTAATTGATGGAAAAATGTCAAATGATTGATGAAAATTATAAACGCTTCATCATCTTCAACAAGCCATCTTGCCCCATCCATATGAGGTCAGCACTCATAATTAGATTTGACAAACTAAATTCTATGAGTTGACTACCAATCTAACACTTGCAGGACTCAAACCTAAACCATTATAATTGTAAAGTGACCTTAGTATCAAGTAAAAAGAGGGTAAAAAAGAACTCTAAGAAAGATTCCACAAACAGGTGAAAAGACTTGGACTGCCTGTCTTGCTGACGTCCCACCCTTGTAAAGGGAAGGAGGAAATAACAAAAATACTAAAATGATAAAAAGACCTAGCAAGTAACTACACATAGAGGAAGCCTACAAATATTACTAAAATTAAAAGATCTGGTATAAAAAAATAAAAAGAAAGAGAAAATACATAAAAGGGCTTAACAAGATGGATTATAGAAAAGGAAAGACTAATAATAAAATAAAATAACAAAAAGGAAGATTGAGATGTGCCCAAAAATTAATAGTAAAAGTAACAATAATTAGATAAATAAAATAGGTAACTAACTAAATAGATAAGAAGAAATTCCTTCAAAAAAAGAAACAGCAAAAATACATAAAAAGCTAAATAAATAATGATATAGTAGAATACAAAAAAAAAAACCACAATAATACAAAAATAAATGGGAAAGGGAAAGAAGATTAAAATGGTTTTGAGACAAATAAAAGATTTTTTTAACATATAAAATCCCTAAAAGAACCTAAATGTTAAATCGTATAGAGAAAAGGGGTTTTCCTTAAACAAAAAAGATTATAAGGCTGCAATAATAGCAGTGATGTCTGCAATTGTTGCCACCAACGATGAGAGAGAAGTGAAGGCAAGAGAGGGTAGGACATGGAAGAGTTGAGAGAAATAGGGGGGAAAGGAGAGGAAGAAAAATAATAGAATAGGAAGAGGGGAAGAAGAAGATCTGTACCTGGAGTGAACCCAAACTGTGTAGAAGGGTGATTAGTGTTGTGGAACTCAAGTGGGTAAAATAGTTGGCCAATGGGGGCAATTCAGTCGGTGGACAGTCAAGCGTTGAAGAATGTTGTTTGTAGAAAATGATGTGGACAACATGAGAGTGCTAGAAAAAAGCCAACTGTATAGGGAAAAAGTAGCAATAGAGACGAAGATGAGACTTCAAAGAGAAGAAAACATGGTAGTGCAACAACGATGGAGAAATCAGCTGGAATGATTTCTTTTTGATACCATGTTGTGTAACTGCAAAGAAATGAAGAAAATGATGGAGGGGGAAAGATGATAATTTTTATTTTTTTTGAATTTCTCTCTATTTACATTGATTATAGAAGTGTCTTTAAATGGACACTCTTTTACGCAGAGGACAGACAACTATTATATTGTGTAGTTCATCATACACTCTAATTGAATTAAAACACTCCTTGCCATATTTGCATTTACCAACTGTACTGCATAGTGTTCATTGCCATTGATCAAATGGTATCTCGGCTTTAGAATATGTTGAGAAACACGTAATACTACAAATATGGCAAGGAGTGTTTTAATTCAACTAGAGTGTATGATGAACTACACAATATAATAGTTGTCTGTCCTCTGCGTAAAAGTGTCCATTTAAAGACACTTCTATAATCAATGTAAATAGAGAGAAATTCAAAAAAAAAAAAAATTATCATCTTTCCCCCTCCATCATTTTCTTCATTTCTTTGCAGTTACACAACATGGTATCAGAAAGAAATCATTCCAACTGATTTCTCCATCGTTGTTGCACTACCATGTTTTCTTCTCTTTAGGGTCTCATCTTCGTCTCTATTGCTACTGTTTCCCTATGCAGTTGGCTTTTTTCTAGCACTCTCATGTTGTCCACATCATTTTCTACAAACAACATTCTTCAACGCTTGACTGTCCACCGACTGAATTGCCCCATTGGCCAACTATTTTACCCACTTGAGTTCCACAACACTAATCACCCTCCTACACAGTTTGGGTTCGCTCCAGGTACAGATCTTCTTCTTCCCCTCTTCCTATTCTATTATTTTTCTTCCTCTCCTTTTCCCCCTATTTCTCTCAACTCTTCCATGTCCTACCCTCTCTTCCCTTCACTTCTCTCTCATCGTTGGTGGCAACAATTGCAGACATCGCTGCCATTACTGCAGCCTTATAATCTTTTTTGTTTAAGGAAAACCCCTTTTCTCTATACGATTTAACATTTAGGTTCTTTTAGGGATTTTATATGTTAAAAAAATCTTTTATTTGTCTCAAAACCATTTTAATCTTCTTTCCCTTTCCCATTTATTTTTGTATTATTGTGTTTTTTTTTTGGTATTCTACTATATCATTATTTATTTAGCTTTTTATGTATTTTTTCTGTTTCTTTTTTTGAAGGAATTTCTTCTTATCTATTTATTTAGTTAGTTACCTATTTTATTTATCTATTTATTGTTACTTTTACTATTAATTTTTGGGCACATCTCAATCTTCTTTTTTGTTATTTTATTTTATTATTAGTCTTTCTTTTTCTATAATCCATCTTGTTAAGCCCTTTTATGTATTTTCTCTTTCTTTTTATTTTTTTATACCAGATCTTTTAATTTTAGTAATATTTGTAGGTTTCCTCTATGTGTAGTTACTTGCTAGGTCTTTTTATCATTTTAGTATTTTTGTTATTTCCTCCTTCCCTTTACAAGGGTGGGACGTCAAGCAAGACAGGCAGTCCATGTCTTTCACCTGTTTGTGGAATCTTTCTTAGAGTTCTTTTTTACCCTCTTTTTACTTGATACTAAGGTCACTCTACAACCCTAGATGTTTGTAGATAAGGCTAAAGCAATCTCAAGCTATGATTAGCACCTTGGAATTTAGGCACCCTAATAAGGAAGAGTTTAAAGTTATGAAAAGAAAAAAATATAACCATAACTTGCTTGAAAGAGAAAAAGTAGAAGGGTAGCAAAGCTTGAGATTTAAGGGAGGTTCATGCTATTCTATGGGAATGTAGTTCTAGAATCGGTATAGGGATAGTAGTTAGTGGCACTATTAAAGAGAAGATCGTTGAAGTTCAATAAAGAACCGATGAGATTTTCATGAACAAAGTGATTTTGGATTGCGAAACTCTAAATTTAATTAGTGCCTATGCACCTCAAGACGGGTTAGGATATCTCGATGGATAAATCAAAGAGGCATAAGTGCATAACCTAAGGGAAGGACAGGATTCTTCAGACAGATCACACCTCATGGAAGGTTCCCTTTCATCAACCAAAAAAAGCGATGTATTAGTTAAGGAATTATGAATTCCCTCAAACTGACAAACTGAAAGACAAAGACACTCTAATAAGTGTGCAAAATCGCAAATGCAGCAGAAGTGACCTAAAGCAAGGGTATCCAAGGTAGGACAGATGATCATTGACGTAGAATCCTCTAGATTTAATTGTGGGGATGAGATGATTAGGTGGCGAAGGCAGTGTACTATTGTGGCTCAACTTTCAAACAAGAGCAGAATTTTTAAGGTAATCCCCTCTAGACACAACAATCTAGAGAGTGAAGAGAAACCAAACAAAAGGACAATGAGTGGTGGGAACCAAAAGATGAATCCATATTAGTGAATGGCCTTAAATTAGTACAACAAAGACAGAATAATATGTTTGTAGTTTTAGTAGGTCTGAGAATGAGGAGGTCAAACTAGTTATAATTGACATTTGCCCAGTATCACATTCTAATAAATTTGGATAGTTTTTTTTTTTCCTGAAAGAAAAATGAATTAGATTAAAGAAAAGAAATCAGAGAGAACAAATACAGCTCTAGTTTTAAGCAGAAACCGGAGCAAAAGGAAGAAAATCAAACAAAAGAAACTACAATAAATGAGAAAAATTCTGAACAAACCAAATGGTCTGCCTCTTCATTTGTTGTTCGATTATATTTCCTCACCACCAACCTTCTAGAAAAAATAACATCTATCCCTAATTTCCATAATAAAGTCAGACAATTTCAAACATAAAGTTGAAAAGAACACCAATCTAATCACTTTGAGAATTGCTTTCCACTTATGCATTGTTGAAACCCAAAGAGTGAAGCAGTCAACATCCTCCAGGGACTGCTTTAAGCTCTAAAGCATCAGCACTAATTCAGAGGATGGTTCCCAAAAAAAAATACAAGACTACGGAGAGCTATCTCAAATGAGGCCACTGATAACTCCTTTGACCTCTTACAGAAATTACCACAAGAAACTAACCTTCACCTTAGGTGTGGGGAGCATGGTTCTTTTGGGGAAGAGTTTTTTTCCCTATATGTGGGGTCCATTGTTTGTAGTGTAGGTGTCATCCTTATATCCTCGTCTTTGGCGCACTACTCGTGCACTTTCTTCATCAACAAAGTAACCATTTCAAGGAAAAACACTAATAAATAAATAAGTTATGCCAATCCCAAGCTTGGAGGCTCCAAATGAGGCAATAGTTGAAGACTGATACAAAAGCAAACACGAGCAGCAATCTCAAAGGAAGTTTGCTTTAAATAACCCAGAAAATTCCCTTAATGATAAAGCCCAAAAAACAACTGTGTGCTCATGTTTAGATACTTGGTGCAACTATAGAACCAAAAAAATGATGTGGGTATAGCCAATAGGATGGGTGCAAGGTGGGCTAAGTGCAGGTAAACTAGTCGTGTTTTGTGTGGTAGGAGAGCATTATATCAAATAAAGGGTGATTCTTCTAGACAACCATCAAAAATACAATGTCATATGAAACTACAAGCTGGGCGAAGGGAAGAAGTGTAGGTGATAACAGTAAAAAAGATGAGCATGTTAAGATGGATTTGTAATTTTTAACCAATTTGGTTCCACATTATCTACAACAACTAGTACAAGAAGAAAGAACTGTGTATAGCCAAACAATTAAGTTCCCAGTGGGAGTAGGACCTCACCAAGTCTCAGCTCTAAACCAGTATTTATTTGTTTTATTTATGGGCCACTTAACATCAAAAATGCAGGAGGTTAAAGTTATTTGCAGATAATAAAGTAGTAATTGGAATTGTGAAGAAAATCTTTAGAGACAAGTGGTTTGAAAATTAGCACACACAACATGGAGTATAACTTTAGTATTATAAAAAATTGGAAGGAAGAACCAATTAAAAAAGAGTAGGTAATTGCATCTTGATAAACTTGGGTGCAATTGCCAAACTACAGAGACGATTGGATTTGGTATAACTTGTAAGATACGAGCAAGGTGGACTTAATGTTGACAAGCTAGCAAGTGCCATAAGGTAAAAGCATGCCATGCAAATTAAAAAGGTGATTCTAGAAAGAAAAAAAATTACAAGGCCAGCAATGCTATACAGAGTCAAGTATCAAGCAATAAAGAACAAACAAGTAAACAAGGTAAAGATAATAGAAATGTGAATTTTAAGAATGGAGAATGGAGTAACGTTAAAAGACGGAATTAGGAATAGACATTATAGAAGCCTTGAAAATAACCTCGAGGAATGAGAAATGAGGGAAAATCATATAGAGTGGTTTGGGCATGTACATAGAGACCAAAAACAACTGCACTATAAACAAGTGAAAGGGTTACAGATAATAGGAACAAGGAGAGAGAGGCCTTTAAAACATGGAACGAAAGATAAGGAAAAATGTGATGGATTGTAGGGTAAAAAAGGATATTGTTTTATAGGGTAGAATGGGAAAAAGGAGAACACAATAACTCGCAGAAGACTTTTAATGTAATCACTCAAAAAATATTCCAAGATAAAATGGGATTAGTGGCTATTGTAATAATATTGATAATGGGTGATGGATTTAGTGACTCGAGTACAAAGTATCAAACTCCTCTGAACCCAAAGAAGAAGAAAAAAGAAAACAAAAAAAGACAACAAAACAAAAGAAAAAGAAAAAAAAAGTATCATTAGGTGATGAGACATGGTCTAGAACTTTCATCAATGAAAGACCCTTCGCATCTATCTGGAGGGGTTGACTGTTCAGCAAAAAATTATGACCTATGACCAACTCTTAGTGAGCACTTGTTCCACATCACTCTGACAGTAACTGAAGCTTTCCAATTTTCATCCTTCCCAGTGTTATAAATTACATGAAACCATAATAACTTCAGATACGTTGAAATAAAATAAAAATATTATTGTTCATATTATTTTCTGAATGGTAACTAAAGTGATATATTAAATGAAGGCACCATAGGTGCAAAAGATGATGTACAAGGCAAAAAAACAAAAAGAACCCCTCACCCCCCATACACCCATAAGTCCAGGCATCCAAAAAAGAAAAAACAGTAAGCTAATTAAGCCCAATATACTCTTTCCAAGACAGCAAAATATCTGTCATGGAAACATGCTGAAAGTCCGCCAGAGAAGATGCCCAGGCTAAACATTTTGCAAAAATCCAGTTGAAAACACACTGAGGGGTTTCTGCTAGGTTTCTTAATATCCTATTATTACACTCCCACCAAATACCCAGGGAGTGGCAAAGAGGGTCAAAACACTAAAGCAAAGGAAAGCTGAGCAGCAGAAGAGAGTATAACCCAGCGGATGCCAAAACGGTCCAAGATGGAGTCCCAAACAGACGAGGAGAAAGAGCAATGAATCAAGAGATGGTCCACATTTTCGGATGCTTGGAGATAGAAGGCAAGCACTAACCAAGACCCTTCCTCCTAAGCAAATTGTCTTGAGCAAAAATTTTCTCCAAACCCGCGGTCCAAAGGAAGTTTATGGCCCTCGATGGTGCTTTAGAGGACCATATAGATGGATCCACTAGTGGTGTGGAGGCACAGTGGTTGTTCCACTCATAGGACTTTACTGAAAAGGCACCAAAAGATTCAGGCCACCAAATCAAAGAGTCAAACTCCAAGGCACGAACCAAGCATAATGCAGGTGGAGCAGAAGTTGTAAGAGATTACCCGCCTCATTGTCAGACAGGTTCCTGCGAGAGTGGATATCCAAAACAATCTGGCCGCTAACCAAGGAGTAGATGTCAGAAATGAGACCATCAGGTGAGGGGCACAAGCGGTAGAGGGAAGGAAAACAGGTGATTAATTGGGAGGAGTCGCTCAAAGTATCTGTCCAAAATTTAACTCTATCATTGTGTCCCACTTTAAACCGAATACCTTATTTGAATTTGTCTACACAAGCACATATGGCCCTCCACATGCCTGGTGCTCGATAGGGAGCCGGGTAAATATCCCACCTGTGATTGCCAATCATATACTTGGAGATACGCAATGGTTTCTAGGGACCTTCCTCATCAAATCCAGTTCTCCACAATCACTTGGAGAGGAGAGCGACCTTAACATCCCTTATGAGCCAAACACCAAGACCTCCAGCTTCAATGGGGAGGCAAACTTGTGGCCAACTGACAACGTGCTCCTTTTTCTCCACCACATTGCCGCAAACGAAGTCTTTCATAATTCTTTCAAGAGACCAGATAACTTTCCTTGGGAACTTGTTCATATTGCATTTACAGAAGCACAAAAACTAGAGAGCCTAAAGCTGATATCAGCAATCCCTGCTGATAATGATTAAGGTCAGGAGAGGGACAAAACATCCTCACCAATGAATGTCTTTCAGATGTGTTCATGTAACCATGTTAAGACATTGGAACAAATAGACATCTTCTCCGTCAAAATTTTAAAAAACTCAAATTCAGGTCCACCAAAAAGCAACCTAACAGAGCAAACTGCTCACTTTGCAGCCAAAATCAGCCTGGCCATCAGCGACAACCATGAACACAGCCCACCTACTCAACAGACTTGATATTCAATAACTTAAATTTAGCCATTTAGGCTCAAGTTACATGCTCTATCTAATCAAGGAACAGGTTTTAGGCATTATAGCAATGGGCAGCATTTTAAAATAAGCAATTTTAAATAGAAAGGACATGAATTGTATAGATTACAAAGCATAAATGATTCACCAAAGTATATTTTAAAGTGATGTAATTCAGTGATAACACAGTTGTTAATTACCCAGATGTCTGGCATCAGTGTAAAAATAGAGACTGACTTTTTACTTATTTTTATCTTTCAAGGTTAGAAGTGTAGAACCAATGACAATGAATTGCGAATTCATAGTTTTTAGGATTTCTTTCCTATTTTTTGTCACTAATAGGAGGCACCCCTGCCCAAAATGGTAAACGATCAAGAGAAGTTTTCTTTACAAAATAAAACACGGTTGATTATTAACATTTTTAGTAGGGGATGGCCCCTCCATAAAAAAGTAGGGGGCTTGCCTCTATCATTATCCTTTTAAGCTAAAAGGATGCCATAAAAAGCAGGAAGTACCACCAGGTAATCTTTTTTACCCCCTTAGTAGGCAGGTTTTCTGCTTTCTCCCTATTTTGGATGTCTAGATATCAAATTGAAAAAAGAAATTTTGTAGTGTGGATTCCATAAAAGTGATATAATTTAATCAAAACTAGCTTGAGAATGATGCAATACCTGTTGAACTCCATAACTCTCTTCATAAGCACCTGGTACTACAGGATGATGCCCAGATGCATCATTATCCTTGTACCCAGTAGCAGCACCATAAGCTCCACCTGCAGTGTAATAAAGGACCAGTCAAAACTATATAAAGAATGGAGAAACAATAGAAAGGAAAATTTAGACATAGGCTAGGCATAATCAGAGACAAAATTGATCCATTTGTGAAATGAATCGAAAGATTTTAAATAAAGTTAAAGTAGAACAGACCACTTCTCTCAAGGTTAGCAGTATTAGCCAACTCTGCACGAAGTTTCTCCACTTCCCTTGACATTGAAACATAATTCTTCTCCATCACCTGAAGAGACTCAAGGTGATCGTTGTACAGTTTCTTTTCATATTCATATGTAGCTCTGCGAGATCAGAACACCAGCATAAAAGTTTGTAATACACAGACTCCAAAATAAACGCCAAGATCCATTAAAAAAATGGACTACTAGCAAAAGAAAATTCTAAAATTATTCAGTTCAACTCAATCAGATTTCAGGTATAAGGCCACCTGTTTTCCTTCTATTCTAGGTTCAGGATTTCAACCCGCAGGTTGTGCTCAGAGATCAAGTTGTTCAACCCAAACTAAATTTAGGTTAGGCTCAGTTAATGTCACCCAGATCCAGTGGGTTCTAATACCACTTAGGCTGCTTGGCATGATGCTACAGAACTTAAGTCTAAAGAATAAAAAGTAAAAAAGTAAATATTAATCAAAACTGTATGAATCTGGAATTTTCCATAATCCACCCTTTTGCTGAACCAAGAAGCTAAATTGGATTTAGAGTCATCAGCAAAGGGCAGGCAGAAAATCATGGAGTGAAAGAATAATTCTAATTCAGCTGGAAATCATTGCTGTAGTATTACCAGCTCCAGGAGGAGAAACAGAAGTATATAGTAAATAAAGATAATGGAACTAGAGGATGCATCAAGTGGATTCTTAGCAGTTTCATCCCTGTTTATAGTAGTCTGAGGCTTTAGGATTGAAAAAACAAAGGTATTGGAATAAAGGAGTCCATCATATGATTAGGGATGCAAGTGCAATCATCATCATCATCATAATGGAAGCCTTTCTTTATATTTAAAATAAAAAAATCATAATGGACGCCTTATGTCACATACTTGAGATCCGCATTTTGATTAGAGGAAATCATTGTACCTTGTCATTGTCTATAGAAGATTGGGAAAAACAACTTGATGTCTTCCTATCATTACCACCCATACACAATAAGGAAAACAATCAATCAAAGAATCACTCAAATCAATCTACAATCCCGAGATTAGGGAAGCTGACAACTAAAGAATATACACTTTTGGAAGGTTGGTAGTAATGAGTCAACTGGGTGAAGACTTTCCCTTAATACTCCGTCACAAACTCGATGGTGGCGAAGAGGCAAGTTTGGAACTAAGTTGTAAGAAACGTTGCTTGGGCAATTCTTTGGTGAAAATGTCTACTAGCTGATGCAGCACCACATGGGTCCCAATGTCCCAGTGCATGAACACATGAAGACTGTGGGAGAAGCCGAGGAAAATTTGAGGAAAACGCGTGATGAAGAAGGAAAGCCAACCGATTGAAGAAATTTCCATTTTTCTTTGTTTCTTTCCCTTTTCTTTGATTTCTCATTTGATTTTATTTCAGTTTGATTTGTATAAAATCCCGAATCGGGATGAAGAAAGAACAATGGATTAATCAATTGAAAATCGTCTTGGGTTCTCCAAATTATCCCTCTCTCCCATTGATTCGGGTTTCTCTTCTCTTCTTCCTCTACTTCTTCTCTGATCTACTTCTCTGAGGTTTCTTACTGCCAACGGAGATTGGTGGCACACACCCCCTGAAGTGTCTCACCTTCTCCTCTGCCTGTTAGCAGAAGATCAAGGCTTCCCCTTTATTGTTGTTGCCTAGTCAAGCCACGTCTCTGCCCAGAGCTACCAGCAGTAAACCCCCAAATTTAGCATAGAGCTTTCCTCTCTGTCCCGTTGAACCCAACACTGCCAGCCAGCACCACTTGCATCCGAGTTCCACCACTTGTTGCTCGTCGTCTTGTGTTAGCCTCCATCGTCATGTCCCATTCCCATCTCTATTTCCAGCGTAAGCCAATCCGTCTCCACCCTCATCCTTGTTTCCATCATCCAACGCCCACCTCAAGCCTCCACCTCCATACCATTGTTCCCCTCTCTGTTCCCTATTTCAAACCAAGAAACCCAACAACCTCTTTCCTTTATTCATTTCCACTTAACCTTCATTCTTCATTAAGACCCTTTGACCATGGCCTCTTTAATTTCCCCCACCAACCTTACTCATTAACCATTTAACCGTGTTATCACTTTCCTTATTTCCACCATTAATGCCCAGCACACAATCCACCAACGTTGATTAGGACATTGACCGTTGACTACCCATTCCACCAAGACCATACCTTTAATTCCATTAATCCTATTTA
This sequence comes from Chimonanthus salicifolius, assembly GCA_013350335.1. Classification (NCBI taxonomy): domain Eukaryota; kingdom Viridiplantae; phylum Streptophyta; class Magnoliopsida; order Laurales; family Calycanthaceae; genus Chimonanthus; species Chimonanthus salicifolius. Next base: position 61,516,722 of record CM023538.1, on the reverse strand, counting down.
TTTATCCATTAAACCCAACTCAAACCCATATCATCCATGTTAACCGATCCTCGCTGCGTCACTAGTTGATCGAGTGGAGAGACAAATTGAATCCATTGAGTACTAGTTGCAACTCGTTCACGAACAAAGTGATAGTTCAATTCGATGTGTATAGCGCAAGCATGAAACACTAGATTAGCCACCATATATGTGGCACTAAAATTACCACAAAAAAAAAAAAAAAGGAGCGTTAGAGAAGAAAGGTGAAAACCAAGTTCTTGTAAGAGATGTTGAATCCAAATAGTGTCGGTGCAAGTATATGCAAAAGTTTAGTATTCAGCTTCAGCAATGGACCAAGAGACCGTTGGTTGTTTCTTTGCACGCCAAGATAAAAAGACACAATAGCCAGTGGTGGAGCGGCAATTTTCGGGACTTCTCATCCAATCAACATCAGAGTAGGCCACGAATTGCAATGGTTGAGTCGTACGCTTGATAGGGAGGCCACAACCAAGTGAGCCTTTGAGATAGCAGAGGATGTGCTTAACAGCCTCTAAATGAGATGTGTAGGGCTGACTCATAAACTGGGAGACAATGTTAAAAGCATATGATATGACCGGTCAAGTGAGTGTAAGATATTGAAGAGCGTCGACGAGATGTTCGATAGGATCAGTCAGCAAATCACCAACAACAAGAGATAACTGAGTCTTTGATGGCAACAGGTGTAGAACAGGGTTTAATATCAAGTAGCTTATATTGGCGAAGAATATCAAGGGTATATTTGTTTTGAGAGAGATGTATCCCTTGTGAAAGATGAGTCACTTCAAGGCCCAAGAAATAGTGAAAAAGAGAGAAGAAGAGGAAGGATTTCCTAGTTCTATGTCAGGAAAAAAAGTAAGAAAAGAGATTAGGTAGATCTCAAGTACCCAAGGTCGGGCTCTAATACCATGTAGAAGGTTGGGAAAAATGACTTGATGTCTTTCTATCATTATCACCCATATATATACATATATATATATATATACATATATATATATATATATACATATATATATAGAGTAACAACTAAAGAAATATACACTTATAATATACACTTATGGAAGGTTGGAGGTGATGAGTCAACAGGGTGAAGACTTTCCCTTAATATTGTCCCCGAAGGACATTTTCTCTTATGGGGTATTTGTTCCTCATAATTTGTTAGATGGGAAAATTATCGATCTCTACATTTTTTTAATCTATTTTCTTCCGTTTCTTATATTTTTAGATTACTTTTGAGAAATATCAATAATAATCAATCATTTAGGCATTTATACAAGTTAAATTGACCCAGTGGAATTCCAACTGAAGCTCTTGTGTTATCAAACAAAAAATGGTGCAAATGTCAGAGTGAATCCATATTCACCTGCAATGCTGATAATCTTGTTTGAGGCTCTCAAGCTCAGATATCAAAGCAGGGATTTGCTGGGTATCTGCATGGCTCCTCTGCAGATCCTGAGACAGCTGTTGGGCTTTTACAATTAGCTCCTGCCTCGCAGCAAACAAGCCATGTGCATCAGATCGAGCTTGCTGCAGCTCCATTTTCACAGGCTCAGCGGCCTGCAGGTCAACCTCCATCTTCGCTATCTTATCCATAAGACCCCTCATCCTCTGTTCTTTGTCACCTTTCATGGCAGCCATGTGGGCCTGCAATCTCTGCAACTCCTGCTGTGCCGCAGCAAGCTCTTGCCTAAGAGCTGAATGAGTTGCTGCCAGCCTTTGATTCTCCACTGCAAGTCTCTGCATCTCTCCGTGTTGTGCAGCCAGCTTTTGTTCCATGACTTCTGGAGGAGGCAGCATATCAAAAGGATAAGGACCTGGTGGAGGACCCATTCCAGAGACAAATGGATCAGGATGCATCATTCCCGGGCCAGGAAGAGGTCTCCTTAGATGAGGAGGTGGTGCACGACCTTTGCTTCCCATGCCAATTGAGAGGCAGAGAGAACTCAGAGGAGAGGGGGAGAACTCAGACGAAAACGGAGGGGCGCTGAGAGGCGGAGAGCGAACGGAGAGGCACTGGTAGCAGAGAGGAATCGAACGCGGAAGCAGGCAGGAACGGCAGGGCTAGGGCTCGTCGCGGGATAAAAACAAGTCATCGATTCTGCATTATATTTCTGTAACTCGGGTCGAGTCGGGTCGGGTCGATTAAAACGGGTCAAATCTAGTTAAGTAGGATTGGATAAGATTTTTTTTTTAGGTCATCCACCTGATTTTTCAAATCAAGTCATATGAGTAAGCTTAAAATCCAACCTAAATTTGTCAGAGTCCAATCCAGGCGTGCCCAATCCAAATCAACTTGACCCAGCACAATATTATCCGCTCTGAGTCCATACGAGGGCCTGCACTGCTTTGCATTGGATTTGACTCGACTGCGGACTCAAAACGCATTGTGCTAACTAAAAGGAGTGTAGCCTCTTATGAACCCCTTCAACATTATCTCCTAGGCTATGTGGAACTTTTTTTATACCCAACACTATCAATTTGGGCCTCCGTCTTTCACCACGCTCATTTTCAATAGATAGAAACACGAGCAAGTGAATTTTAAAAATAATATAACTCGAAGGAAATGTCTCGATCCGGTGATTATAACTTTATTAACACAAAAAATCATTAGTTTTGAAGGAATCAAAAAATTTAAGTCTACAAACTCAAATTTTACATACTTGTTATTTTTTATATTCTCTGCATTTTTCATCAAAAGATATGTGATCTACTTCAAAATTAAAATAGTAACCTTCTTAAATGGAGAGATTCATATTTTGCTTTTTCCAATTTTTTTGTTTTGTACAATTGACTCTTCTAACTTCACAAATACTACTTAAAACTATTATAGTGTTTCTATGTTATTAACTAAAGTCAAACTCAAATCAAATTTAAAAAATTTTCTTATTTTACTTAATATGTTGGTTTCATATTCAAGTTCATAAATATAATCAAAAACTCAAATTCACTTAAAAGTGCTTAGATTTGAATTTGAATTAAAAAAAAATCAAAATTAGAAACATTTGCATTATCCTCTGCAGAATCAAATGATTAACGCCTTGCATCAAGTAATCCAAATCTCTCTCTCTCTCTCACACACACACACACATATATATATATATATATATATATATATATATATATATATATATATATATATATATATATTTATTTATTTATTTATTTGGTTATTGAATCTGTGAAAAATAGATTTCAATAAGTTGAAGAACATGTTTAAAAAAGTCACAATATGTCATAGGTTGGTATGAGTTTTATCTTTCTAATGACACAGCCTCTTATGCATCATGTGATGACATGATTAACTAATCATATGTAAACTCGTAATTTTGTAAATTTCATTTGCTATCCTTCACATCATCACAAAAGCCATTTAAGTCCATTGAATTAATAGGGGTGAATTATGTAGAGCTTTTTACTTGAGATTGCTTTTGTCTCGTCATCAAGATTAAAGATCATAGCTCTCATTTGGTCAAAAAATAGATAATTTTTTTCTTTGATTATATATTTTGTTTGATTATAGTTTATTTAATTGTATATTAAATTTATTATACTAACATGCATAAACAAATGGTATTCTAATAGTTTATCTCGGATCGGGTGATGTGTGGAAGAAAGACCCAAAAATGGTTGGGATAAGGTAGGGTAGGGTCGAGCAGATTAAACTTTAAAGTGGGTTGGGTCGAGATTGTTCACACAAGACCCGTTGAGAGGCACTTGACCCAACCCAAGAAAACACAAAGAAAGGGGTTGGGTTGAAAAATAGAAAATAAGCTTATAAAAGAAAATTCAGGCCTGGCCATAAACCCGAAAGTACTTGACCCGACCTGAAATACACATAGTGAGGGGTTGGGTTGTAAATTTCAAAATAAGCTTCTAAATAAAAAGTCGTGCGGGCCATAAAAATAATTTCAAGTCGGGCTAGTCACTTGGAGAGTACGGTCTTGAAAATTGGGTTTGGATTGGCCAGGTTGTGAAAAAATGTTGGCGCGAGACAGGGCCACCCAGGACGAGCCCGATAATAGATATCTCAACATGCCCATCTCCAACGAGTGGTGAGGGTCACTCCGAAGGCGCGGAAAGCAATTGCGGGTCTTAGTGTAAATCGCGTTTTTTAGGAAATGTAGGAAAGAAAGTACTTAATTCAGTGGGGTGTATTTGGTGGTAAAGCTTTAAAATTAGAAGGCGCCGGTGCCATTTTTGGACGTGAGAGAGAGAAAAGTAAGACGCAGGTTAGCGGCCTGTAGAGTAGGGGCAAATGGTCTAGAAAATGTTCGAATCGAAGCGGAAACACGATTTTTGAATTAAACTCTTTGTAGGCTTGACGAATGAATTGGGCCATTTCTTGAGTATTTGAATAAAAGAACCCTTCTTTTAAAAATTAATTTGAAGCTACTTAAGAAATTGACCATTCAAATAGAAAGTAGATATGATAAGTTATTAATAGATCAATTTTTAGTTTAAAACTCAATTTTTAATCATTTGATTTTACTTATCAATATCATAAGGCGTTCTTATCTTGTTAATTTTGAAAGATTCATAATGAATTTGATTATTAAAATCAAGTGATAAAAAAATAAATTTTCAGTTTAAATTTAGGACAGCAATCCTCTCACTAGCATTTTGTGTAACTCGACACGAGTTTTACTGTAATGTTCATTTTACCAATTAAAAGGATTCGACGAGCAAAATGGATAATACATGAAAATCTCTGTTAAGTTATACAAAATATGAGTGGTAAGATCACTGGCTTAAATTTAATTTATATGTAGTTGATCATATTTACTTTAATTTGACAAATAGAAATTTTAAAAATATCAAATGGTTGGCCTCGAGCTTATTATATATTTTTTTTACACTGTGGCTCAAATTAACCTTAAAAAGGCCGTCTAGCTGTCAAACTCTCAAGACAATGGAGTTTTCAGGCTACTAAAGTACATAATAAGAACTAGAAGTCTCATTTTCGTCAACATTTTCAAATTTCAGTTCCCGGCAAAAAGGAGAAAGAAGAACCAAACCCTAGCCATGGAAGAGGAAGGAGACGAAATCGTCCCTTTCTCTCCAAATTCATCCCCCACAAGTAATTTCTCCACCTCGAAATCCCCACGTTTGGCTCCAGTTTCAACATCTTATTCTTTAATCCCCGTTTTGCATTGAAATTCAGCATTCGTGGGCTTCTATCAAGTGGTTTTTTTTGGGGGCCGATCTTAGATGCTTCTCAAAAGTTCTATGGTTATCGATCTGTTATGTTGTTCTGAAAGTTTCAGTTTTCTTTCTCTGTCTTCTGTCTAGCAAATCTTTCATAGGAAAATACTTTCTTCGTATCAGACTTGTGATCTGGTTTGTTTTAAATTAGTTGCATTCTGTTTCTTCTTTTCCAATAATTACTTCATTGTGGCATATACTTTGATTGGTTTGTAATTTTGGGTTTTTCAGCTTAAATCTCAGCCAAACTCTTTCTAGCTGTTATCCTTCTTTTGGCTTATCCATGTCAAGCCATCTGTTTTGTTCTACAGTTGGGCCAATCAAAATCCTGTAGCATGAATTTATTTAAATTTTCAACTTTTTCCTCATCACTCTTGGTAACTGTCAAGCTTTTCTTATATTCTTTCTAATGCTAATTTTCAATCAATTGACTAGAATTTTCTTCACTACAGTACTACCTTTCTCAACTGACCAATTTTGCAATGCATCGTTTGAAATGTTTCACTAAAAGTCAAAAGCCTTTGGCCAAACATTTTAATTTGCTTATAAGTTTTATACTGATGATATTTAAGATTCATAAAATTTGTCTCTTGTGTTGGTATTTTAGTGGGAAGCATTTCTCCAGTCCGTGGCATGGAATCTGTAGTTGCTTCTGTCAGTGGTTATCACGGTACAGAGAAGTTCAAGCTCATCAAGCTCATCAATCAAAGTGGTGCTAGTTATGTCGGCACAATGACCAAATCAACAACACATCTGGTGAGTTGGCTTAGACTATAGTCGTCATCTCGAATACTTAAATCTGTATATTGTCATTGTTCATTAAAGGGCTCTTTTTGGTGTTTAGAGGAGTCCCTAAAAATCTATTTTTACTTTAACTTTATAGTAGAACTAGTTGTATGATGTTATCGGTGATGTTTAAAATTGTCTAGCCTTTGAGTTCGTAGGTATGTTGGCAATTTGAAGGAAGGAAATATAATCTGGCCAAGAGTGTTGGAACAATAGTAGTAAACCATCGTTGGTTTGAAGATTGCGTGAAAGAATGCAGGCGCATTCCAGAGGGTCCCTATCTCATGGAAAGGTTTGAATACTATTTTGTGTGCTTCATATTCCTTTGTTTCACCATATTTTGTGAGAGAAGCAACTGGATATGTTAATTGCACGATCTTATTCTCGAAAAGAATCATATTATAGATGTGTCTTTTCTTCTTTTACTTCTAAGGCATTTTGATTATCTCATTCCAATTTTGAAATTTTCAATAGTTTATCAAGTTGCAATCAGTGTATCATGAAGTTATTTTGTTTTACTTTTGCTGATTCAATTGCCTTGACATATTGGCCTTCTTATATTAAGAAAATCAATATACAAAAGTCTTCTCCTCTTTTTAACTTCCAATTAGTTGTCTCAATAGGAATATTGCCTGATTTGCAAGTTGGACTAGAGCTTTCCTCATTTCTATAAACTTTATTTGATGGATCACCTTTGATCTGGGATTTTTATGGTTCATCATCATCATCATCACCATCATCATCCTAGACATTGTCCCATCATCCAGGATCTCTTTGGGTATCATGCCAAAATGCTGATTTACAATGGTTGAAACACCAAGTGGATTGATTATGATTACAAAGTTAAAAAAGTACAGTGGGAAGTAACTATTGGCACTACTTACTGAAAATAATCGCACTCCATGAAGAATAAAGCCACGATGACAGAAAATGAAAGGGACACTAACACAAGAAACATTTACAAGAGTGCAACCTCACATGAGGCAAACTTGTATTGGTAGAAACCGACAGTGACAAGAGTTTATTGCAGTCTGATTGATAACGATGTTTGAATTATTCTACCCATTTCAAATTCATCAGAAGAAAATACTACCTACTAGGATGGGTTTTGACTTTTTAGTTCCAAAGCCCAATTCTTCCGTGCTATATTTTTAAGTTCATTTAAGAAGCTTCTTGTTCTTACTGTGACAATACTTAATCCAGTACAACTGAATGTGTTGCATGGGACTGCCACAGTGCATTTGAATTTCATTTTTGTCCTTTAGATTTTTATGTCCATACCCAAATGTAGATTTTCTTGTATCATATTCTAGAAAATGCTGAAACCGGTATTTGGTGTATTTATATTTTATGCTCTTGGTTCTTTGCAGTGGAAAGCAAGTGGGACCACTGTTATGGGAAGTACCTGTTCTTGCAGCTGTTCCTTCTAAGAAAGGGCATCTTTTGACCAGAAAAAATAAGAAAGTGTTCATCGACCTGTCCAATACATTCAATGGTTCTGATGGCTCAGAGATAGGTACAAGGAGTCTTGATGTTGGGTGCTCGTCTTGGTCTGGTTCTTGTTTACTACCAGAGGTAAACCTTCATACTTATTCAATTGAGAAAAGGGATTGATGAATGTTATGCAAGCCTTTTTTATGGGCTCATGCCACACCTAAAAGAAACATGCAGATTACTTTTGAGCAAAATGGCCTAATGGATGTTATTGATTGAAAGGGTGTCTAGTGTCTACTAATCCTTTCTTCCAAATTATAAGTCAGTCATGATGGCCACTTTAAAATCGTCCATGTTTCTTCAAATGTGTTGTAAACAGTGTTAAAAGTGGATTTCTTTTCTATGCATTGGCGTTTGTAAAAAGGCTGTTTTTGCCATTTTCTTGAAGGATTTAGCTGGCTGTGCATTGCCTTGCTTATTGCATTGCTAGCTTACATTTTTTTTTTATCCGTTTCCTTGAAAGATAATTTTCAGCTCAGGTTCTGAATTATGATTACTCAAATTCTGTTCTGTAAATAGCCTCCAGGATCTAGTTCCCATTCCTCTATGGTCTCTGCAAGAAATAAAAGAAATGTCCATGTTGCAGTTGGAAGTATAGCTTCACCTTCTGTTTGCAAAGGTCGCCGGCTTGTGAAAAAGAATGCACCTGATGACAACCAATATTCACCTGCACAGGATTATAATGATCAAGATAATTCCCCACCTGACCTTTGTAATCAGTTTAATAATGTTCACAATGTTTCACTACCCAACAGAACTAATTTAGGAAATGTACTCTGTATTCATGGAGAAAATCAAGAGCTGGTAGATAATGAAGAGGTAGAAGTAAATGATGTCCATGCTTCTAGTGATTCAAATATACTGGGAAATGATGAGTCATTGCCTTCTGAAGAAACAGCACCAGAAAATAGGGGTTGTTGTGTTGAGGAGAATCAGAATGGAGAGGAGGAGGAAATTGATGAGATAGGAGAACAAGTTGGCTTATGTTCTTCAACAGAATTATCTTGTGTTATATGCTGGACAGATTTCAGTTCAACAAGGGGCGTTCTACCATGTGGACATCGTTTCTGTTACTCGTGCATCCAAGGCTGGGCCAATCATATGGTATTTTTTCTATTTCTTCTCTGTTTCATATTTCCCATGTAAATACTAAACTTGACCATGAGGTGCACACACTGTTATTCTGGAACCAATAAATAATTATGGCCATGCATACTAACTGAAGATGATTTTAGAATTTCACTTAGATTGTGTTTACTATATTGACTTGTATTATAATTTTTTTTTTTTCCCTCCCTGAAATTTAAATTTATTATTGGTTTTTTAAGGATAAGAATATTGTCTGATTCTTTTAGGCAAAGGGCATTCTGTTGGTAAGAAGGGTTCTTCAATTAGGAATCAAGTTTTAAAAGGTAAACTAATGTTGAACCATTGAAGTGATTGGTTTGGACCAAACCAGTTTGACTGCTGGAGTAACCTGGTCCAGTTATGATGGCAGATCATGTTAAGCATGCCAAAAAGGAGTTAGATCCGTTGGTTTCTAATGGTTGGACTACCTCTTAAACCTCATTTCAACAGTTCTGATTTTTGACCTGTTTCAAGGGTGAACTTGGATCCTGTGAACCATCATCTGGAGCACATTTCCTGCATGAATCATTCACCTCTGATCTAGTTGTGAAAACTGGGATTGATGCTCATATTTCTGAAAAATTTCAAAATCTAGATCTTCAAATGCTACTTCCTTCTAAAGCTTTCTATCTTTGACAAATGGTCACCATGGTGCACTTTGCTTTGGATGTTTCATTGTTTGTGGATGCACATATGCCAAATAGTGTAAGTGCCCCGGTTCGTCCGAGTCACCCTTATTGTCAATTACGTGACTCAGTTGGACTTGCCTTGGATGTATGAGAAGATCTACAATGAAATTGAAGAATCTACACAGAATATATAATTGGCACATAGGTAAGTAAACCTTAGGAGACCTTAGGCTAAGTCAAAACCCTTAGAAGTCAATTGATTATAAACTGAAAAATAAGATAAGCCTCGTGCAGTCTGTCGAGGCCTTGCAGTCAGTCTTGCGCTGAGTTGTATTTTGGACAACTGTAACTCAGCTGAGCTTGTGTCTCGCTGACTGAGTCTCCTACAGATTTAGGAAGTTAAATCTGTATTCCTTTAATTGAGAGTTTATTATGGTAATAAAATATATCCACATGTTGAAACTCAAACTGCCACCTCACATGTTTTGAATTAATAACCGTTGGGGAGCTGGCCTTGTGTGACAAGAATGGAAAGGCTCCTCCATGAGGTGTAAGATGATTTACAATCTTCAATCTCATCCTTGATTAATGACTGAGATAAATTGACTGTCAATCATGCACGGTGGCATCTTAGTTGGCTGGATATTTACTGTTTGAAAGACGGAATAACTTATGCATATCTGAGCTGTCTTTCCATGTTTACCGCCACGAGGCCTCATTAGAATCCTCGAGGCTGGCTACAAACAATGTAGACAGTTTTATAAATAACTGTAAGTTGAATGAAATGAGGACCGATTCACATAGAGAAGAATTTGGAAAAATATAACAGTGTGACCAGAGTAATTAGCCTCCTCCCTTTACATAACAGTGTGTGCTCCTTTCCATCATCTTCTTTCATAGATGTTTGGGTAATCAATACCCCAGTGCTGATGAAGCTTAAGGTGTTCACATAGGACCTTAAAACCAGTCATACCCAAGTCATATACTGCTATGCCGATAATCACTTTCTATCTTTGACAAATGGTCACCATGGTGCATTATAGTCTATATTCTAGTCAGGGTCTTTTGTCATTGGTGTACTTTGCTTTGGATGTTTCATTGTTTGTGGATGCACATATGCCAAATAGAACCTCTGAAATGGATGGATCCTATGTTTAGAAGAGTTCGTCTAAAGTAGGAAGGTTTGCTTATTGAATTGTGTAGATATATTGACTGTTTAAGCTTATTAACAAAATAACAGCTATTTTATTTAATGCATGCCTTATTACCTCCGCTACTATTACCACTACCAACAGCATTATTATCACTGTTGGTATTTTTGCAATTATGCCACTTGTCAACTTTAATGTTATTATACATGTTCGTGAAACAGTTACTGCCAAAGATTTCACATTATTATTATTATTATTATCATCATCATCACTGTTCTAGCGATCTTTTTATTTTTGGGCAACCATTCAACAACATATTCCTATTTTGTCAATGCCATTACCTGCTAAACTTCTGTATCACTTTTGGGGTTTCCTTATTTGTTTCATTAATCTCATTATTTCACTTCTGGGGTCAGCCATTTCATTATCACTTTGAGTCCAAGGAATTGATATTATTATTATAGTGATTGTTGTTGTTTCTATTTGCAATGAATTTCATTGAACAAAAGTGATAAATACTGAATCACATAATGACGCCTGCCCGATAAAAAGTGTGGTTAACATAATTTTACCAAAATGGCGTACGCAGCTACTTGCTTCGCTGGATTTGAATGTGCTTGTGGGCTTCGAAGGCCTCCTTTTAGTGAATCTTGTTTCTTTGTATGATTGTAAAACATTTTCGTTTGCTAATTTATCTGCTGTCAATTGTTGATTTTGTTGCAGTCTTTCCTCTTGGCCTTTAAATTCTCACTATTTTTTCTTATAGGCTTCAATGAGAAAGGTCTCAGCATGCCCTTTGTGCAAGGCCTCATTTTTGAGCATCAGGAAGGTGGAGGGTGCTGTACCTTCTGATCAAAAGATTTACTCGCAGACTCTTCCATGCACTTCTTCAAGTGAGGACGTACTAGTCATCTCAGACAGAGAACCTAGTCATTTTGAAACCACCGAGGTAGAGACCTATCTTTACCGTTTTTGCATGCAAATGAAATTTCCAGCACTTGGGAGAAGTGGGTATAGCTTTTTTTTATGAGATTGAAAACCTTCATTCATATAGCAAATATTTTTTTAGTCCCAATGGCCACTAAAGGGAAAACCTATGTCAGTTGAACTTTTTTTAAAGGTCAATTTCAATCGAATCTGCTGTTAAGATTCATTGATGATTTCGCCAAATGCAGTAGGGTGGCTGACCCTGTGGATTCAATTGATGAGGTGGACCATATCTTTCCTAAATTAGCATTAGATATTTTTAGTATATAATTATATAGTCCTGTTGAAAAAGAATAGGTTTAGAATTAGAGTTTGACAGAATTCATTGAGCATATACAGTGGGGTGGTGTACTATACATATGTAATACCCATTAGAATGAAAGCAAGCTGCATACAACATGATTGCTCTCCTATATATCCTTTCCTTTCTTTGCTTTATGCATGAATGGTAATTGGTTTCTTTCCTTGAGATAACACTTGGTCGTGTCCCCATGCAGAGATTGTGTTAAGTGCATGGCTGTTCTCTCTCATCTCATTCACACGACTATGTGCATGTGCATGATTTCTTAGACATCAATCACTAGCACTCCAATATGGCTGCTTCTTTTGCATGCGGTGCATGAATGGATGATTTTATGGTTTTGATACCACAGATCTCATGCATGCCTAGTTGTGAGTTCTTTTTACGAATCTTGCTTGTGAGACATGAATTGTGACAAATGTTGTGAAAATCGAATTGCATCGTAAAATCATTTTATATCTTGAACTGCAAAAAAAAAAAAAAAGATCATAAAATTCATAAGTGTTTTTTCTGGAAAATGTATAACCATATGAAATAATTTAAAAGATATCTAGAAAGTAATAATATGAGCAAAACTTTTGACATGGAGAAAATCCTACTTGCCCTGTGGTGGTCGTATTATGCTCATTAGGGCTGCAACTCGGGTCGGATTATGGCCCAACCTGAGAAATCATGCTGGTCGGGTCGGGCTGAGAAGATAAAAACCCACATGAAATTCGGGTCGCGTCGGGTCGAGGATTTTATAAGTTAACCTGACCCGACCCGAGCAGAAACAACCCGACCCGACCCGGCTAAAATTAGTCTAAAATGGGTTCAAAATGCTGGTCGGGTCAAAATTCGGGTTGATTCGGGTCGGGTCAGGTTGTGAGATTCGGGTTGAGAATTCGGGTCATATTGGGTTAGGTTCCATATATATCAACTCGGGTCGGGTTGGGTTTTAAGGAACCCGACCCGCCTGACCCGAGTTGCAGCCCTAATGCTCATTAAGTCCACTCTCGATGGCCTTCCTGTCTATTACTTATCTCTTTTAAAATTCCTCCCAAAGTAGCTAGATTGCTGCAAAGATCCAAAGAAGTTCTTTCTTGGTCGTCTGTCTTAATGTTGTTGATTCCGATCATGCGTTTGTTCTCTGTTGCATTGGTGTTTTCACTCTCCACTCTCCACTCTCCACCAACACAATTTTATTCCACCATATTCAGGAATAGTCAAAGGAAGTAGGCGGATCCAAGTAGGAATAAATTCACTAACAAATAGGGGCATATATTAAATGGTTTCTTATGGGATGATAATAGTGGGAAGAAGAAACTCCACTTGGTTTGTTGGGACAAGGTGAAGCTACCCACTAAAAATGGTGGTCTACAGTTGGGAAATATTGTTGTCAGAAATTGGTCTCTTTTGGTGAAGCTTTGGAGAAGAATGAGGGGCTTTATGGGGGAAGTTGATAAAAGAAAAATACAGGGAAAGTGATAGAGGTTGGTTGTCAGGATCATTGTGGGGTTTCTAAGATTTGGACATCTCCAAAATTGGTATGCCCGGTTGCTTTGTAGGTGATAAATGAAGAAAAGGTCAAAGCATGAGCTTGGGAATGATTTCTGAATTAATTTTTGGGAAGATTTATGGATGGAAATGAACCTTTCATGGTTCCCTTTTTGAGACTTTACTCTATTTCCAATAAAAAAGGCGCTTGAATCAAGGATTCTGTGGAGATGTTGCCGGGTAGAGTCCCTTTGTCTCTTACCTTCAGGAGGAATTTGTTGAACTTTTAGATCTCTAACGTCGTGGAGCTTCTTCTCATGATCAGTAATGCCACCTTTGAGGTTGGAGTTGAGACAGGAGAATCTGGACTAAGGAATCAAATGGGATATTTTCTTGCAGTTCTGTCTTCTCTTTTCTCCCGTAATCCATCTTCTTACATGTACAAAACTGTATGGTCTTCCCTTGCCCCCTTCAAACTGAAAATATTTTGTTGGTCAGCGTCACAATACAAAATACTTTGGACAACCGTAAATCTTGCTCCTTTGCACAAACCAGTGTTTGTTATTTTTGTTGCCTTACGGAGGAATCCATTGACCATATTTTCCTCATTGCTCTTTTGTCTATCCATTTGGACCTATTTTCTCTCCCTCTTTTCTCTTTGTTGGGTGCTTCCCTTTTCTTTCTGTTCCCTCCTGCATGATTGGGGTTTGGTTTCTTTCCAGAAGAAAGGTCAAGCCTTTGAAAAACTGGTTCTCTAGTTATTGTTTGGTTTGTTTGGATGGAGCCCAACAAAATGATCTTCAAACAACGTAAAACTATTCATTGGAGCTCAATTTCAATATTTCAACTTCTAAAAGTATGATACCAATATGTACTACAACTAACGTTGTAAAAAGCCAACAATGAACTAAAAATTCTCCCAAAAATAAATAAGGTCCTATACACCGATAGCTCAAGCTTCAAAGACCATCAAAACCAACAGGTTCATGCTTTCAAATTCCAAACAGCCCCATAACTCTATCATCACAGCCCCATAGCTCTATCATCCAAAGGAATCATAAGATTTCTAAACCAAAAACAAATTGTTCCTCTTGTTAGATATTGTATGAATCATACCATTCCTCAATGCCTTTATGGTTTGTGAATCTTCACCCACTAAGAGGTCTTGAGTTCAAATGGTATGTCAGACTTCTGTATAAAAAAAAAAAAAAAATTGTATGAATTGTAAAATAGGAATCTGTGTTGTAAGGATTTAATGACAATGGTCTCAACCTACTTTCTGGGGATCCATGTTCTGTATAAAAAAATTAAAAAAATAGTATGAATTGTAAAATAGGAATCTGTGTTGTAAGGATTTAATGACAATGGTCTCAACCTACTTTCTGGGGAGCCGATGCATGGATCCAAATCTTCGTGGGAGATTCAACATCCACCACCTAAACATTACATGACTTGACCACTTACCAACTGTTCTATGGTTTCCTATGAGCTGATTCTGATGTTACAGTTGTCTCTCCATGTTTCAAATCTGAAAACCCAGCTGACATAATTTTCTGGTTTGTTTGAACTTGGTCAAGGTTTGTGTTGATTTAAAAGGTTGAGCCTGTGACTTAACATTTGGATGCTTGATTTGAAACTTTGCTTGAATGTTTTTGTTTTGGATGCTCATCTGTTGCGTTCGACATCATGGATGACAAAGAGATTAAGATTATTAAAACAGAGTGCTTTGTTTCTGAATTTCCATTTCCAAATAAATACCGTAATCAGAAGTGTCATGATTTGAAGGTAAAGTAGCACCGTGGCCTTCAGTGGATATTTTTCTGTGCCTTTCTGATTGCAAAGTGGGATGATTTCCATAAAGTATCTTGAAAATGTGATTGACTGCTAGATGATGAAAAGACAAAGGAAAAGAAAGAAAATCTTTAGTATTTATCTTAAAACATGATTTTAATGTTTAGTCAAATTATGCTTGATTAAAAAATTCAGTTTTAATTTGGATGTGCTCAATTTCAAAACTAGATCCACAAGGATAGTTATTTATTTAAACATCTTATGACTAATCTTCTTTCTTTTTTGGTCTGTTCAGCATCCAGTGCGGGTTTGTCATGAATGCCATAGCCGTGAACCTGATGATCTTTTGTTAAGCTGTCATATCTGCAGGAACAAATGGGTACATTCATTCTGCTTAGACCCCCCACTGGTACCTTGGACATGCATTCACTGTAAGGATCACCGAATGTTGTATCAACGCTACCGTTAGGATAATGCAGCCTGAAGTACTTCAATGCAAATCCACTGGTCTATCTCCTTGTTGCTAAACATGACAATTCACTTTCTTTCCATGATAAATTCACAGGACTTTTTATTGCATTTGAATACAAAATGCAATGCAAGATTTCCTCTGGGCTTTTGCCATGTGTAGGTCTCTGGATGGAACTTTATTCTGTGAACGTGATGGCAGAAACTTGTTTTTTGAAGACCAAGGTATCTAGGCGTCTCATCTGACTAATTCTTGTAGCATGTTTAAACCTCTAAATTCACATACCCCGGGTACAAAAAAATGGAGTGACCCATTTTTGTATTGAGAGGAACTTGATCTTAAGACTTCCCGCAAATAAAGATAGATCCTTGAAGCATGTTTATAAGTAATTATGCTTCACAGATTGATGGTTGATACGCTAGGATGCCACTGGATGCCTTAATATTTGATGTAAGATGAACTCTACAACCCAAGCAGTGCTTGAACCCAGTCCAATCTTGTCAATCTTAATATTTGGCCACGACTCAATAATGACATTGTTAAAATGGCCTTCTAATCGATGGGAATGTTTCAGATAGCTCATGTTAAGTGTTCCAGTCAGTGGAGACCCTACAAAACTTTGGGTTAAAATTTAGTTAGTTAAAAGTATTTTTTCTTTTTAATATTTAGTTAGAACCCTTTATAATTTATTTAATGTATTTTCAATGTTGGATTAATTATGATAGGTCAAAATATTTATCCAATGATTAATTTTAATATTAAAAAAATCATTACTTAACATGATTCAATAGGTCTTATTTTTTTACAGAATGATAGTTCTCATGTTATTCTCTCTATGTAAACAATTTAATTTTTGTCGGGTGAGCTCTACTATCTTAAGTGGTTCCATCAGAATATTTGGGGTCTCTGAGACGTACTTTTTAAATAAAAAAAGATCATCACCGGTACACTGGTGTGTGGTATTCATTGGCACATATAAGCATGGAATCCATTATATAAGGTGGTGATGTATTAGTTAGAAAGATATTTATTTGAGCATTAAGCTTATAGAAATCATCAGATAATCAAATTATGATTTTTGAAGTCATAAAATTTAAATATAAAAAAGTAATTTAAACTGATTAAGTTTAGAAAAATTAAAAAAATATAGTTTAATTGATTTGGATTACGTACTAAAAAAAGACATTTTAAGTAAAATTATCATCACACCATTTTATTATATGTATAAAATGTCATTCACACCAATGTATAGGTAATGTCTAAAGTCTGACTTGGTGAGAACTAGCTGGAATCAGCTTAAAATGATAGGACTCATCCGAGTCATAAAAGGTAAGATCGAGTCCGAGTCGACTTTGCAAACCTCTTTAGTAATTAATTAAGCAATCTCTGGCATTAAATGGGTGGTTGAAAGGAAAGCAGCAACCATCCAAATTCTATTTCACGA
This sequence comes from Chimonanthus salicifolius, assembly GCA_013350335.1. NCBI lineage: Eukaryota > Viridiplantae > Streptophyta > Magnoliopsida > Laurales > Calycanthaceae > Chimonanthus > Chimonanthus salicifolius. The sequence goes on along the minus strand of CM023538.1, from coordinate 61,499,849 downwards.
GGCAAAATCATACTACTATTGTTATTAAATCAATGAAAACTTTCACCATCCTTTGTTACAATGTGGCCCACTATATTTTTATACAATCCTATTAAAATCTTTACGGATAAACCTTTTACCTTTAAGACACACCAAAATTAGACTATAAGAGTTCGAACTCTCTTGCCTAAAATGAAGTCCACCAATTTAAATTTCAACCATCATGATTGGCATGCATGCGCATGTACCCCTGTTAGTAATCATGTGTTGGCCTAAATCTTGACCAGCAGATACTGTTTATGAAAGAATGAGAAGAAAAAAAAGCATATATTTGAATGGGGGCATTAGGAATCCAACTAATGACACCTAAATACAGGTGTTCATAGTGTATGCAATTGCCTGGCTTGATAGAAAAAAAAAAAAAACAAAAAGAATATAAAAAGTTTCAAATTCATTCATTCATTCATTTTAGTCTAAGTGAGACCATTTAAAAGTGTTCACATCAAAGTACTTGAAGCTCGTCTTAATTATTACAGTGCCATTGAATATGGGTAATGAAATTTAAGTTTGGATAAACATGTATTTTTGCATGGAACTTACGTTGATTATGTCAAAAATCTCTATCCGACGTGGCATTATCAAATCAACTGCTAAAATAAATTCTTCATGCAGTTCTGTTCTGTGCAATACCAAGAAAAGAAAGTTTCTACAATCAATCTGTACCGTTCGTTTCCACTCTTTTCCCGTCAATTAAGAGAAAGGAGGAATCAAGGAAGAAGAACAAGACCTATCTATCCTTCACATCTCTAGAATTCTCTCATTCAACCTTTCATTTAGATTCAGATCCTTTTCACTCGCAGAGAGGAACTCAAGAGAAGATCCATTTTCATATCTCTCGACAGAGAGAGAGAGGAACACAAGAAGAAGAAGAAACCCATTTTCACCTCTCTCAATGAAGAGTAACCCAAGAAGAGAAGATCCATTTTCACATCTCTCTTTGATTTAGATCTTTTATTCTTACAAAGAGGAAGACCCACCAATTTTTTTTTTTTTTCATCCATTTGTGATAAAAAAAGCATCAGAAAGAGCCATGGTTCGTATAAGCAATGGTTTGGTAGGATTTCTGAACATCCTCTCATCATTGGTTGGGATTTTACTCATTGGGGCTTCTCTGTACTTCCGTTTGAGTGGCGAATCCCAATGTCAGAAATTCATCTACTTGCCAGTCTTGGTATTGGGTTGCTTTGTCTTGGTTGTATCCATCATGGGTTTTGTTGGATCATGCCAACGGATCACTTTCTTCTTGTGGATTTATCTCTTCGTGATGTTCTTGTTGATTGTTGGCCTCTTTGCATTTACAGTGTTTTTGTTGATTGTCACCAACAAAGGTGTTGGAGAAGTAATTTCAGGGAAGGGATACAAGGAATATAGGCTTGGTGATTATACTAATTGGTTGCAGTACCAAATAACCAATGAAAAATATTGGTTGGAAATCGAAAGTTGTTTGAAGGATGCGAAGATTTGCCAATTTGGAGTAGGCGCGAATCAAAATTTGAAGGATTTATACAATACCCCAGTTAAGGTCTGTGATTTTCTCCCCTTTCTTTTGATTCATGTTAATTACTGTTTTTTTTTTTATATTTTTGAAATCTTTTAATTGATGGTATGTTCTTGCATGAATTAGATAATGTAGTACTTGTCTTCCTCTAATTATTTCTAATCCTTATATCATATTACTATTTAATCATTAGCATGTTAAGTATTGGCAATTTGATGAAATGATCATATTTTTCCTTTTTCACCTCTTCTTATATTGATGGGTGGTATTTTTTCATTGAAACCATAGATGTCAATACCCTTTTCACATTGCCACTGACCATATTATAGAGTGTGGATCGCCTGATTGCTCTTACTTACGTTTGTTCCAAGTTGTCTGTTTGATTCTTTGAGTATATGATGATGGGGCTCATTTTTTTCTTTTGAATTTAAGTATGGAAAATCGCGGGATACCCCACGGGTGAGCCCACTACCCTCAGGGCACACTAAAATTAGGCCATGGGAGATTATTTATTTAATCAATTTTGCAATGACTTGTGAGATTGTAAAAATTCATTATGACCCAAGTTATCTTCAATCTTGAATTACGATCTGCTCTTAAAACTGAATGGAAATTGATAATCAGTTCTATACATTAGACCCATTCAACATAAATAATTTCCTTTGAAGTAAAGTGACAAAAAGTTACACATCAGCTAATCTGTGAAATCAATAATTCTATATAATATTTGATTCACCTTTCTCTCAATAACTAGCTTTTCAGAGTGAGTTTTATTTCGAAAATGTTATTAAGTTATAGTTTTCTAACATGGTATCAAAGCAAATACCGCGTATGGGTGTGAAGTGACAAAAAATCCTACATCAGTTAATTTGTAAAACCATCCATATAACATTTGAGTCACCTTCCTTTCAATAATTAGCTTTTGAGAGAGTGAGTTCTAATTTTCTAATAGAATTTTGAAATTTGGAGGCTAATAAGTTAGAAATCAATAGTCAGATTAATGATTGATGAGCTTAATCATCAGGCATTGATAGCAGCAACCATGAACAAGCTTGATTAGTGCAACTCGACGGTCCATGCGATTATGATTATCACCACCATTTTGGTGACAAATTCTCTTGCTACACATTCATGATCTTATTTCAAATAATAATTTGAAATCAAATGCTGAAAATAACATACTGCGCCTCTCGCAAAATACTTGTCCTATTTTATTTTTTTTTTAAAATTTTTACGGATCATTTTTGCGTGGAGCGTGCGAAAAGCCTATTAATATATTCTATGACTCAATACAAATCTGATAAAAAAGAGAGGTCTAGAAGATGTCTCATTGTGTAGTTACTCTCAATAATGTTTTCCTAACTATGAAGCAATGCATGATTGAGACGACGAGCATCGGAGGTGGAAATAATTATAGAATGTCACATATGAATAAGTCAAAGCTTATAAAAGAACGTCGTCTTCCCATCACGTTAGAAAGTGGTTTGTAGCTTATCGAAAATATTAAAGCTTTGATTTAATATGAAAATAAAGAAATATGATAAGTAATTTGGGACAATTTCGAAATGTATATAAGACAAGTATTTTAGGATGGAGGGAGTATTATATTTTGAATGACAAGAGTATACATTTCTAGGGTCTCTTCATATTAGAAGAAAGAGAAATGAGGGATTTTTGCCTTAAATAACTTGTTTGACAAATTCTTTGTGGAAGAAAAAATAAAAAGATACCATCATCATGCCACATCATATACGTGATGAACTTTCTACATCTCTCTACTGAAAATTTTCTGCTAAAACAGAGATGGTAGAAAACCAAAAGGGGTCGGAATGATTGTTAGGAACTCGCCTCATGTAGCGAGAGTCTTGAGTTCAATTCTCACTCTATCTCAAATAACCATTCCCCATAGAGTTACACGGTGTAGGAAGGCTTGCACATTCTACATCATATGGTAGAAACCTGAGCAGTTTCTCCTAAAAACATTTTACCAATGCAAATGCAGCCCCAAACAAGTGCCTAACGTAATTATTTTGGTCATTATTCACTTACACATGTATGTATTTCTTGTCTTTCTCAGGCGGGTTGTTGCCGGCCACCTGAATCATGCGGCTTCACATTTCATAATGCAACATATTGGACGAAACCAGAATCTGGGAAGACACCAGAAGACAGTGATTGTATGACATGGAGCAACAATCAGCAGAGTCTGTGTTACAGTTGTAAATCTTGCCAAGCAGGAGTGCTTGCTTCTTTGAGGAAGGATTGGAGAAAAATTGCCATTGCTAATCTTGCTGCTCTTGTTTTCTTGATCATGGTCTACTCCGCTGGTTGTTGTGCTTTCAGAAACAACAGATCTGGTAATAGCTACAGAAGATATAGGTGACAATAACAATGGCTACTCACGATTCTATTCTTCTGTCAACTCTTCTCACTTCGCTTCTTAGGCATTGCACTTGTTCCATTTATGTCCAACCATCATATTTACTCCTAGAAGTGACTTGTATCTCATCTTTTTACTCAAATACTCTTCCTTAATTTGAAGGAATTCTTATCATATTGTCACACAGATGTGTGTTGAGTCCCACACGAATGTATCCTGGAAAGACTTGGGTTTATAAGTGGAGATAAGATCACCCGCAGTGGTTAATCATTTTGGGATAGGAAGCGGCACCACCATAGTGGTATCAGCTGGGGACACTGCAACGGGGATCCCCTTGACATGTAGGCCCTACACAAAGAGGTGTAGTTCCCCCTGTGCGAGCGCTAGGCATTGGGCTGGGGAGTATGTCACGTGTGATTATCTTGAGTTTCACATCGGATGTGTGATAGAAAAGACTTGGACTTATAAGTTGGGTTAGGCATCACCCAAGCTAGTTAACCATTTAGGGACGGGAAGTGCCTATTTTAATGCAGTTGTTAATTTTCATCTATTATAATCTGACAGTTCTAAATAGACAAGAATGCTCATTTTTGTGTATATGTTTACATATGTATCTCTTTTAAAATTTTATAAAATTATCAGATTTATTATTGGATGGATTATGAAAAGTACTTGATTAGAAATTTTATAAACTTTATCACACTCCTCTTATTTAAAATATTCAAGGGTGGTTGAGGATGTCAATGGGAAAGCCAAGCATGAACCCTGTTTATAAAAGAAAAGCTTGATCTCAAGCCCGAGCCCAAGCCCAAGTTGGGCTTAGAACAAAACATGCTCAAGCTCCAATATACGTAAAACTTGACAGCCCGATCTGACAGAGAATAGAAAAATGAAAATAGAGAAATCAGAAAGAAAAGAAGACAAGGAAAAAATAGGGGGTAATTTTGAAAAAGGAAAATAAAGGAGGAAAAATGAGAGATTATGTTAAAAAAAGGAATTTTGTTTAAGCATGATTTAAACATGAGGGCGCACAATGTATAATATACAATAAAACCTCTATAACGTATTACTCTCTAAAGTTATAACCTGTTTAAAATAATATTTACAGCCGGTCCTGACCTTGAGCGCATACAAAATATAATAAATCTCTCGAACTTAGTACTCAACACATTTAGAATAAAAAATGTACTGTCCCAACCATTTTATAAAATAATATTCTATACATTCAGAATTAAAAATGACCTCGCAAACTGCAAAAGTTTGGCAATGTTTTTGTTTTTATACTGTCGATCTACTGCTGCTCTTTAAACCCCATTCTCTGCTGTCTTTCAAGAGAAACACTCTGAAAAATGACTTTAGCATGATTTGTTTCCAGATCTAGCCGAAGTGGTTGGGTTTTTCACTGGTCTTGAGGGTTGTAGATGGAGATGTTCCAATGGCGGTGATGGGCGGTAGTCTAATTAAATAACTTCTGTAATATAATATATGTACTGTGGTCCCAGCCATATTACATTATAGAGGTTTTACTGTAGAGGGGTTTTTCTATATTATATACTTATCTTAAGTAATGTATTACTATATATTAATTAAAAATGTCAACCTATAATTTAAATAATTTCAATCCTAATCAATCAAATCTAAATTCAACTTAAAAATTCATTCAAATCCACCACTCCTCATCCACATCTCTAAATAAATTTAAATTATACTTTTCTTTATATATGGACAAGCTTTTGTCATGTCTAAAACACAATGCAAGAGGGTAAATTGAAGAAGGGCCAAAATCTGGAGACCCGCTTCACTCTTTTTTATGTTTTAGGACCCGAATCCAATATAAAATAATTAGGAGATATGTAGGCTAAATCTAAGTTTGGGCCCTATAATTACAATGTGAGCCCCAACTTGAGTTGACTTAGGGCCCAACCCTGCCCAGCTGACTTCCACCCTTAGCTGACCCATTCTATTTAGATAGATTGGGCTAACTTCTCAATATGGACCTGGGCCTAGTTTCCTCTTGTCTTAGCTGTGAGTCCATATATTAGTAAGTCGAAAAGGCCCGGGCTTAACTGTTAGCTGGACTCAGCCCATTTACAACCTTGCTGCAAGCCTCCAACATTAAAAGTTTGGGGATTATTCTTCTTTTTATTTTCCTTTTTTTTTTCCTTAATAGAAACTAAAAGGGCAATAATAAAATTGTCATCCACCGAAATAACTGGTTAAAAAGGACCTCTTAGAACCCCATTTTCTCAAAGTAAAAAAGGAAATGGAGCAACTCATTTACAATAAAATTAAGCCCACTTACTCATTTAGATAGATGGCTAAGGTCCCACTGTTTCCATCAACTCACAGTTGCTGATGAGGTATCACACTGTTTAGATTTTAAACTTGACTCAAGAAGCTGAATTTCACACATTTAATATTCGGGAAAAAGACAAATAAAATACAATTTTTTTATTGATAAATGACATGATTATTGATTAAATCATGACCTAAAAAGTAGTCATAAAAAATAGAAACTAATCATAATGGCCACTGAGGTTAGTTTTTTAAAGGGTGAACCTAATATTGACTCAAATTTAATTCGATTTTTTAAATTTAAAAAAAAAATTAATTCGAACTTTTAGTCCTTCAACCCTATTCAATCCTAGTATAAAAATGCTTAAGCCAATCCATTTATTTTTCAAATTGGGTCATGTAAGTGGGTTAAAATCTAACCCGAGTTTCAACCCTAGTTGATTGCAAGTTATCTACCTAATGTTTCGAAAAAAAGAAGAAGTTATCTACCAACGAAAGTAGTGATGTGTATGTTAATATTTGAGTGTTTAATTAATTAAAAATTATTTTGATTTTTTTATGAATCATTGCTTTCAAAAATTAAAAAAACTTAAATACTAAACATAATTTAAAATAATTAAAACTGAATAATTTAATTAATTTAGTCAATGTAATTTTTTGTAAACTATGTAAGTAGAAAATAGATCTATAATCATATTGATAAGTAAGCAGTTCTCCCATAATATTTGGTGTTAAAAATGTATTATGCTGATACATATTGACGTTACGCCCGTATCGACAGAACACAATGTATCAATTGAATTTGGTCGTTACAATTTCTCTCTCCTCCAAATTTATACTGAATTATACTAAGGCCGAATTTATGTAAGGTTGCAACATATAGGTGCGTCATGGTCGATACGGTTTGACCTTCAGAATTCTGCAACGATTTGACCGATATATATTGTATCGGCCGAATTTGTTACCCAAGTCTTATGCACGAGATTTGCAGTTGATTTTGTGTATATGACTCTCACCTCTCATTAAAGATGAAGATGCCCATGTTATTAAAAATAAAAATTATAAAAATGATTTTTTAAATATTATCTAAACTTTATTTATTTTGGTGAAAGAAATGAGGTGTCATCATCGTGAAACACGACTTTATCCCTGACGTGGATTTTTTTTTTTTTAATGTTTGGTGGTGTGTTGAAGTGACTAACTGACAAACATATATTGAAATTTTAATGTGGTCATGTGAAGAACATGTTTGCAAAGTGCAAGTATACCCTCTTTGTGGAAATAAAAATTAGTGATAGTACTATTAATAATCCCTTCATTGATAAATATTGATTAGAAATGATATTAAATTGATCATAAAAATGCCAAATATTATTTTAGAGAAAAATTACAAATTATTTTAATCTCCTCTTTTGTCTCACATGTACACCATACCATATGTCTAACATAATTTTTTTTTTTTTTTTAAGATCAAGATATCTAAACGTCCTACTTGACTAATTTTTAAGACATACGAGAGTGAAAATTGACCATCAAACTGACACCTTATGGTGTATAACATAATTATATAAAGTTACTCAAAGGGCATCATTTGGCCCATTTCAGTGAGATAAATTCATTTTTTGTATCTAATTTGAACTAGACCCTAGTCAATTTTATAAAAAAAGTCAAGAAAAAAGAAAAATTGAAAATATAATCCTAAATACATTTTGACTGTTTCATTGAATAATATGGTAAACAAAAATAAATAATTTAGGCATATAACATAAGAAAGGTCCACTAAATTTAAAATTTTCATTTTTTTCATCCTTTCAAATTTTAAAGAGTTTAAATAATTTTTAATTTTTAAACTTTTTCATCTTGCAGTAGTCTAATTGCCATTTTTATAAAGCATTGAACCTAAGTTTATTAAAATTTTATATATGATTACATTTGAATTAAGATTAACTTATCAAAATTTGTCATTTAAAATTCTTTAATTATTTACTTTAATTTTATTTTTTTTAGATAAACATGTGGAAAACTAAGACACAGCTACTAAAATCTTCACGGATGAGCCCACTACCCTTAAGGTATATCAAAGTTATGCCATAGGGGCTCGATCTCACACCATCCCACGTCAAGAAGCGGTACATGTTCTTTAAAATTTATTATTTGAAAAGTTTTCACATACTCTATAGGGCGAATCTAGTGAAACAGACCTTCGGTCCAATAAGATAGAAGAAAAAATACATTTAAAATATCACATTTAAAAGGCCACCCAAAAACAAAAAACAGCCCTAGCCCCAATTACAAAAATTCTGAACTATTTTGAAAAAAAATGGATTATAGAGAAATAAATAATATAAATTAAAAGTAAAATTAAAAACTGATTAAACATAAATACATAATTAGTAAGTAATTTTTATTCATCGATGTGGCATGTTTTGGACCATGTCCACCGACTGGACAGTAATGTCTGTTGACAAATCAATGTCGGTAAGGTTTATATTATCACGAAGAATATTAATGGTGATGTACTTTTTTTTGTCTATTACTGTAATAATTTTGATTATGCATTGAAGTTGAAATTAAATGGAATTCAACTCCACAACTTGTCTTTAGTACTTAGATTTTGTGTTCAAACATTGGTTGTTAAATGAAAGAGATAAATTTAGAAAATGACTTCAATAAATACAATTAGTGACAGTAATTATGATTAAATTGCAACTAAATATTGTTCACCCCTAAAGCTTATTGGCAGACATTCTGTACTTAAGTCAACCAAATTTATAGAAGGTTTAGATGGGTAGGGTCGACGAACATCTATATATTTTTTTTATGATCAAGGTGTCCAGACTTTTTAGAGCACTCACAAATTTTTTTGGGCACGTGCAAACCTCCTTACCCTAGACACCAGATAAATATATGTAGAGTGATTCTTTTGAAGTGAAGTGAGAATCGAACACATGACTCCCGTTTCGTGAAGTCGATTCCTGATAATCACTCTAATCCCTTCGGGTTGGATCCATTTATATTTGATAGATTCTATAATTATTAAATTTATTTTGAATAGAGATTTTATTTTGTTTGCAGAATGAGATATTTTAGCATTTTATTTTGAAGAAGAAAAACATAATTCCCACAAGAAAATGTCAATAATTTTCAGTTCTGTTTAATTAATTTTTTTCTCTCACATGAATTTTGCTTTCTAAGCAAAACAATAGAGTTTTCATAACTCTAAATAACATTAAATATATGAAAATACTGATTAATATCATTAGTATATGCCAATGGAGTAGCCGGACTTCTACTGTTGAATATGGAATCGACGGACTTTGCGCTAAATACGGAATTGTCATGGAATTTTCTACTTGTGATTGCCCTGATGAGAGGGGTCTCTTTGGCGCATTAATTGTATTGTTGGAGGAACTTGTTGACATTTATTTTGGATTTTGAGATTTTATTTTATGTTTTTTATTTTCTTTTCAAGTGGATTTAAGTCTCCTAAACCCCTTTATCCAATAGAGTTTATTGTTATCTCCCCTTCTTTTACTCCTACTTTTTAGTAATGTTATATTCTCTTATTACTGCTAAACAAGTAATTTAACTGAATTTTTTATTTTTGAATATTCAAAATAAGTTGTATGATCTCAGTTCTTCTCTCTTTGGTGTATCTATTTTTATAATCAAGACTTTAATCATATTTTAAGACAAAACCATATCTTACCGAAATTATTACGCTACCGTATTTTCATCGTATCCCAAATTTCCCTGGTGATGATCATTGATTCACCATTTTTACAGCGATTTGTCCTCGTATGGAATCTCGTTTTCCGATGATTCCATTTTTTACCTTAAAACCCTTAATACAGATTCATTTACAACCTGTGTTACCACTGTTTATAGGTGAAATTACTCTAAAATCTTACAGAAAAACGAAAGAGAGAGAGAGTCTGAGCCATCGAGGGCTGCTTTTCTGGTCACTAATTCATAGCCCAAGTGCCAACATAAAAAAAATAGAATGGAGTGACAAAACTGATTCATAGTTTTTTTCTTTTACAGAGGCCGGAGGAGAACCTCGACGAGAGCCTTCCTAAATCCCCTCTTCTCAAAGGATAGTCACCGAATTATGCCACGGGACTAAAAAAAATTGATTCATAGCTTTGTAATAATTTTTTTTCTTAAAACCGTTATTACAGATGCATTTACAACCCTGTTACCACTGTTTATTGTAAAATTACTCAGAATCTTGCAGAAAAACCAAAACGAGAGAGAGGAGTCTACATCGGTTGCAAAGGGGGAAATCTAATGACTTATATGAGACTCGGTCACTCCACAGATCGAGCTGGTCTTTTAGATCGGAAGTCCAATCCCAACAGTAGTACCAGCTATAGGTCCCCAAACCTCAACACATGAACTCAGAGATTTTCTAACAGAATAGGATAGTTGACGACTGTTCTATCCACTGGAGAGCCTTTTTTGAGAGGAATTGTTGGGGTGTGAACGAGAGTCCTACATCGGTTGTAAGGTGAAAAATCTAATGATTTATATGGAACTGGATCACTCCACCTATCAGATTAGTCTTTTAGGTTAGAAGTCCAGTCCTAACGACTGATTCATGGCGGAAGTGCCAACAGAAAAGAAATAGAAGCTTGAAATGGAGTGACAAAACTGGAAATTTGTTTCACACTTGGCCTAACATCTTCTTCTTCTTTTAGCATAAAACATACACAAATGGTCAAATATATCGTACTATTTCATCTCAATTTAACTAGAGCTATGTAAAAAGAAGAAAGAAAATTTTGATTGTAACCCAGAAAACTTTTATCAGCATGAAACCGAGTCACATAAGTTTAAAAGTATAAAACAACAAGACTCAGAAGGCATAGCTCTTGTGTCCGGGTGAGTCCGCAATCTTGAGCGTCTCTTCAATGAGTTTGCGTAGCTTTTCTGCTCCTTATCTCCACTCTCATGCTGTCGCTTTTGTCTATCTTATCATAGAGTTTCTTCGCCTTGAGAGTTCTTAATTTCGATTTCAGGCTCCCTACCAACTTCCCAAGTTGATTTACTATAATCGCCATCGCCAAATCTACACAGAAAAAGGGCAAAAGAGAGAAAAAAAACTTGATTACTTAATAGAAAAAATTAAAAGTAACCCATGAAGAATGTGAAAACAGATTGTAATGATAACAGAATTTGTATTTATAGAAAGAAAGCAAAAAAGCTAATTAGATAGGGATTTTCTTTTCTTCCTAAAGAGAGTGAGAGGGGATTACAGAGGGAAGAATATTAGTGGTATGAGAGAGAGGAGAAACCTGCAAAAGTGTCAGTTGGAACTCAAGAAGACCACGCATTTGTTTGGAGGAGAGGGAGAGAAGATGGGATACTTATATTGAAGATGGAATTCCTATAGTGCCCAATGTTTTCACTACTATTTTCATTCCAATAGAATAAAGTGATGACGCTCTATGATGTGATACGAGTACCAAATAATCACCCAAAAAGATTATTTGAGGAGAATCTCCCGATTTCCTTCTATTGTGAAGATACCCTGTATCAAATCTCGAGTCAAAATCAGCGAGAGTTAACTGCAGAGCTTCAGTCTTGATCGAGTCAAAACTCTCAAGTGAATCAATGATTCACTCAAGTAATGATTGAGTCTTAATTGAGTTCTGCACCCACTTGGGTATTTTAAAATCTAACCCAAGTTATAATTGAATCAATCTGATTGAGTCTATGCTTTAAAGGTGTGATGAATGATGTAGGGTTCGGTGGATTATAGATTGCTCTAGTGGTGAGGAGTTCTTCTTACCAGCACAGTGGAATTTAGATTGGGCATTAGTCCCATATTAGAAGAGTAAGTGTACAAAAACCTCGTTACGAGATTGATTCTCTCTTCATTAGGCTTCTCGCATTTTATTGTGTCGAAAAATAAAGTTGTGAGCTAACCTGATGGACTTCAAATCGGTTCAAAGCGGACAATATCATGTCTCAGGGATCTGTTCTACATCAGATAGTATCACAGCCGATGACGTCTATGGTTTAAAGGTGTAGTGAATGATATAGAGCCTGGTGGATTGTAGGTCACCCTAGCGTTGTGGATTTTGGGTTGAATATCAATCTCATATTGGAAGAATCAATATCAACCTCTCATTTAAGTATGACGCATTGTTTTGTGATGAAAAACAAAACTATGAGCCAGACTTAGTGGACTCTAGATCAGTCAAAATGGACAATAACATGTCTCAAAATTGGTTCTACATCAATTTTAAACTATGCTTTATCAAAATTCTTATTTATCCAACTCATATGCTTCACGATAGATTTAGGATTGCAAGTGGGCCTTTCTTCTGTGTAAATAGTTTTATAAACTTTGACATAAAGAGAGTTTTTAACATGACTAATAATTTTTAGACATGAGTCCAATGAGTATTGAGTTGAGTCTCGAGTCTTTAGAGACTAATTATGATTGTTATGAGTCAGATTTGAGTCGAGTTTTCAGGTGAGTGGTTTGGTTGGGCTTTTTCACACATCCAACAACAAATTTCTTTCACGAGATAAGCCTGACATATCGAATACAGAATGTCTAACATGCGGGTATAGCTTTTCCTTGTTTGGTAGGCTGGACTTTTAATAATAATCTTTAGGGTTATAAAAATTATAAGAATATAAAGAATTTCGATTCGGTGATTCCGGCTACATCGGAAGTTAGGATTAGGAGATTCAGATCCGTAGAATTTATTAATTTAATCGAAAAATTGAAACAGTTAGAAGAAAATCTCTTTTATAAGAAAATATCTTTTTATAAGAAAATCATAATTTCTTTAATGACCAAGATTTCTAGATCTCTTAGAGCACTCAATTAATCCTCTGAACATATGTAAGTCTTTCTACCCACACACATTAAGTAAATCTAGGAGAGTGACCTTTTAGAATGGAGTGAGAATTAAAGACTGTCACTTTCAGATCAGATTCTGATTTCTGACTACCACTCTAACTCTTTTCGAGTTTTTACACATTTGACCGGAAATGAGAAGATAGTCTTTTAAAAAAAATCACATTGGAGAATACAGTCATGGCCTTGTGAACTTTCAATCAATGAAATGCCCATCCAAAGTTCTAGTCAGACAAACACCTTTATAAAAGAAGCTTCAGTGCTTTTTTTTTTTTAAATCAAAGCATTGTGTGATGAACGTGATTTTTTCAGTGTTGATCACATTTGAAGTTTTAAAATATTTGAGATCAACCTTGTTTTAGTGTTTTTCACCAAGGTATATCAATCGATCATTGCAATGTCTATATTGGCCAAAATAATCACTGCCAACCATTACACGTGAGACAAATGGTTGATAGAATTCAATGTTTGTGAAGTGAAAAAAGTCCCACCTTCACTTAATATGCTGAAACTAATGATAGACATCCTTTTTTTAATGGTTAAGTTTTTAGAGTGAGTTCTCTTAATAATATTATTATATCGTCAGAGCAGGTTGCGCATGTAGTCGCAGAATGTAACTGTATGTGAGAGTGTGTGTGAAGTGACAAAAGTCTTATATCAGTTAATTTGTGAAACCAATAACTCTATATAACACTGGAGACACTCTTCTTTCAATGGCTAACACTGATTAATTTGTGTAACTAATAATCTATATAACACTTGAGACACCTTTTCTCAAAAGCTAACTTTTGAGAGTGAGTTTCATCTGAATAATGTTATTATGTCATGGTCTTCTAGCAAAATCAACCAATATTTCAAACCATGATCCACTCTAGAAGATTAAAAAGGGTCAAAAGTGTTTGGGTGCGAACGAAAGTCCCACATCCCGCTGTGAGGAGAGGAACTTATATGGAACTCGCTCACTTTACCCATCAGACAAGTCAGCACAGTCCCAACAAAAAAAGGGGGCAATTTGGGTACTAGACTAGTAGAGCACCAATGGCCCAGAAACCTGAAATCTGATAGAGCAGGAGGGGTGGGCTCCTATCCTTTTCTGAAAACAATAGGAATTCCATGCGTTTTACATGTCCAATCCAGTTGCTTATCACTTTGCTCAGTGTCCAAACAAGAAATCTCTGGTTTTTTACCTTTCGAAATGTCACCATTTCAGAGGCTCCAAAGTCCTTCCTCATCAACAAACTCTCTTGGCCCTTTTACCTCTGATTTTTCACAAAGTCTTTGATTCAAAGAAACCACCAAGGAATTCCCAATTTTCCACACGACCACGTCCACAAAAAGAAATTCAATGGTGGAAAGCCATGATTTTCTGGAATACTACCTTTTTATCACCACTGCTTATAGCCTCACATGGAAAGGCCCTTTAGTCTTGTGGCCATGTTGCTCTTCAATGCCCACGTCTTCATGCTCATCCACATTCAATTGGTTCTCTCTTTTGAAGTTTCTTACTTTAATTGTGACTTGGTCCCCCTCTCATTTTCATCTCTTGGTTTTGTTGGACAACCCACACTAGCACCATCAATGTCCAACTGCAAAATGAGTTATAAATATTTGCCAAAGTTCAAGATTTTGATTGATATTTATTGGATTTTAGGAGTCAATATTCAAAAATCGTGAAATATTAGTTTTTTTTTTCTTTTCGAATAGATCCAAAATAAGATATGTTCAAAGATTTGACGAAAGTTATCAAACTTTTGGACATATTGACGATGGATTTTTTTTTTTCTTTTAAAAACATAAAAAATAGTGCTTGAAATGACGGATAAGAGAAAGTACCAGTGTGTATTTATAATATGTTAATGACTCGGTATATCGGTTTTGAATTTTTCTTTTTATGACGACTAAGTTGTTCAGACTTTATAGAGCACCCTAACTAATCTTTAGAGCATTTACAAGTCTTTCTATCCAAATACACCAGATATTCTACCGGAAGTAACCATTTAGAATGGAGTAGGAATTGAACTCAGGACCTTCACTTCGTGACCATTACTTTGACCTTTTTTCGATTATATAAGTTTTGATGTACAATTTAAGAAATCATTTGCCAATGAATGCGTTGTTTCTACCTCATTTAATTTTCACCCTATATATAAAAACAAATGTTGAGGCTCTCCATAAACCCAGTCTATTGTCATTTATATAGTTGAATTTTGGCTCAAAAGTGTTGGGACAGATAAAGAACTAATTATGTAGATATAACACACTTGAGTATAGAGCAATTGTGAATAAAATATGTTGGGTTTGGGAAGGTTATGGAAATTAATTTATTAAAAATTTGAATTATCTATATTTGAATATATGGGTTATAAAAAAACTATTTTAATTTAATAATTAAATCATAGTTTGAACTGCTTTGAATTCACGAGGCTGGGAAATTTATATCTTAATATCTCCCAATTATCGTTAGCCATTATTAAATTCTTTTCTTCTGTCTCCAGCCACCACTTACATTGACAAAGACGAAACACCTGAAAATGGAGTGAAGGAAAAGAAATGACCCAAGTCCATGTGATTCATGCTTTTGCTTTCAAATTAAGAAAATTTGATATCTGGTATTGGCCGATAATATTTTTTGGACCCTTCTCTGTAATAGTTATTTAATTTTTTTTTTTCATTTTTTTCTCTTTTAGTTCAACAAGTAATTTTTAACTGTGACGTCATGTGAGTGTTGCATTTTTTGTAGGATTCAACTTTTTTTTTTAGATTTAAGTGTGAGAAAACTCAGATACAATCCTACTAAAATTCTCACGGATGATACCTCTGACACTATGAGACACACCAAGATAAGTCTACAGGAATTTGAACCTAATGCCTACTATTTTCTATGCGTTAGGGCAGGTCTAATAGATTGTTGGGCTAAAAGGTTTGGATTTTTGTAAGGGTTTTGTGAGACGTGGGATTCACATTATAATGAAAAGAATTGGATAATTGAATAAAGAGAATTGATAGAGACACTGAAGAAATCTCAATGTATTTTTTTACTACTTAGGTGATAATAAGTGTGCTAAAAGATAAGACCTGTATCATTTATTGTCAAAAAACTAGTATCCTCGTTAATTCCCTTGAATACATTATCACTTGGACTATCTAACTGTCTAGAATGAAACTCAAGGATTACTCTAGTTTTTAATTTTTAATATTAAAATAAAATTTATTAGATGAATAATTTTATTATAATACTTAATCTAATAATATAGATACGTCAAAATAGGCATCAATTAAGATTGTATGGATCTAAATTTAAAGAGGACAATAACAATAGCATTTTGAGTGGTTTTGATTATCAATGAATGAGCCCACATGATAGCCCACCAGGACTCATTGTAGTTTCACCCTCCTCTATAGTTCACTTCATAAAAGGTCCCTCCATAAAAAAAAAAAATTGGGTTATCTTTGGGATATATGAAAATCTCTCTGTCGAGACACATCGGGTAAAATTAGAAGGAATGATCTTTATATGTTAAGAGTGAAATTTGAACTCTGAACTTCTCACAATTTATTAAAGTTCTTAACCGTCAAACCAACCTTCACAGGTTTATTTTAATTTTTTTTTTTTTTAAATTGTTACTTGCCCAATTTTGGATTTTGTCCGGTATGGGCTCATCATATGATGGAGTGAAATGGAAGAGAGCCCTTTTATCCCATGGTTAATTCTTCCAAAGGTGAGGTACAACCAAATGAGAGTGGGTGACTGGCTTGGACTTTTTAAGGTCCATAACCCCACAATAAAGAGCTAAACCATAATTATTTCTTAAGAAATTGCACCTTGTAAGAAATCAATTTTAGGGTATTTGCATAAAGATGGAAGAAAACTCATATTTCCATTTCCATGAATCAATGACAGCTTTCATCAATCAAAAGGGTCCCTTAATCTTCAATTATTAACCCCATATAGACCTTAACCATGGTTCATATTGAGTTAGAAAATGGTCTTTCTTTCTCAAAGAGAACTAGCCTTTGTTAACACTAGCTTTAATCTTTGTCATCTATTATAGTAGAATATACCTCTTGGACCTATGCATTTTTTTTAAGATGTTGACAAGTCCCATATCTTAAATTCCACCAATCATATCATTTTAATTTCATTTATTAGATCTATTTATGTATAAAAAATTCTTTTTTAAAATGAAATTTATTTTTTTATATAAAATGTAAAAATTCAACCTTCTTTTGAATTGATGTAAGAGTCCAAAGGCCCCCATTTATTGTCACTTTTGTCAATATCACACACTGCTTTCTTGGTATTTTTCCTTTACATTACATCAATTCTATTAGCAGAGCCGTTCCGTTTTCTTCTTCAATCCTATTTAAAGATTTCATAATCACGGCAACATTGAAAGCTTCTTCGATGGGACTTCGACTGGAAATGCCTTTCCAAACAATGTATTTTGCTGTTTGATAATTTATTTTCTTGAAATGATTATCTATAGTATTTTTTTTTCCAATTTACATGTGAAAAATTCAATGTAAAATTTCCATGGATGATATCCACTGTCCTTAAGATACACCAAACAATATTATCTATAGTATTATTTCGTGTATCTAGACATGAGATTATCAAATAAAGTTATATTTGTCTATTAGAACATTATTTTTAATATATCACTAATTAAAATTATTTTAATTAAATCAATTAAACTATATTTCTTAAGTTCTTCAAACTTTAATCAATTTAAAATAAATTTTAATATCTAATTTTTTTCATTCATGACAATAATTTTTTTTATTAATATATATAAAAATATTACTATATTTTATTTGTTCGTGTGATCTTTGAATCACTCATTTAAGTGGGTGCAGGGGTACAAATATCGGCCGATACATATCGTATCAGCCGATATGTACCGGTTTTGAAGGAGTGAATATCGGCTGATATATATCGTTATCGACCGATATTCACAATATCGGCTGAAACATCGGCCGATATCAAAATATTGGCCGATATCGGCTGAAGAGAGAAAAATATCGGCTGTTCTATCGGTCGATAATGATATATCGGTCGACATATAGTATCGGCCGATATACCGATTTTTAAACCCCTGAGTGGGTGAAACAAAGAAGGAATGGTGTTGATATGATTTGTGGGTTCATCTCATACTTAACATATTAAATAAAAGACACTAAATTTATAAAAATATAAATATTCAATAATATAAATAATTTTTGACTAGCTAATATAAAGTTAGGAATGTATGCTATAGATTCTCTTGATTGTATAAGAATTTCCACAGCCTTATATTGTAAGACCAAATCATAGAGTTGAAATTGTTTAGATTGATGAATTTTAATAACCTTACTCTACGTCCTTTTAATAGAAAACCTAGAAAATTAAAGATTGATGTTTAGTTTGATAATGAACCTTAACATTATCTATTAAATGTCTAACTTTTATATCAAATAATTAAAAGTTTAGAGTGTGATTGAGGTTTGCAAGATGATAGCCTCCAATTTAAGATGATAGGTGAGTTTTAGACAACCTATAAGCGTCCCACCTGACTAATCTTTAGGACCGTGTAAGCTTCTCAATTCACACACACCGGATATAAAACTAAGAAGAGTGATCATTTTTGTGTTGTGGGAACTTGATCCCATGACTTTGCACAAACAAGAGTGAGAAATGACCATCAAGCTAACCCCATATATTTGAGCTTAGCAAGATATGAAATAGAGGACGGGACACCCATCATATTAAAAAATTATTTTGATTGAATCAATCAAATTATATGTTTAATAATTATAAAATATTTATATTTTAAATAAATATATAAATATAATTTAATTAATTAAACTAAAATTATTTTTAGTGAATCATGTACGTGGCTACAAACCAAACACAGATGACTTGATAATATTAATACCTAACATGTTGAAAAATGTCTTTGGACTCTACTGTTCCACCTATTGATGGTTTGATACCTTGTAATTAGTCATCCACAGTACAAATTGAAGTACGTTCGTAGCAATCCATTGGACCATAATACCCAAAAAGTGGGCCCCATTCATGATGAATTAGATTTTCAAAGTCGTGTGGGTTAGATCATCCTCATGATTCAAATGGCCACTTTGAAAATTTATGGTCAAAATATTAAAGGTCAAGCCAATGAATGAAATTGGATGGCTAAAGTTTTCTTTTCTAATTTTCTTGTTTTAAATTAAAGGGTAAGAAAATCATACATTTACATGTTTTTCAAAGGACACCCATTTTCTAAAATGAGGAATTTTTCCAGCTGAGAAAAAGAGTGTCTACTTTCCACGTATGCTGTCTTTTTAAATTTAGTGTCCCGTAATAGTTGACTTTTGAAAATTGATAAAAATAATAGTATTTCTTATTATAAGAATTAAATTTATTTTTTTATCTATTTTTGAATTTACGTAAACCGCAGAAAATTTAGCATAAAGCCTCAACGGATGATTCCCACTACCCTTAAGATACATCAGATTAGACCATCCGAACTTAAACTTGACACCTTCCGCTTTATGAGACGAGATGTTAATTAGTTAAAATACACGTCAATGTCTCTTACACACACCCGGATTTTCTGCCTATACAGACCCGAAATCGGATTTTCGGGTGAAATTATGATTTTACCCCTGCGTTTCCATTCATTCGAATGAATGCCCAATTCATTTTGGCATTCATTTGAATGAATGCCCAAGTGTAATTTCAATTCATTCGAATGAATGGACTGAGCAAAAACACGAAATACTGCTCGGCCCATTCATTCAAATGACCCATTCATTCGAATGATTTAAATAATAAGATTTATTTTAAAACTTTACACTTATTTTTTAAGCACTGTGTATTTCCAAAATTTCTCAAATTTAGTATCTAGACTAATTAAAATAACCTGATAAAAATACCTTAAGACTTCAAGGTCTTTTGACACTCCTAAATATTTTAAACACAGTATTTTACAAATAAGGGTATCCCTAGGGTGTGTCAAAAACACATTTGGAAGTGTCAAAAGACCTTGAAGTCTTAAGGTATTTTTATCGGGTTATTTTAATTAGTTTAGATATTCAATTTGAGAAGTTTTGAAAATATACAGTGCTTAAAAAATAACGGTCTATGTTTTAAAATATAGACAGCTATTTTTAAGCACTGTGTATTTTCAAAATTTCTCAAATTGAATACCTAGACTAATTAAAATAACCCGATAAAAATACCTTAAGACTTCAAGGTCTTTTGACACTTCCAAATGTGTTTTTGACACACCCTAGGGATACCCTTATTTGTAAAATACTGTGTTTTAAATATTTAGGAGTGTTAAAAGACCTTAAAGTCTTAAGGTATTTTTATCAGGTTATTTTAATTAGTCTAGATATTCAATTTGAGAAATTTTGAAAATACACAGTGCTTAAAAAATAAGTGTAAAGTTTTAAAATAAATCTTATTATTTAAATCATTCGAATGAATGAGCCATTCATTCGAATGAATGGGTCATTTGAATGAATGGATTGAGCAGTATTCCGTGTTTCTGCTCAGCCCATTCATTCGAATGAATTGAAATTACACTTGGGTATTCATTCGAATGAATGAAAACGTAGAGGTAAAATCATAATTTCACTCGGAAATTCGATTTCGGGTGTGTAGAGGCAGAAAATTCGGGTGTGTGTAAGTGCTTCCTATATTCATATTAGATTTTTCATTTCCAATTTTTTATCAATTTTTTGAATTTTTCTAAAAAATGAAAATCTTTGCTAACTTCTATCCAAACAAGTGGATCCACTGAGTTTTAGTAGCATACTAGCATCTCGGTGGACTGTCTCGTTAAGAGTGTTTTGCATGTCTAATTATTTAAACATTAAAGAGACATTTTAAATAGTTAGATATTGAAATGCAATTGATGAAAAGTATGAAGCCTTCAATTGTAGCCTTTGCAATCGCTGTAACATCTTAATTTATTATCAAATTTAAAGTTGATGTGTTATGCTCGAGTCTAAAATTCGGTATTGGCTGATATTTTTCTCTTTTCTTTTTTTTTTTTTAAAAAAAAGGCGGATATCAGCCGATATTATACGACCGAGATATCGGCCGCTATTGTGAATATCGGCCGATATTTGGACCCCGTGTGCTGGACTAAGGTTATTTTTTATCTAAATTTAAAATGATGATTTTTTAAAATTATTTATTTATAATAAATATATTTCAAAAGTGGATATTTTCTTTTATAAATGTCTCTTTGCTTAAACATATCAATATAATATTTATAGGTCCAATTATGCACTTAATTACACTGGTTCAATTATAACCCAATTTAAAACCAACTTAAATTAGTTGATTTGAATTGAAAATGAGTTAGAATTTTAAAAATAGATTCAGTTATATAGTCCAACATGGATGTCTGACATATTTTCACTTATAAATGATTTTTTAGGCTTTCTTACTCAATTTCACATTTTTTTTTAAATTTTTACAAAAAAAAGTATATATTATAAGATATATTATTATATAATATTATTTATAAGATATATTGTTAATTTTTTATGGCAATTTCTATGGAAAAAATTCCAATGTTATAGAGAAAAAATTATTTTTACTTTTATTAAAAATTATGAATTCTCATAAAATTGTTAATATATCAAGTTTCTCGTGATTACAGTTACCAAAAAAGAATTTTTACCCTTATAGTAAGTTATAACTTTCCATTGCAATTATCAAAGAAGATAAGGATAACAGTTGCAAAGCATATTCATAATTAATTACCCACCCTTATTATCTTCACCGCAAAATTTACCCCTCATCCAAACACACCCTAAAAGAATACAATAGCTTCCTCTCTACGCGTGGCGTTCAATAGAAACTTTCCCAATGAAAATATGCATGTGATTGTTTGACACTTTGATCATTAAAAATGTAATAACCTGAATTTTTGATGAATATATATATTGACATTTATTCATTTTAAATTGAAGTTTGATGTAATAAAATGCCAAATGGACCAAATTTTGGGACAATGGCCCAAGGATGGCCCAATTGGGCCATGGGTTGGATGAAATCCATTAAATGGGTCAATGGGGACTAATCGGGTCAACGATGGTCAAAGTTGGCCCGATAGCCATGTGGGGCCCAATGGATCAAAATCGGTTCAAACCCTAAGGTAAGTGGAAAAAGGAGGGAATCTAATTGGGCCATGGGCCCAATGGTTACCCAATAAACCTTGAATTGGAATTGATACATGTAATTGGTCAATGGTAAGTAATCGGGTCAAAGATGGTCAATTTGGGTCAAAGAGCCATGTGGGACCCAATGGGCCAAGGTAACTAAGCCCTAAGATAAATGGGTAAGACAAGAATCAAATTGGGCCATGGGCCCAATGATGATCCAATAAAAGGGATACAATTAATAAAATTTAAATCACCTAAATTAGGTGATAAATGGACCAAGGCAACATGGCCAATGGGGCCCACCTCCACCTCACCCATTGAGGTAGCGTGTGGACCCAAGAGTAGTGGGGCCGACCACCATGGTTGACTTGGTCAACCATGGGTGGATCATGGAGGGAAATTAATGGGAATAAATTAAATAGAAAGTGATTAATTAAATTAATCAAGGGATCAAGATGATTTAAGTTAATCAACCTAAGATTAAAATGGTCAAATGGTTAAATGGTCAAAACCACTCCAACAAACACAAACCACCTCAAGAAAACATAAATTAAAACCATGGGCTTGAATGGTGGTTGGGTCTCAACCACCACCACCAAAGTCAAGCCAACCCATGCTTGGTTGGTGAGAAAGTTAATGCTTGAGTGAAGACCACTCCAACCACCTCCATCTCATGTCAAACTAACCATTTCACCCTAGCTCTCCCACACACACATGAAATTCGTCCCTCACCTTGCAAGAGAGGAGAAAAGAAAACTTAGAAGAAAAACTTAGAAAGAAAGAGGAAGAAAAGAGAAGAAAAAGATAAGTCTTGGGCCACCCCAAGATCAAGAACCTTGAAGATCTCTCCCTCATCTCCATACTCTCTTTCTCTCTTAACCTAACCTCATTTACCTTAGCCAATCCAAGCATGTCCCACCATTGATCAAGCTCATCTAGCCGATCATCAAGAAGAGAAAGAAGGAGAAAGGGCTAAGGAAAAAGAAAGAAGGACCGGAGGAGTCGTCGGTGAGGTAAGAATTTCTTAAACAAGAGTTTATATTTTTAAAGATAGGATGTGGAATCCATTTCTTAGACTAAACATGGCCAAAAATGTTGTGGGCCATGGATCTAAAGTTCATCAAATGGAAGGCTAAGAAATGGATAAAAATGGAGGAATGGATTAAGAAAAGAGGAAATGGAAAAATGAAATTTTAAGTCTTTATTAAGCATAAAAAAAAAATGGGATTTTAATGGATTAATGGGCCATAGGGTTCGGACATGTAGCATGGCCGAACCCCATGGCCAATGTTGGATGATTTTTAATTAGGGTTTGAAGGTTTAAAAGTATGGAGAATGATTAATGGTTTTATGAGGATTTCAAGATGTTAAAATGATTAAAAGTTGATAAATTTTAAGAGGTTTTGAATAAGGAAATTTCATGAAAATATGGGTGATCTTTCATGGCCTAAAAAGGCATAAAATGGAATGAATGGATGACCATAGGGTTCGGCCATGCTACATGGCCGAAACCCATGGTGAATAATGAGTGATTTATTAAGGTTATTAGGTTTAAAGATAATGAAGAAAAATGATAAATGTAAATGGACTTATTGAGTATGGAATGTGAGGTTTAGATGGAATGAAAATGGCAATGATTTAGTGATTTGAAAATAGATTATTTTGGGACAAAATTAATGATTTTTATGAAGATCTTAAAGTTGGTAATAGATGGTATTTTGTTGATGGAAATGAGGAAATGATTGGTGGTAGAAGTAGAATTTAAATGTAATTAAAAATCCAAGATAAAAATAAGGGAAAGACATCATGGGTTCGGCCATGGTGTATGGCCGAACCCATGACCCATGTTTTAGGTCATTCATGGGCTAAGTATGGTCTATATATGTGCTTAAACAAAATGGAAATTAAGTTAAGTTAATGATGAAATTTAAATGGATGTTACAAGTATGATATGTGATGTTTAAATGGAATAAAGATGGTGATTGAAATGGATGATTTAAGTTTCATTGGAGGTATGTTTAATGGATAATTGAAACCAAGAAGGATGGGGAAAGAAACATCATGGGTTCGGCCATGATGTATGGCCGAACCCATGACCCAAATTTTGATCAACTTTAGGCTAAGGTTAATGAATGTATCAATGCCTAGGAGGTTGTTTTAAAAAAAGGGCCAAAATGAATGAAGATTTATGATTTTTGAAATGGATTATTTTTGGGACAAAATATGAGTCTTTGAAAATGGCACCAATAAAAGTGAACCATGAACCCATGACCCCTTTGGGAGCCATATTATGGGCTAGGTATGGAATTATATATGGGATTAAATATTTACAAATTTAATTAAACTAGATGGCTGATTTTATGATGTTATGTCATGATTAAGAAATTATAAATGGGTCCAAGTTTATGGGTCAAATATGGACTTGAATATGCATGGATAAAAGGGGTAACTTAACCATGGAAGAGGAGTGGCAAAACCGTAATTTGTGGCCACATTGAAGGACCATGGGTTCGACCATGGTACATGGCCGAACCCTATGTGGGTTGGACATGAAAATAGATATATTATGAATGAATAAATGAAGCGGATAGTTGCTGTGTTTTAGGCTCGCAAATCGGAATTTTAAATTTGGCCAAAATTGGATTTATGTATGAGTCTAAAACCAATGGATAATACGTTAAGTTAGGGACTTAATCATAGATGATGTATGGACTAATTCAGTAAATGTAATAAGGTATCGGGCGTCGCAAACGGTACATGATCGGCGACCGAATTATCGAAAAGGAAGCGTAACGGAACGCGACACGGTATTCGGTAGGATTCCTACCTCTTTGTAAGCGATGGATATGTAATGGTGTTTTAAATTATTTTGATTTGGTTTATGATAGATTTATGATTATGATTTATCTTATGATGAGTTTTAAGTTATGAATCATATGGATTATATTTTAATATTATGCATTATATGGCTATGTATGATATGTTGAGTATATGGATTACATATATATATTACATAGCATAATGCACTACATCTCATGCATGGCATGGGCGGAAAAAAAATAAACAAACCGGAGTCCATGCTCCGTCGGGGCGACCGAGAATCAGACATGGGGATAGCCTGAGGGCTATGACCGGAGTCCATGCTCCGTCGGGGCGACCGAGAAGCAAACATGGGGAACAGGATATTGTATGATCATACGGATGATGGGTGGGACACATGACATAAGCACCCATAGCATAACATTCATCACATACTTATTTTGTTGTATTTTATGTTATCGGTATATGTGTATCACTAATCCATGTGCTAGCCCTACTCGGAGTCCTACTGGGCGCGTTGACTAACGCCCTACTTCTACCCTAGCTGATGATGCAGGAGAGGCAGGAAGCGGTGGACATACCGGAGGCCAAGCTTAGGAGCTTGGAAAGTGCAGTCCTAGTTTATATTATGGTTACATTTTGGAGATGTAATTTTAAAGTAACTTAGCTTGTCGGGTTGTATAAATTTACGTTTCTTACGATGGTTTTGGACGTTACTTATGGATGATACATTTTGTGATATAATCATGAACATAGGGGCATTTTGGTAAATTCAATGTTGTATCTTCCCTTCTATCTAAAAACCGGTAGGATAGACTCCATTATCATGTTCCGCAATAATCATAATCCACGAGCTTACTTCCTACGCGTGAACCGTTCTCGTGGACTTAGCTCCGCGCACGCGTGGGGTTGGCCAGTTAAGGGTCGGGCTTTAGAAGCTCGGACTTAACTCGCGTCGTGGCGTCCGCGCCCTCTCTCACTCTTCTATCTCAAAAAAAAAAAAATAGACTCTGATTTTCGGAAAACGGGTGAAAAAGGGCCGGGCGTTACAAAAAATTAGAATGTTGATGGCCAAATACTATTGTGGGGAAACAATAAACAAACTCTAGTTATTGAAATTTACGATTATTTTGCCATTCAAATAATCAAATTAGGATTTTGAGCTAGACACAAGATCAGCCCTTTGGGTTGGGCTTAGAATTCTAGCTAGGCTTAGGCATAAAAAACATTTTGAGATCAAACATTTCAGTGCAGGCATTGGATTGGAGATCTTTTACTTTTGCTGTGCTTCTTCCACCAACATGATCCATAAGGTGAATTCTAAAATAGTTCATACAATAACAATAGTCTTTTTTAGTTAATCAATCCATGAAATATTAAATATAGTGTTTACAATTCTAATTTAGAAGGAATACATCTCCGTACATTATCTTAATATGAAAACAAATTAACCTTTCTTTTTTAAGTCCCCATGATAATGTTTTCATTATTATCTAAAATGGGATCTTAACTGGTCAGCATCATTTCTATTCAATTCATATTTTGCTTAGCTTCACTTTATTTGATGGGTTCACATCTACACCTCTTTATAATGAATTTGGCATTGAATTTTAGACCTTGCTGCCACTCTAAAGGTCGCAAAAGCACCAAAGTGCTCAATAGATGATGGTCTGGTAACTTGTGATTAGGTTTTTGAAGGGGGAGGATTCTTTTTTTTTTTTTGAATTTACGTGTGAAAAATTGTGAGAAACCCAGTGTAAAACCTTGATACTCATTGCCTTTAAGATACACCAGATTAGACCGTGAGGGCTCGAACATGATACCTCCCGCTTCTTGAAGCGAGAGGTTAATTAGTTGAGCTATATCCAATTGCTAGAGGTTCGAGGATTATTAGTGCTTATGGTAAGTTAATTAGATTTTAATGACAGTTATTTTAAAGAATTTTATTTTTTCATAAATAGTTTGTGAAGTAGTAGTTTGTAACATCTAGCTTCGTACATTAACGTATTAAAAAAAGATATTTTTCCTTTTATGATAATCTTGGCAAACTTTATATTGTATATTGTTTAGTATTGATAAGGTGAGTGGGCCCAACAACCGTTTCAGTTGGACATCATTTTTTGGAGATGCATGGATTTGAAATGTATTTTTAGGATGATGTTTTTTATAAAAAAATAATACTCATTTGATTTGAAAAACCGATTTCAAGAGTTCAAAAGTTAACTGTCAAAGTAACGTCAGCTTTAGAAATAAAGTAGGTGTGAGAAGGAGAGAGTGTGATTTTTAAATTTTCATGCATATTTTTATTTTTGTTATGGGCATCAGGGATTGGGCCAGGTATCCTATAGGCCTGAGGCTCCCCCTGATGTATGGATCTTACATGAAAGAGGTGTGGGTCTTTTGGTCACCATCAGGGATTAGGCCAGAGAGCTTGTAACGAGGGCAGTCCCACAACGGAAATGCCTCAGAAAGATCTTGGGTTTATAGGTAGGGGTCGAGAACTTTGGGAGCGATTAGGCCTTTTGAGTGGGAAACAGACCCATGACACTTATTGTCCGATAAACTACTTTTCTTGAGGAAATACCGACAATATACCTTACCAAACATATTCTTTGGGTTTGACTCATTGGTGTTACCACAGGGACAGAGATGGTGAAGAATCACTACTATATGATCCTAGCAAAACAATTAGGTCTTTATAAGACTTTTACTAGGGTTAAATTTAGATTTCAGACCAATGTTGACCTGATTTTGAAAAGCTTTCATGGAACATCACCTTCTGATTGGGGAAATTGATCTTGTGAAACTATTTTTTCGTGTGGGCTTTATTATATTCCTTAATCCTAAGAACCAATCCCTTTTGGGTCACAGGTTTTAAGGCATGTGATGTTGGGCCGGGCTCATTCCATGACATGTCTTATTGAAGCTTGACCTTGAGCATTGAAGCCCAACTCAATCCTAGTTTGTTCTCACTCCGATACTCCTATCACCCATTTATACTATAAAACTCAAGATTTGTATGAAAATTAAAATTTAATTTCAAATTCTGAAGTAAAAGTAATATATTTAATTCGGATAATTACCCATACATTTTGTAGGGGTATTACTTTGCAAACTGGGACGATGTCTATCTGATCAATCAAAATATGTTTTTTAAGAAAGCAAATGCGTAAAGATTAAAATATTATTTAAATTGATTAAAATTTGAAAAACTTAAATATGACTTGACTTATCTCATTAAAATGATTCTTAGTAGGCTTCATATTCAAATAAAGACTTTTCTAATAGAGCTATCACCACTCTTATTTAGCAGACCCACATGAGTGTGACATATGAGTAATGAAAAGATGACAGTTTTTTTAAAGAAAATTGCATAATTTTGGCAATTTTCCTAATTTTCAAAAAGACTGTTAAGTGTTTAGATTTTTCAAAATTTCAAATACATCGAGAAACAACTACCTAATAGCGGAATCCTTTTCTTTTTAAATTTTAGTTTGTGTTATTTAAAAAATTCATAAGAATTAAACATATACTTGATTAGTCATAAGTAAATCAAATTTCAATAACTCTAAACTCAGCTTTTAGTCATTAATTTGATTTCGATCATTAAGATTAAGTAGGTACAAAAATATTTTAAAGTTGAACTTTGATCCAAATGGGATATCATCGAGGCTGATTTATCTTTTATATGATGTTTACAAAATTTAGAAAAAAAAAGGGATATGGACTAGTTGTTACCATTGCATCTTATAATACTAACATTATGAAATGAAGATGAAATTCCATTTAGCTCACACTGGTAGCTACTGGCAAGTACTTTGGCTCAGGGGTCGAAATATTAGCTGATACATATCGTATAGGCCGATATGTATCGGTTTTTTAGATCCGAACGATATCAGCAAGTAAAAAAGGTTATCGGCCGATATGACTGATATTTGGACTGAATATCGGTCACCATATCGGCCGATATGCATAAAAATCGGTTTTTTACGGTTTGTTACGATTTTTTACGGTTTTGAATATCAGAGGAGAGAGAAATGCAATAAAATGGAAAAAAATGGATGAGAGAGAAAATTATCGACCGATATGCATATCGGCAGACCTGTATTTTGGACCCCTGCTTTGGCTTAAGAATTCACTCGATGTTAGTGGCTTGCGAAAAATTGTGTACATTTAAAGTTTTACCAATACACTCTCGTATTCAGAAAGAAGTGAAAGTTCATCTGTCGTTAATAAAAAAATTGAAATTTCATTTTCTCTTTATTCTCTTAATTTCTATATATCACACTAAACAATATAATCTCTATTAATTGCCTTTCTTGACCGCTATTAGAGCGTGTGTTGCTTCACAAATATAATCTACATGTTCATTTTACTAAATTTCTAAACATCTAACATCCTTTGACAAAATTAAAAAAAGAATATTATCTTATATGAAAAAATCCAAAAAATAGATAAATATGTATATATATAATTTGGTGCTCTCCCAAGACCTCATCGACTGAAACTGGTTGTGAATGGATGAAGAAGTGAGACAGAGAAAGGTTAACAACCATAGTGGGCCTCAATATAGGTCCAAAATTGGGCCTATCTTAGCTGATACTTCTGAAATCTCAGCCATATACACCTTTATCAGTAGGATAAATTAGACTGGACTAATATATTGATATATTAGTTATTTTTGGATCTATATTTTGATGGACCCTATTTAGATGGAAAAAAAAAAGAAGCTCACATTGGGATGTCTCACCCATTGGACCAGGAGTCGAAAAATCGGTATTGGCCGATATATCAGCCGATATTTTTCTCTTTCCTCCATATTTTTGAAAATTTCGGTCGATATTGGCCGATATGATATGGCCGATATTTTAGCGAATATTGTGAATATCGGCCGATATGATTTATATCGGCCGATATTTACAACTTCAAAACCGATACATATCGGCCAATACGATATGTATCGGCCGATATTTGTACCCCTGCACTGGTCCATCTAACTTTGAGAGTGTGCTCTGGTTTGGCGGTCAAAATGGTCTATGACTCTGGCATATGGTGAATAGTTAAGAACCATACCTTTTCCTACCATATTAACCCTATGTGCTTCGCATAAATACAATGCAGATTGTGTTAGAGATGATTGTACTGTATTTTTTTTCTTGTATTATTTATGAGGGATAGTTTAGACTTTTGTGTATATATTTATATTCTTTGTTTTCATTAGTAAATGATTAATTCAAAATTATCATGGTACCAGAGCAAGGTACCACTGGAATGGGTCGTGTTGTCTCCAGCTCTATGTGGAGGAGGAAAGTCGACTGTCTCCGATTCTAGCGTTGAGGGAGAGTGTTAATATGTTCTACATCGCATGTGGGCCTATGGATTATGGGGTTTATCAGTGTCTTCTTAATAACCGATTTTTAATGATGAGTTAATTAAAATTAAAGTTATTTTGGAAAAAGGGGTTAAAACTAAGGTTGATAAGTGACCTGTCCAAATCTTGAATAATAAGATTCAACCTCCTCCCTTCCCTTGTATTTATATACTAAGTGCAATACCAATTTCATGGACTCATTGTTGTTCTCACCTCTATTTCTCCTTTGGAGCTCTCTCTCTCTCTCTCTCTCTCCTTTGTTTAGCTCTATTTTCATGAAGGCTCATGTCATGGAACTTCCCTTTGGGAAGAAAACCACCGTACAGAACACCCAAATGATAGTTTTCCCCTTTTCACTAGTCTTAATCCTCATGACAATCATCCCTCTTTGTTACCCTTCTCTCATTCCTACAATTCAATGGAAGAGCTTCTCACCATCATCGTCACCTCCTTCTTCTCTGGTTAATGTCAGCGATTTGATGAATGTAAGTTTGGATGAGAAGTGTGACATTTTTACAGGTGAATGGATCCCAAACCCAGTAGCTCCATACTACACGAATGCGACCTGTTGGGCGATCCATGATCACCAAAATTGCATGAAACATGGAAGGCCCGACACCGATTTCATGAAATGGAGGTGGAAGCCAAACAGATGCGAGTTGCCCCTCTTCGATCCATCTCAGTTTTTTGAGCTTCTTAGAGGGAAGTCCCTGGCATTCGTTGGTGACTCTGTGGGAAGAAACCAAATGCAGTCACTCATTTGCCTCTTATCAAGGGTAACTACTGCTTCCTTCTCCTTTAAGTATCTGTTAATCATTATTTTGTACTACTAATCATTATCATATATAGATGATTGGTAATGATATTTTAGTCAATTATAATTACGTTGTTTCTACAATAGTTAGTAGTGTCCACGCCTCTTAAAGAATCCGACTAATCCTCTAGACATGTACAAATCTCTTTACCCACATACACCAGATAAATCTATAGAGAGTGATCCTTTAGAATGAAGTGAGAATCAAATTCAGGACTCCTACTTCCTGGGACAAATTCCTGACCATCATTTCAACTCTTTTGGATTTGAACGAGTGAATCTTTGACCATTAAAATATAGTAAAATCGAGGGGCTGACGTGCACCGAATCATTTAGTGCACTAACATTAGATAATTTATAGTGACATCAATTTAAAACCGCTAAATAAATTAATTGGTCATCTCAGCCATATAAACCAATTCAAAGGTGAATACGTCATGCTACCAAAATTACCAATCTACAATTAATTTATTATGATAACTCTAAATTATTGACACCATAAATTGTTTAGTGTAATTCTTTTTATGTAATTAAACAAAGTTGAACATAGAATTTACATGGACAAGAGGATTGTTTAATTTTTTTTTTTTTTATAGTTTTAAGTTTTAACCGACAAGTTGGGATTTAGTTCGATGAGTGTCACTTAGAATCCAATTTGTAGGGTAAGAAAAATGAAATAGTGGAAGATATTTAATTGTTTAACAGAAATTGTCCCAAGGCAAACTTGTAAAATATATAAGGTGGAGCCAACATTTTCTTTATAAAAACAAAACATTTGGATCAAAGCTTGTCCATTTCTTTCCATGTCCATTTCTTTTATTAAAGAAAGAAAGTGATATGCATCATTAGCTTGTTATTTTTACAAAAATAAAAATGCAAATGATTTTTTTTATTTAATCATATTAATACACTTTTGTAATTTTTTTTTATAACATGGATATCTCAACCTCACATTTAAGATGAGACTAATTCAACAAATACACGAAAACACCTGCAAACCCAGTGTATCAGATAATTCTGAGAGGAGTTCGGGTTTTCTTCAATCACAACAAGGGTGTTTGATCCAATGCATTGATCATCAGTTTTCTTGTTTATAAATTCATTTATGTATAATGTCATTTGTTAAGTGGATGCTGATGGGCAACTAAATTCCACAATTAGTCCTAATTGCACCATAATAATAACTTTAGGGGACCATACATAGACTTCATGTATCTACCAATTGATGTTACAATACATCGACTGTTGTGGTGAAATGATGATGTGATCTCTACGGTCCAATTATTGCTTCTAATAAACTAACATTGAAGGTTTATAAATTAGAACTGTCTCCCATGCATGACCCATTTATAGAAGAACATATAGATTTGAACAATCTAGAAGGAAATAACCCACTACATGGATTGTGAGATTATGTCATTTGTAATATTTTTAAGGCCCACTCATCCAAGAGATGGCCATAAATTGGATGGCCCAAATCGATCGACTCTTATTATTGTCATTTTATTGTTAAAATTATTTGTCTTGATTTTTTTTTTAGAGTTGATATTCCATGTTTATTATTTATTACAATGCATAGTTAGTAATAATATTTCATTTCAATTAAAAGTTGAAATGTCTCGTTTTGATAGAAAATTAAAATGAAAAAATGCATCAAAGTATCTAGTTCCCCTTCAAATCTATTTCAACTATTTTAATAGTCCATCCGTCCCATTTTATTTGTCTCATTTGAAAATTTGTATTTTTTAAGGAACTCTCTATATAAGGCTAGCACTCCATATGATCTCATCCTATTTTCAATACACTTTATGCTAAATGGAACAACTATTTTGAGACAATTCTAAAATTCATATAAGACAACTAAATTGAGACAGAGTGAGTATAAGACAACTAAATTGGGACAAAGAGAGTATTATTTAAATCTTATTTTCAATTTAGTAAATTAATGAATAACAATATCATAAATAAAAAGTGATAGTGATTTAATAAAGTCGCCCTTACGTGTGCTACATTCATTTTGTAAAGAGAGAGAGAGAGGATGGAGAGTCGAGGTCATGTTGGTTACATAGTGGCTTTCAGTAATGATGAAGATTGAAGAGAAGGTAATGGCAAGTAACACTCGTATACTTATGTTATGTCACAAACTGCCACGTGTCTAGTCTATAACGCGTGTAGTACTTATTTGAAATCTCTCGTATTAGAAAGTGGGAGGTGCCAGGTTTGAATCTCTATGGTCTCACCTGGTGTGTTTTAAGAACAATGAGTATCATTAATGGGAGTTTTACGTTGGGTTTCCCGTGATTTCCCACACGTAATTTAGAAAAAAAAAAAAAAAGAGTCATCACATGCAGGGCCGGCCCTGAGATCCCCTAAAATCTCAGGGGCCCTAGGCGGAGTGAGATTTCAGAGGCCCTTTGTGACTGGTATATTAAGGAGTTTAAGTGTGTGGGGGCCCTTTTTGTCTGGGGACCCTAGGCGGCGGCTTACGCCGCCTATGCCCAGAGTCGAGCCCTGGCGACATCATCATAAGGTGAGACATGCATTGTTACCATGGCAAGATTAATGGATGATCAAGACCATAAACAATTGGCCTTGCTAAGAGTGATTGGAAAGTATCACAGAATAGATAATCTATAGTCTTCGACCATTAAGCTTCATATCTACGATATAGAACAAATTATCTTCACCATTAAATTTTAAATGAAATATTAGTAGGATCATATAACTCATATATGTAACATGTTAATTAAGTTATCAACATAATTGGAATAAGAGGTTATTATCGAAATCAAACCAACTCATCATTTTGTTTTTATTATGATAGCGAGACATCTTCACTGAAATTAATTTTTATAGATATACAAAATCACTCACAAGTTTCATATATCATTATCGGTTCGAAGAAGTTTAGTTTAAATTTTTTAATCTGATTTCAAAAGATCAAGTCAATTAAACTATTTTCTATTAAAATGGAGGTGAAGAACTCTGAAGAAAAAAAAATCTTCATTGATCTATGATAGATGTCCCTTAAAAGTTTATTTTTATTATATCTTTGATTTAAAAGTATTCTTGTTTGTTTGAACATATTCTACTTCTCCATTAATACAATCACAAGAGTGATGAATATATAAGTTGTGAGGTGTCACTCTCTTTTTTTAATATAATTGGTCAAATAAGGCATTACACCATACAAAATTATTGGTTGGTTAAGTAGCATTATTTTATTAAGAAATCTTGTTGTGGTCATTATTATTTTTGAAAATCTTCATCTAAACTGAAATGATAGGCATTGGCAGATGGTGAGTGACATTCTAAGGGTCACCTAAAAATAATGCTGTCCAATTATAGAAAATGATGCATGGATGGTACTACTGCTCATCTCACGTTCATGGAAGATGTGGACACCAACTGTGCCAATAATAGGGCTGAAATCGGGCCGGGTCGGGTCGGGTTTTTTAAAACCCAACCGGCCCGACTTTAGCTTTTGACCCGACTCGACTCGAGCTTTTGACCCAACCCGATCTGACCCGAGTTATAACCCGACTCAACCCAAAACCCGATCTGACTCGCATCTTGAACCTACTTTAGTCTACTTTTTACCGAGTCGGGTCGGGTTAACTTAAAAATCTCAAAACCCAACCCTACCCGAATTCAATGCGGGCTTCTTACGTCTCAACCCGACCCGACCTGCTGACCCGACTTTCATATCCCGACCCGCATGATTTTCGGGTCAGGTCATGTGGGTTCGGGCCAAAACCCGACCCGAGTTTCACCCCTAGTCAATAATAAGGCCATAATCATCCATTTTATTATATTAAATTGCTTGTCTTCCATCATTTTTTGATATCTGTAATCAAACTCGATGGCAATGCGTATAATTCAATGGGGTTGGAGTGATGGTTAGAAACCCATTTTAGGAAGTGAAAGTCTTAAGTTTGATTCCCACTCCATCCCAAAGAGACTGAGAATTAGCCGGGTGCTATAAGAGACCTAAACACCTTGATCATTAAAAAAAAAATACAATACTTATTTTTTTATTTTTTTTACATACATATAGGTTGCGTTTGGATGAAGGGCAAATTTGTAAGGGTTACACTTGATCAAGGGTTACTTGTATAAAAATCCTTGGTGCAAAAAAGGCTTTCATTTTTACCTTTACCCTAAAGCCTCATTACTCTGTATTATCATACAGCAAGAACTAAAAAGAACGATATCCATTTAGATCGTTGAAGTTGCAGTTCTGTCTAATTTGATATTCTGATGCAGATATTCTTTCTAATTACCAACAATAAAGACTAGCAAATGCAGATATTCTGATGCTCATGAACTATGTAGCATTCATCTACTTCAAATTTATCATGCACCATACATTAGTATCAGTATGGATTCGTGCAAGGAATTTGTATTTTGGTAACTTTCAGACCCTCATTTGGTCCTTGCTCTTCCTCTGCTTCATCAGGTGGAATTCCCTACAGATGTTTCAGACGCATCGTTGGATGAAATGTCCAGAACTTGGCTATACCCCAACTACAATATCACCATAGCAAATTTCTGGTCACCCTATCTAGTAAGAACCACAGAAGCCGATCGAAACGGTCCCACTAACACTGGTCTGTTCAATCTCTACTTGGACGAATTCGATGAATTCTGGACGACCCAGATACACAAATTCGATTATGTGGTCATCTCCGCAGGGCACTGGTTCTTTCGCCCGAGCATGTTCTACGAAGATGGCCAGCTTGTTGGGTGCCATTACTGCCTAAAGAAGAACATCACAGACCTAACATATACCTATGGCTACAGAAAGGCGTTTCGGACTGCATTCCGTGCAATCAACAGTCTAGAGAACTTCAATGGAATAACATTCCTCAGGACATTCGCGCCACCGCACTTTGAGCACGGAGAATGGAACGAAGGCGGTGACTGTGTGAGAACAAGACCTTTCATGAGCAACGAAACGATGTTGAACGGGCGTAGTCGAAAGGTTTACACAATCCAAGTGGAGGAATTTCGGGTTGCCCAGGAGGAAGGAGAGCAGAGAGGGGTGAAGTTTAGGCTGCTTGATACTACTCAGGCCACCTTACTAAGACCAGATGGACACCCTGGTCGATATGGTCACAAGCCACAAGCCAATGCCACAATTTATAATGATTGTGTGCATTGGTGCTTGCCGGGGCCTATTGATGCATGGAATGATTTCTTGCTTCACATGTTGAAGATGGAAAGCAGAAGAATATCTGATGATAAGCTCTATGGGAAGGACAGAAAGATGAGGGTAAGATAAGGCTGTGGAAAGTTTCTTGTTTCTTGCTTGGTTTTTTTTTTTTCAATATTTATTTAGTGTGGTTATTATTATTTCTTTAGTTTAAGACCCTGTATAAGTATTGTAAGGAGAAATTTGAGGTTGGACTCAGTCATGGGTCACTTGCACAGCAGTGAGGACATCTGCTATGGGGATGTGTGGATGGATAGTCATTTAGAATCATTTGGAGGATAGACCTAGTGTGAGAAAGTCAATTAATCAATGCTTGCATTTATAATTTGTGTAGTAAGGTCAAAATTAAATCCTATTAGACATCATCTTATGGGGCTTATATTGTCCTCACTATCTTTATCGACCCAATTGTCAATGTGGGTGGGAAATTAAATCACAATGTCAGACGTTAAATTGCCTAATCATTGGCATTAGAATGAATATCTCCTGTTAAAGTGGCTAAAATACTAGAAAGAAGTTAAAGGAATTTCCTTTGGGACAGTGAGGGAACAAGAAATTCCATTCATCTGGTGAAATGGGAGGCTTCAAACTTATTTTGAAATTTGGAGCTTTAAGAGGTGATTTATCTATTCCTTAAAAAAAAAACTATTCTATAGAAAATTTATGTTAGGGTCTTATTTATACTCCCTCCGTCCCAAATTAGTTGTCCTATATGGATTTTGGAATTGTCCCAAAATAGTTGTCTCATTTACATTAGACTAGTATAAAGTGTATTGAAATTGGGTGAGATCACATGGAGTGCTAGCCTTATATAGAGAGTTCCTTAAAAAATACAAATATTTCAAATGAGACAATTAAAATGGGACGGAGGGAGTATTATCCAACAAGTCTTTTAAAATTCAGTCTTATGTTAAATTGTGAAAACCTAATATTTTAGTTGTTTGGGCCAAAATCTTTTTTTTTTTAGATTAATGTGTGAGAAACTCAGACACAGTCCTACTCAAACCTCCACGGATGAACCCACTACCTCTAAGGCATACCAAAGTTAGACCATGGGGGCTTGAACCCGCAACCTCCCGCTTCCTGAGGTGGGAGACAACCAGTTGAACTACACCAAAATCTTTATTTTCATTGAAAACGGATGAAAATCTCAGTGAGAGAGGAGACGTGGTGTGACTTTTTATCTTTCCCCAGGAATTTTTTGGATTATGAAATCCTCACAGATGAAAATCTTAGTGAGAGAGGAAAAGTGGTGTGGCTTCTATCTTTGCACAGGAATTTTATGGATTATGAAATCCTCAACCATAAGACTGCAATCGAGTATAAGTGACATGAGTCTGAATCTGAAAGAAGATAAAAACATGCAAGTGGTAATTTTGGGGGAAATTCATTTCACAAATAGAAGTCATGTGAAGGCATTCTGTCAGACAGCCACATCCAACAAAATCCTCAATCCTCAGAAATTGGAGTTCAAGAACTCTGTCAGAGGTCATAATATCAATCAATACAATACCTATATGGCCGTATATGGCTGATTCGATCATGTATTTTTGACACTGAGTGAATACTAGTCGCATCTCACTGATACATCATCAACTCAGTACGTACCACTGATACACCATTATTTGACATATCAAATTCAGACCTATATTTGTCGAGTCAATTGGTTACCCATTGATGTCTTCATGTTGCACTTCCACCTTGTTTATCCCTATTTGATAATTCATCTTCAAGCTTTTTCTCCGTGGCGACGGGCTGTCCCAAGCTCCTTCAGCCCTGTAATGGAAGTTAACTTTTTGAATTCACATTCAATCTTATAAAAATCCATATTCTCTGTTATTCCACAATCCCCAAGTCAGCTTACAATCCCTCGTATCTCTTTTTACCCCTTCCATCCATACTTTCATAGGCCTTTCTCGCTCCTTCTACTTGCAACTTTTCAATTTTTGATAACAGGGGCCTGCTTTTGTTCCCTATAGATGTGCCCAAACCACTTTAAATTACCTACCTTTATGTCCTCATCTATTAGAGCTATTTTTCAGTGTCCCTAATGTTAGTTCATTCTTAATTCTATCTTTTAGTGTTACTCTACCCTTTCATCCATTAGAAAGATGTTCTGTTCCACCACTCATTAGTACAGTTCTTCAAAACATCTGGTGCAGATCTCTGCTCTGGCCTCTTCGGAGATTGGCAATCCATGGTTCTCAAGCATAGAATTCATGGCTGTACCCGTGTTGTATTCCTGACATCTTTGAATGTTACGTTCTGTTAGCCTGGCCATGGCCATTCTCCTAATGGTCAGTGACTTATTGGCCTTCTATACATTTATTTTTTATGCTAACCATTCTATCTCAAAAAACTAAAAAATAAACAACATTTACAGTGAATAATTAAGAAAGGCAAATTTGTTCAGGCACACAGAGAACAGAAGAACCTTGAAGTCATAAAACATGCCCTCTATTGGATTGTTGGCACCCTTTCCTGCTGTCATGTGAATGGCCTGTTAGTATTGGTTTGTGTTCTTGATTGCCTATTAACATCAATATTATTTGGCATGGCCACTGTGGAACAGAAATTCATGAAATTACAAATTTTTACACCGTTTTTTGACATTGTATAAAGAAACAAGGCAAATGCAGACAAATTGGAACCACTTCACATTCTCAGAACTACCATGGCTGTAAGAGTTCTAATCTCACTCCATCAGATTTTAGAGCATCATTAAAGAAAGGAAACTCAATCACTGGCACTCCCTGGAAGAAGCTTACGAGTTGATTGGAAGCTTGTGGTGCCCAAACGACCAACTGCTGCAGGAATAACCCTTGATGGAGATAAAACCTCTGCTAAAGATACATTATATGAATCTGTCCCTAAACGGCTCTGTAACCATCCCCGTCCACCAGAGAACCCATCAGTCACTACCCAACAGTTCTTAAAGCCCAGATCTGTCAGTGCCTTCGCAACAATCTTTGCGACATCAGAATAGCTGGAGCATTTAACATGAAAAACGGGGTTTCGTTAGCAGCCAAAAGCAGTTCTAAAATTTCTTATACAGGGAATGTCAAACTGAGCTTCGGAAATGGCTTACAGGTTTGAATACCAGAATACCATAAACCATTGCAAGAAGACTACAAATAGATCCAGACCATAGAACAGATGAGTGGTCACTTCACAAAAGTTCATTTATGAACCAACACATGTAGGGCCACTCATACCTGAGGAGATTGGAGTGGGGAGGTCTATGCACATAATGGGATTCCCCCTAAAAAAAAATCACTTCAACTGAATGACCATGGCTGGTGATTTTAAGGGCTCAACATCCAACAGTGAAAGTGGGGTTTCAATGCATCACCTGCTGTAACTTCAATTGGAATCTCTTAGAGGCAGTGGGTAAAAGAGAGTTGAAAGGGTGGACAATGGAGGACAGAGGGGCCCAAAGTTCACCCCACATACAACTATTCTCTCTAAACTGTCAGAACCTGAAAATTAAAGATATGGCTACAAAGAGAATACAGAGAAACATTACAGAAAAATGGGAAGAGAGCCAAGGATTGGGATCTTCCATTTGGGAGGTAATTTTGGAATCTCTCATCCGAACACAATAAAAGCATAAAACGACCAACTATTGGTCAGAAAACCTAGAGAGTGGATCATTTCAAAAAAAAAAAAAAAAAACCCTATAGCGTGGAGATCACAAACACAACAGTAATCCAGAGAGGTCCAAATAATGAAGGAATGAGATCTTCCTAACCCCGAAAATTCTGCAAGTTCCCCTGTCCACAAGGGGTTCCTTACAGGTTGGGTTCTGAAAGAATGGGTGCAAATATATGCCAATGGAATTTCCAATAAATCTTTTGCCCCTTAAAGCTAAATTTTAAATCAGAAGAAAATAGCAGAGACAAAAGCACATACGAGTCCATAATCACCACGTTGGATCCTTTGTTAATTTTTTTGAGATATGATATCTTCAATGCGACTATCTCAGCTTCAGCTTTCTTTGCATTTCTGACAAGTCCTCTTAGCTTGTTTGGGAGTCCTTCCAAGCTGAAACAATTTTTTTTAAAAAAAAATTTTTGAAAGGTCAAACAAAATGAATGCATGAAAGCAATAGGATAAGCAAAATGGAAAATGCAAACAAAGATTGAACGAGAACCTTGATGGCATGAATGGGACCACAGAAAATGGGAGACTTACGGAATGGATATCAGTTTGTTTTTAGCACTTGACGGTAGGCGAGGAATTCCAGCTTTATTCTTGTCCTCCTCTGACCGGATATCAATCATAAGGTAATTTTGTGAAGAGATCAGATCAAGAGCTTGAGCAGGACTGACGTTACCTAATGAACAATATCAATTGAGGGCCACATTAGCATGTGAAATGCTTCTTTTTGTCTATAAATTTTAGGAAGAAAAAAGGCTCTTAATAATCCCTTGAAGGTGGTTCCGATCAATTGACAAGCGACAACAGTGTAGCGGGCTTCAGGTCACCTAAATTCATAAACTATAGGCACAACTTTTTGCACCATTTATCATAATTTTTTGCATAAGTCACTTCCCTTTTTCTCGGAGAGGAAAGGATAAACTTTATTGCAAATATAAATGATACAAGACAAAAGGGAAGGAGCCCAAAGAGAGATTGTGCAAACACAGAGCTTCCAAATAATACAAGAATTAAAAAAAAAGCTACCATAACCTCAAAAATTAAGAGATTAATCCCCAAAAACCATTACAATGGGATTCCACAAGAGTCACAAAGGCCACCAAAGCCATTGCCCATTGAATGATGCTTGATTTGACCTTATTTAAGACAACTCCTAGTAGCCACCTTGTTTTAAAAGATATGCCTGTTGCCTCCGATCCAAAGGGTCCACACAATAGCCAAGGTACACATTTCCATAAGGTTTGGCCTTTTTCAAGGAATGGATCTGAAACCCAATAATTCCCAAGAGAGCCTTAAAGGAGACCGGGATGAGAAAATTGATATTGAAAAGGTTAAGAAAGAAAGACCAATAGGAGGAAGAAAAGGGACAGCGAAGGAAGATATGATCAACAGATTCCTCACGGGTCCAACCAAGTACACAAATAATAGGAAATGCAAAATTCCTTAGTTTAAGATGACCAGGGGTGATCATTTTATTGAGATAGGCCAACCAACAAAAGCCTTTGATTTTAGAGGGTTGAGGAATTTCCAAATTAATTTGTATGGGAAAGGAGAAAAAAGGAAATCTCTCAAAAGGAAAAAAAGAAAAAAAGAGGAAAGGAGGGGAAGAGGAAGTTCTGATAAGGGAATTGAAAGATTAACTTTGAAAAGATCCCAGAACTTTCTTTGCACCACACTCTTCTATCCACCCTATCCAGTATCCATAACTGGGTGGTGACTCGCATCCAAACTTAAAAGCTCTTCAAATTTCAAGACTTCATGATCCATCAAGATTCTTCTGAAAATAAGAGACAAACGATGAAGTTACCCAAAACCTAAATAATTTTTTGATGTAAGAGACAAAACGATGCAGTTACACAAAACCTTGATAAAATCTATGATAATTTTTTTCTTCTTTTCAGTAGAGAGTGAATATAGTCTCTGAAATCTGATACACAGAGGTTGCTCCTTAAATCAAACATCT
Source organism: Chimonanthus salicifolius (assembly GCA_013350335.1). Lineage (NCBI taxonomy): Eukaryota > Viridiplantae > Streptophyta > Magnoliopsida > Laurales > Calycanthaceae > Chimonanthus > Chimonanthus salicifolius. The sequence continues at coordinate 61,457,752 of CM023538.1, read as the reverse complement.
TCCCAAAATAGGATTCAATCTCCATTCCCAACTTCAAACTTAGAGTTCTCTCTAATTATATTCCTCACAGTAATCCACAAGAATCAACTTGGAGATGTGTTTCCAAAACTGAGTCCCCCCCGTCTGCCTACTTCTTTGAAGGCCCATTCATGTCCATCTTCCCCTATTATTTTTTCTCCACATATGAATCCTGCTTTCTTTTTATCACTTGTAGACAAAGAAGGCCTCTTAATAGTCTCAGGAAGGAGATTCCATTCTAGAGGCAAGCACTTGAGTAATGGGCTTCAATTCACCTAAACTCATAAATTAGTATCCTAAATAAAACAGAAACAATAAATTTGTTCACTCTTTTTTTTTTGAAGTCCAAGGTACCCAAGCCTCTTAGAGCACTTGACTAAGTCCTTTGGGCATGTCCAAACCTCCCTATCCACACACACCGGGTAAAATTAGGGGGAGTGGCCCTTATATGTTGAGAGTGGGACTTGAACCCAGAATCTCCCACATCTTTTCAGTTTATACATAAGTTACCAGTTACTTTATATGTTACAAGCATGGTAGTCACAATCTGTAGCATGTCCAACAGAAAAATGTTTAAGGGGTTCAGAAGCAAGAGTGACATTTTTATAGAATATTGCTGCAACCAAGCATGCATTTCAAAAGGCATGGCATGCAATTCTAAAAGACATGCATCAACTCATTCAACAAAAAAGTCGAAATTAAGAATCCCAATCTTCAAAGGTAGAAGGCAAGCAGAGCAGACTCGTCAAGCAACCTATTTAGTAAGGCAGAATTAAGCCTTGAGTAAACAAACAATAATATAACAAGTTTGCAGGTTCCATCTAATGTCAAGATATGTTTCCCGTTTCACAAGTTAATATATATATATATATATATATATATATATATATATATATATATACACATCACCTGCAAATGAGCTTGAACCAAAATATGGTGCAAAACTGCAAATGGCCCAATGCCCCACTTGGGCCCACATGGATGGATGAGTTTAAAAGGTCTTGGCTTGTATATGAAGCCTATAAATTTCATCTTCATTGGATAAAGGAAGCCATGTTTTTTAAGGATCTGAAAATTTCACATTTATCTAATAGTAGAAATTCATTGGGTTAGATTAATGGGCTTTAAAAGTCAAATTATTGTCATATTGGGTATAAGTTTAATTCGTAGGTGATAGGTGGGTGTGAGGGGAAAATGGATCCATTGGATCCACTATGGGATCCACAATCCACAGTTTGCACCAAACTTGATGCAAATTAGTTTGCGGGTGAACCTTGCTAAAATATGTAACAAAAGTCAATAAAGCATAGTTGAAGGAGAGTATTGTATGTTATATCACTAGATTTTGAAGTCCTTTGGTTCCATGATCTTAGATAGCAAGATGTCCTCGTGATTTACTTAACTTAAAGCCAACTTCAGATTGTCCACAATCAATACCTTTGTAACCACGAAGGTTGGAAGAAATCAATGACCAAAGGGGTGGAAGGAGGAGGTATGATAGGAAGAGTGCTCCAGCTGTCACTACGATTGTGCGTGGATCTGATGACAAGAGTGTGTTAACTGTTGTGGAAGCAATAGGTTTGACCCCTTCAATCACTTTGGTAGTCTGTTCTGCTGCACCAGTGATGGTCTGTAATCAGAAATTACATATTAGCCTATTGATTACATTTATCAGCCTATTGGTGACCAAAAGGGGCCAATCAGAATTATAAGAGGAAATGACAAAAATTTGAAGATCCAGCATTTTTAATAATCTGATGTACACGTGGAGAAAGTTCAAAAGAAAAAGTTTGAATACTTCATTTAACTAGTAACCATAATATTATTACTGATATATGGTCAAAATTCTCCTCCTATACAAAAAGCTTCTAAAAGAAAATATATTAATATACTCAGGTACGAGTCATCCTCATCACATGATGACATGCACCTGTCTGATGCAAGCACCTTAAGCTATGAAGATTCAAGTGAGGAAGATGAGGTTCAATTAGACTTAATTGAAGAATTGGAACTCCAATTTCAGGCAAGAAACAATGGAAGGAAGAGAGGGCCTTACAGCCTTCCAACAGGCCTAGTTTCACCCAATTCTAAGCCCATATGGATATGCTATGGGTCTAGGCCTGCTATGAGGTGTTTTCGGCCTACAAAGCCCAAGCTTTGAAGCCCATTTGCAGCATACGAGGAGTTATGAATTCCACATCATTGCCAACTTCAACATGTCAGATGTCAACCAACACGCTATAGAAACCAGAAATTGCTCAAAATATATGATAGTTTTTGTCTTTCCAAATAGACCGTATGATTGACTATGGGGCAGCTCCCCATTATTTCTTTGGGACCAAAAGAACCAATACTTGTTGCAGAAAACTTTTCTTAATGCTTCTTCTATAAACCCAATATCCAGTTTCTAAAGAGACAGCTTTCAGAAGCCCAAAGTACTCCTACGAGAGCACAATTCTACACTAGAATTCCTATAGCAAAAGGGTAATATAAGAATACATGGTCCACCATCTCTATCCCAACATCACACAGCTTTGATGCTTGTTACCAAAGAATTCCTCTCCTCTTCATTATATTTCATCAAATGTTTCTTGCAAATATCTGTTGGGGAAAAAGGGCCTAAACCCTTAGTAGCAACAAACTTGGTGCATCCATGTGGGACCCACTTAAAGACAAAGAACAGATCTACCAACTCAAGATATGAAATTTCCAAAGGAGAAAGTTAGGCATCTAGAAGGGGATTGGTTCAGTCACTTAATACTATCTATCTTGTTACCACAAGGAAATGGTTAGGATTAGTTGAGTATTAAATAATCTTCCTTTACTCCATAGGATTTTCCATAATCTTTTCATATTAGAAAGTAGAAAGATAGGGAAGCCAATGTAAAGGCATGTAATATAACTTGGAAAGGACACTGATACCAACGAATTCTTCTCAATTTATTAAATGTATCCAAGTTCACTGTCGCATTGAGAGGTGCAAAGCACATCCATTATGATTGCCTAGTATCTTTTTGTCTTCTTTTGCCTCTCTTGAGACACGCATCCTTTGGAGCAGCACCAGCTAGGGAAGAAACTACGACATACACATATTGCATTGAGTTAGCATTGGGTTCAATTCAAATCAGTAATTTTTATTCAAACACTGCCATTACGAGTGACTGATTACAACTCACGGCTTTGGCATGTACTCGCATTGATTCAGAATTTCCTCACATGTGCCACCATCAAAACCACTCCAAAGACAAGCTTGTGCAAAATAAGTCCATAGCAGATGGATGTGTTGGTCCTGCTCCACATGATTGATGTAAACAAGTGTATGTTCCTTTTTCCAACATGCAGAGCAGAAGCAGCTTATGGATACCATTTTTGGAAAAAATCATCTCTAATTGCCTTCAACTCAGATATCTAGAATTTTTTCTTTTTGATGACTGAAGGTGTTCAGACGTCTCATCCAACTAATCCTTCGGGATGCATGCACACCTTCCTACACACACACGCCGGGTTCTTCGATGGAGAATAAGCCCCACGGGAAGTGGCCCTTCATTGCGGGTCCCAACGTTTGAACCCAAGACCTGCCTCTAGAGGTCTTGCTCCCAAACCAGTTGGGATAACCCCTCAGATATCTAGAATTGAAGCAATTATATTACCTCAGATCATCCAACAAGGATGTAATCTTATTTATACACTCCATTTGACACTCCTTCAACTTACCAAAACGCCACTACCATGTTGTAGGCATAGAACTAGAGACGGGACAAAGAGATGCAGACTTTACACCCCAGTTCATTAATCAGAATCACTTGATTCAATCAATTAAAATACAGAAATACAGAAACCATGTGAACACCATCTACATGTGCCAAATAGGTTAGAAAAGATTAACGTGATTGACGTGATCAGATCCCTCAACCATGAGCATTTGGCCCTGTTTGATAGAAAATACCAGAAAAATGTATAATTCTTCAACTCCCGGAACAGGCAAATTTTCATAATTGAAGGTTTTGGATCCTGTAATAGCCATCTCTATTTGGCAGCCTTTGTATCAGTAGCTGAATCTAATAACTACATAATCTATGTGATTCAAGTTTTGGAATTCCAAAGTAATATTTCCACATAAAATTCATGTATCACTTAGCCAGAGAGCAGGCTCGAAACATGAAAAGTGGGATGGATGAGCTCAAATAAAACTAAACTTCCAAGGGATTTAATACTTCCAGCTCTAGAAATTACAACTATGCAAAATTGAGTTCTTCGAAAACTTTCCAAAATTTCACTAGGTTCCAACTCTGCATAACAATATTTCACCAGCGAGCAGGCCCTTAGAACCCACATGGCAAATTTAGAACCACAAACCCTCCTCCACGTAAGTTGGAAACTACATAGAAGAAAAAATAAAATGCACCATGAGTTCCTTGGGCCTTCAAAGTTGAAAATACAACAATTAATACATATCACATCACTCTTTAATGTCATAGGCGATAGGCTTAAGTTCCAAAAAGTCACGGAAAAACTATCATACGCAAAAGGAAGATTGAAGAAGGATTAGAGGAACCTTAGCAGCAGTAACGACTGGCATGGGATCAATGCCAGCACTTTGCAAGCTTTCCTGCGCCTGCTCGGTGATGTCAGAAATTGCTGGAGAAGCCACCTCCAAGGCCTTATCTCCAGCCTTCTGCAAGATGGGTAGCGCGACATCGACACCAGGCTTCAACGCCTCAATCACTGTCTGAATTATACCCTTTGAGTACTGAAAAAAGCTTGAACCTGTTTCAGTTACCTGATTAATCGCATTCTCAGCCTACCCACAAAAAGAAGAGAACATCAATGACGCAGATAGAGAAGAATTTGCACGAGAAATGGAAAATTAAGAGAAAGATACCAGAAATTAGAAGCAAAGAGAGGACATTTGCAAATGGGCAGTGAACGAAAACGGCAATGAGATGGGTGGAGAAGAAATTTGCTCAAAAACCAAAGAACAAAGACAAGTATAACAACATTAGAAATTTGCAAAGAAGGGAAAATAAAACAAAAATGAAAGGAGAAAGAGATGGATAGAGAAGAACTCGAAAAAAAAGGGACCCAAAAACAAGAAAAGAAAGAGAAACAAAACAGTAAAAAGAAGACATGGGTAGATAAGGAATTTGTGAAAAATCCGAAATTGGTACTTGCTGAGAAGAGTGGTGAGTTTAATTGGAAAGTCGAAATTGCAATACATACATCAGTGAGGGTAGTGAGGATCTGTTCTTTGGAAATGCTCAATGCCTTGGCGTCGTAGGGAGCTGAGAACAGAGCAAGTAGTGAGATGGCCGCTGAGGTAGTTGACGTGGGTCTTGTGAGTTGGGCTGGTTTTGATGGGGATTGAGAAGGTTTGTAGGATAGAACAGAAAGCTTAGGTGGGGAAGAAGAAAAGGTGGAAGGAGGCCTTGTCGCTGCAAATGCGCGCAAGGCCATGGCCAGCAGTTAACAGCAGAAGCAAGCAAGAGATTGAATTGACTGAATTGCATTGAATTGTTGATGGGTTGGGATTTTGTGTGATGGAAAACAGTGAAGTGGAAATGGGAGCTCTCCCCCATCCATCACCACATATATTTTGCCTATCTCTTGTGTATGTATACATTTTTAGAACAGTGTCACAACTTAAATTCTAATTTCAGATTTATTCAAATCAATTGAATGGTCTATTTTTAAATTTATTTATTTTCAGGTTTGGTCTATGGAACACAGTGATTTGACCGTTTCAATTTAATTCCATGTAAATGACACTAAATTTTTTTACCACTAAATATAAATCTATTTCAATTGATATTTATCTATTGTATTTTAAATGTTAGGTTGAATATACTAAATAATAATATTCATTAAGTAATTCTTATCTCACAAAATTAAAGATCAAGATAAATTGATAGACTCCATTTTATGTAATTGCACAATTCTCATGATTTACTGTCTGAGTATCCTTCCTTTTAATTACAAAGAGAATCCCACCTCTGTCATTCTATATTAGAGCACTCTTGCATTTAAATATAAGCTTTTGCTCTTTCATTTTATTTTAATTGTTTTGCAAAGTCAATCTTAAATTATTAAAAGTGTATTAATATTTAGAAATGTATAGTAATACTCCCTCCGTCCTATTTTAGTTGTTTGATTTGAAATATTTGTATTTTTTAAGAAACTCTATATATAAGGCTAGCATTCCATGTGATCTCATCCATCTTCAACATATTTTATGCTACTTCAATATAAATGAGACAACTATTTTAAAACAATTTCAAAATCCATATAAGAATTAATTTGGGACAGAAGAAGTATAATTTTATTTGAAGTGTTATTTTGTTTGAGCAATCCGTTTATCTAATGCTTATAGAATTTGATACAGAATATCTACTAGTAGGGATGGCAAAAAACTATGAAACGGTCTGATTAACAAATGAACCATAAATTAATGTTTAAGTTCTTGGTTTTTTATTTAGACTTCATAAGCATTTTCTAGCCAAATTGCCACCCCTACACATAAATGTCCTCTTGTATGAAAGAGAGTGGCCTTTTTGCAAGGGTAATGAAGGAGTCAAACTACTACTTGGAAAGAAGTATTTAGTGTCATGTATGTAAAAGAGAAGAATAATGCTTATAATATATTAGTTTTCTCATAATATATCGTTAGGTTACGTGGAATTTGATCATCAGAAATGTATCGTTGATCTTTTTCAAATTCTTTTAGATTTTTTTTTTTTCACATGACATCTTACGTAAACCATAACTAGGGTAGTATATGGTCATTATGTGTAAGAGAGAATTGAATATTTATAACTAAAGTCACATCTTCTTTACTTTGCCTTTGGAGTATAGTGGATCGACTTGAATCCATCAATATACTGAAAGAGAATTGCGTAAAATATATGTTGTAGTTGCTTTTCTTTTCTGTTTTCTTCGATATTGCTGTTTGTGTCAAGTTGAGAGGTGATTTTCTCCAAACATGTATAAATAGATTTGTAACCAATTGTCTATAGTTAAAGTGTATATGTGAACATCATTGAAATACAAAAAGCCTGCTTCGTTTTCATTTCAAAAATATGTACACATATGATACATAAATTGAAAAGCAACAATCAAATATCATGTTCTATTTATTGCCTTTTCCTCCTGAATTCATAATCCGCTTAACAATAGTTCCTATCAGGCCGCAGCAGATACAGATGTCTAAGAGGGTGGCTGAGATTGGAAAGAGAATTTACCACGTCAAGGTTGTGGCTAGAGTTGTGTAAAAGTGATAAAAAGTCTCATATTGATTAATTTGAAAAACCAATGACTTCATATAATACTTGAAACACAATTCTCTCAACGATTAGTTTTTTAGAGTGAGTTCTTCTAATATTTCAGTGTTTAGGCGAGAGCAGGGCCGTCTAGATGCAAATGGAGGCCTAAGACAAAAATTATAAATAGGGCCTTTAAAAAAAAAACTTTTAAAGGGAAAAAATCCAAAAGATTGAAATGCCTTCAAATACTGATTAGGAAAGCAACAATATCCCTTCACCCACCTTCTAAAACTCATCTAAATACTTATTTTCCAATTAAAATAAAAAAGAAGAGAAAAATCTTCTAAGTACTTATCATGCTACAGTTTCTTATTTTAAAAAGGATGTTATCAAGCCACTATTAGTAGGCCTTTTTATTAGTGGGACCTAAAGTGACCGCTTACCTTGCTTAGAGGTGTAGCCAGCCCTGGGCGAGAGGAAAATCTTAGAAAAGTGCCATGGAGCGCTGAAAAGGTCCCATATTGCCGATGGAGGAGAGTTGCTTATAATATATTCGAGTTTTGAAACATTCTTGGAATTGCCTTCATCAACCATTTTGCCTCACTCTTCTGCAAATTCGAGATCTATATCAAAGTAATGGCAACGGAGAATGGCTTAACATGACCTCCCAAGTTTGCTCGGTGGTGGCGGGCGCATTGCCGCCATCACCGTCAGCCACCACCATCCGAGGGAGCAACAATGGAGTAAGCACTCTCAATTTCAGAGGGCATCCAGCCTTCTGCATTTTTGTGATTTCTGCTGTTGTTGTGCTTTTCTTTTCTCTTATATCTCTCATCATATTCCTCTCAATCCTCATTCCGAGGTCTTCCAAAGGAATTGATCGGACTCTCTTGCTCTCCATTGTAGCTATGTTGGTTTCTTTCTGTGCTGGCCACTACTTTTTCTATCTTCAAGGCACCACCTTAAGATAGTGGCCATACTCGTATACATGCTAATTGCCTTATTCTTCTTCACAAAGGTCTACAGTATCTTCTTATTGTCTGCAGCCACACACAAGCCTGAGCATTGGTAATTTGGTATGAGAATTCTGAATAACCTCAGCTACTTTCGAAAGCTTTCTCCTTATGGCTTACAATATATTTGAATTTTTTTTAGACTTTTGTTAGAATAATGAACGTTTTTTTAAATCCAATAAACACATTACATATTAATATGTTTTTATTACTATCTTCTATCAAATATCCTTTGTTGGTAATGCCCGTCCTTTGCATATCCTCTCTACGAAAATATTAATTCTCTTTGATGTGAGATTAACTGGTTTTTATCTGAATTGTGTATGTTGGATATTTGTTTGAATTTTGAATAGTGAATGAAGGGAGCAATTCAGGTGGGCTAGGCTAGGTCTAAGTAAATTTGGGTTAAGATGGGAATTAAAATTACGACGCCCATGTATGGGCCCTAATTATTTGAACTCGACTTCCGATTCTAATAGATAAATGAGAGCTCATATGCGCTTTTAGGCCGTCAGGTTCTTTACTCTATTTAGTTAATGATCAATAAGTACAAGTCTATAGTTAATTTAAAAGTCACTAATCACATTTATTTCAAGAGACTTAATGAGATTAGTTTTAAGTTTTAAGGATAGAATTGTTGATTAAGTATGTACTAAGTCAAGGCTTATACAATGTACATGTATAGAATTCGCTTTTTTTTTTTTTTTTAAATTTCATTTTTCACAAAAAACCGTATATAATGAAAGCAAACTTGAAGATCTACAAAAGGATCAAATTTGATCCCTAAATTTATTGTCTGACCACTTATTTTTAATGGTCAAAATCAACAAATATGCTTAAATTTAATGACATTTACTGATTTTGACAATTAAAATCAAGTGCCTACACATTGATTTTTAAGATTGAAATTTAGTTCACAATACATTTTGTGTTATTTACCAAAGTTTTAGATAAAAGGGGAAATGGATCAGATGCAATAACAAGCAGGGTACTGATAGGGTTGAAATCGGGCCGGGTCAGGTTGGATTTTTTAAAACCCAATCCGATCCAAGTTACTAATAGATAGAACCCAACCCGATCTAACCCGAACTATTGACCTACACGTCTTGACCCGACCTAAATTATAACCTGATTCAACCCGAAACCAACCCGTATTCTGAAACTACTTTAGCCTATTTTTTACTGGGTCAGATCGAGTTTGATCGAGTCAGATCGGATTAACTTAAAAATCTCTCAACCCAACCTGACCCAACCCGCTGGCCCGACTTTCATGACCCAACCCACATAATTTTCGGGTCGGGTCATGCGGGTTAAGGCTAAAACCCGACCCGAGTTTCACCCCTAGGTACTATCATCCTTTACCACATAAGGCACAACCATGATAGACATACATCCATTGCAGAGGTTTATGCTTGAGTATGAAATCGAGCCAAGAAAATGTAAAGTGATCAACATTTGGGAAATAAAATTTTGCTTTATTAATTCATTCAGTTTGTGTGAACTAAAATCCATGAATTAAAATTTTAATATTCTCAATAATTTATGGTACTGTGTTGGATGCAACAGAAATTTGGAGATTTTAAATCTTCAAAACTTTGAAGTATATACATATGATTCATGTGATAGGACATGATTGATTTTGAATAAGAGCATGAACCCCAGTCGCCACCTCTGAAATGCATACTTTCTTGATGACGATAACGATGATAACTTTTTCTTTCTAAAACTGCTGATAACAAAAAGGCTATCTTACTTAGAAACAAATCCTCATTTTCCTTTGACAAATTATTCTAGGAAAATGAGGGCAAATTATATACATATGATTAACACGGTTAAAAATGAATACAAGATCAGGACCTTTGACAAAGGTCCCATTGAAGTGTACACAATTAGATCAGGAAGAAATCAATGACGAATTTGGTTAATCAGTAGGTCCCATTGAAATGTACACCAATATACAGTTGGATCGGGGACACTAACAGTGTTTTTGTCAACTTGATCGCAGCAAATTCTTCAAAAACTGCATCTGGAATAGGAGGCCATACCAACGCATAATGAAGGTGAGACTACTGCCTCAGATACACGAACAAAACCATCCGCAAGTCTTGTGCATGAGGAAAACTCAAGTGGAGCAAGATCTAAGACTTTCAATCTAGTTTTAGAAACTTAGACCAACTGAGCTACTCGTGTAGCTTCCAGTTTCTTCCTTCTTCTAGCCCCGAACAGCTCGACCTTCTCCACGAGGCATTTTCTTTGACCCATCTGCCAGAAATAAAATAAGTTTAGGGGGGGGGAGAGAGAGCATTTTCTTTGACCCATTTGCCAGAAATAGAATAATTTTAGGGGAGAGAGAACATACAATCCTCAACATCTTTCAACTGGTAATAGTGGGGTGCAATTTCGACCAGCCACTCAGGTTTCAATTCAGTAACCTGCATTTCCATATTGCCTTTAGCAAAAGGTTTTATTTACATGGGAATAGGAAATCGAGAGAGAGAGAGAGAGAGAGAGAGAGAGAGAGAGTTACCTGTCGCATATATTCTTTTGTTGTGAGCACCAGCTCATGGTAAATAACCCATCTAGGGAGCACCTATAAAAAAATGAAATGACCCAATTAGCCCACGAGCAATGAAATATAGAGAATATGAGCATGTCTGATATTGCACGTCATTAAACACGAAAATAAAGAACCTAGTGTATTTTTCGCATTTATACTCTTTTTCGCAGAAAATTGAGATTTGAATAAGTTGTTTGTTGTTTTATCAGAAAAAATTGTAGAGTTTGGATTTTAAAAGAATCAGATGCTAACAAGTGGCTTTGCAAAAGGCCATTATGGAACTTGTATATCCGCTCCATATATACAATTTTCTAACATCAGTTCTCATGAGATGTTCAAGTAAAATTTTGTTTATTGGGGAAAGTTCAAATTTACACTCCCAAGTCAATCAAGATTTTAAACAGGCCCCACATGCAAAGCATGTGCATTTGCATTATACTAGTTTGGGTCTAAGTAGCAACTCTTCAGTCTGGTGAGAGTACTCTTAGGCTGCCGTTAGAGTGATTGTGGAGCCTATTCATAGTTCTTTTTAATAATTTGGGTGGTAAATAATTAAAAAGTTCAAACATCATAAAATTTGCACCAGCTGGGAAAGCCTATTCACTGCTGTCCTCATTATGAACAATATTTAGCTATTTGATTTCTGTGATTAATGGCTTAAATTTAAGTAAAGGTTGAAGCATGGGTCACTCTTTTATTACCCTTCTTTTTTCAATGGAATGGTGAATGAGAAAATTTATTTTCTTTCAGTCGGGAGATTTATGGAGTCCGTATCCATGAGACCTTGCTTTCCTCCCATGTTTTAGTGAATATTTTTCAATGTAAGAAATCTCCTGGTCTTCTGATACAATTGCAACTTGAGTTTCCATCGACAAAAAGTATAGTTTGTGTTATGTGTGAGATATCTCAATCTTTTAGATATTTTTTTTTTTTTGAGGTCCAGAGGTGGCCAGGCGTCACACCCGACTGGTCCTCCAGGGTGTGTGAAAACCCCCTATCCGCCTCAAGCTTTTAGATTTTCCAACCAAATTGTGGCCCCTAACCATCATTGCCCTCATCATCATCAACATCAATGCCACTTCTCCATCCATGTAAAGTAAGCTTTTTATCTACCATCCTTCCATTTTATCTCATTCTATAAATTATCATGTTCTTTATCCCCTCCCTCTAGGTTTTCAATAGCCTCATTTTTCTCCATGTAACATCTACTTGTAACCTTTCAAATTTTCATTCAGGAGCTATTTCCCATCTTCTACATTTCCAAACTGCTTTAAACGCCTTTGCTTCATTGTTTCATCTCATGTTTTTTCACAATACAATGAAGCAAAGCCGTTTAAAGTTGAATCCCCACCCACCCACACTTGCGCACATCCATCTACCCCCCAATAAATGGGATCCCTACCCGATCTAATCCAAATCATGACTTTTGGAATTCAATGGACCTAATTTTATTATGGACTCCACCACCATCAAACAACCTTTCAATTGAACCGATGCCTATGTACTAGGTGGGACCCATACAGCCCCAAGCATAATGCCTCGCATGTACATTGTCACGCAAGTGAACACATTTAAGTTGCATCTAGCAAAATCAGGCACAAGCTTCAACTTGTGGATTAGGTTCTAGGAGCCCTTTGCAAATTGCAACTTGAATATTATGCCTTAGTCCAAGTTTACCAATAAAACTTGAATTCATGATTTGAAGTAATGAAGTAGTACTGCTTAATTTATGGAATCTCACTTGAGCTAAACCAGAACTTGGATGTATATGCACGGTCATTGGGTTCTTCACAGTCCGATAGGCTCCACTCTTCTGAAGCCTTGCTGAATGGTGGAAGAAACCTGAAAACAAAGAAAATAAATGGAATATTAAAAGTTTTTACACATGCAACAAATTGCCATTTGCAAACAAAGTAGAACCAAACTAGCGTATACCAGATGTTATAGCCTTCTTTATGGAATCTAAATCATTAGGATTTGATGATAATTCAATCTCCACCCTCTCCAATAAACTTTCCAACTGATCTCTAATATCTCTAGCACGTTTCATACTCCGAACCTGATAAATTGACACCGGGACAAAATTAAACTCTACGAAGGACAAAGTACTAACATATGGCACAGACTGGTTGAACATGTGCTTATATTAAGACAAGAGTGAATATTTAAGCACTTCATACGCAAGAATGTTAATTTCCAGTTTCTGAGAGAACCGTCCCTTAAGTTGAAATGTGCTAACAACTCAAAAACAAAGTGTGAGAAATTATTTTGGGGCCATCAAAACTTTGTGCTAGTTTATTACTAGATTTTATAAGAAAAAAATTATTTGTTGACTGAGTGGTATTCATATTTCTTGACTGACAATTGCCTTTTAACACACTAATACCAAGGTCCAGTAGTTTCCTTGAACCATCATTACGCACAAGAACCCAATTTCCATTTTCAAAACGCGATGCTTGAAATACTATAATAAGTGACACCTTAAATACACAAGCCAAAAGAGAGCCAGCCCACCTGGCCCCAAATCCCAATCCCACAAAAGAAATTGAACATACCTGAATATAATTTTCATAGCACCATTGAGTTGAGAAATTAGTTTCTTTCCAAGAGCTATATACCTGAAACAATGACACACAACATGTTTAGTCAATTCTATTTACACCATGAAATATAACAAGTTCAATCAACAACATTCAGAATTTGACAAAATACCTTAAGCAGTGCAATATGGTCCCCAACATTCCCAGTGTGAAAATTCAACCTCGCATTGTCAGCATGGACTTGTTTGTCCTTTGGACGATAAAAGATTGAGTTACCAATAGATAGCATTGCAGCTATTGAAATGATCTCATCAGAGCACTTGTACTTGTCTGAAGCAACAATCATCTTAGAAAGCATCGGATCAAGAGGAAACTCTGCCATCCTTCTTCCAACTTTTGTCAGCTCACCTAACTTGTTCAGGGCATTAAGAGCATACAGAAGCTCAAGAGCTTTAAGTAGTGCCTCAGATGGTGGTGGGTCCATGAAATCAAAACTCAGCAAGTCATTAATACCCAAGCTTTTAAGAGTAAGAACAACACTTGCAAGGTTAGTCCTTTGTATCTCTGGTACAGTATTATCTTCCAAATCGTTGTGATAGTTATATGCAGTATACAAACGGAAGCATTTTCCAGGGCCTGTTCGTCCAGATCTACCTGCCCTTTGCATGGCAGATGCTTTAGATATGGGAGTAACAACCAAGGATTCCATACCAGTCCGTGGGTTATATGATTTCATCTTACAAAATCCAGGATCGATGACATACTTAATCCCATCAATAGTGAGTGATGTTTCTGCAATATTTGTTGCCAATACCACTTTGCGAGCCCCCTCAGGAGTTGGTTCAAAAATCTTAGCCTGAAGCTCAGTTGGGAAGGTTGGCATATATTGGGCATATTATAAGTTCAGCAATTTTCGTACCCAAGCCCCGTGTTCTGTGTTTTAGAATTTCTTCTGCTGTTTCAATTTCCTCCTGCCCTGTAAAAAAAACTAAAATATCCCCAAGTGGTTGGGTCACATGAATCTGAAGAACGGTCACAACTGCAGCATCCAAGTAATCAGCTTCCGGCGCTTTCGTATAATGGATGTCAACAGGAAATCGCCTTCCAGGTATTTTGAAGATTGGGGCTTTATCAAAGTAATCACTAAACTTTTCAGCATCAAGTGTAGCACTTGAAATAAGCAATTTTAGATCAGGTCGGAATCGAGAAATGTCCTAATCAAAGCATGCATTTTTTGTCAGTAATACAAGATTTAAGAGGAAAGCAATAGTAAACAATAAGAGTTGAAAGAAACTCTATGCGTACCTTCACTAAGCCAAACAAAATATCTGTTGATAGTGTTCTCTCATGGGCTTCATCGACCATCAGCACACTGAAACATTTTTGTGTCAAAAAGGTCGTCTGAATGAATAAAATAGCCATGCAACAATCTGACGTAGGACAACTAATAGGGTAACCCTAAATACCTAAATTAAGTTCCCTAAATATTAGGAGGGATGAAATTAATACACCTAAAACTAATATGGGCTGAAATTAATCAATCAATTAATAACGGCAACAAGAAAAGGTGTAAAATAACAATAAAAGGGTTAAGAAGAGGGTTGTACAGGTCTAAAATACAGATCTAAATGTAGTAGCAGATCTGATAGGTCTAGGACAGATCTTGGACATAACTGGTACTGGTCTTGGGACAGATCTGGAACTGAACTAGGACAAATTTTGGGACAGATTTTGCGGTTGTTTCTGGGACAGATTTAGGACAGGTTTTGGAGCTGTTTCTGGGACAACAATTTAAGGAGAAGAAAAGGAAAAGAGAGAGGAAGAGAGATAAAGAGATAGAAGTAGAAGAAGACTACCCGAAGATGGAAAGATGATAGCTTCACGTTAGGCTTCACGCCAAAGGAATCACTCTCAAATTATTTTTGTCGTACAAACAGCGGAAGAAAACTTCAATTTCATTCATCATTAAGTGGCAATGCCGTATGGAGGGTTTACATCATATATATAATGGGAGCACTTACACACACCCGGAAATCTTACCTCTACACACCCAAAATCGGATTTTCGTGGCAAATTACCATTTTCCCCCGCGTTTCCAATCATTCGGCATTCATTCGAATGACTGGGCTGAACAGTAACACGGAATACTGTTCAGCCCATTCATTCGAATGAACATTCATTTGTATACGTTGATGGATTCATTCGAATGAATGCCAAAACGAACTGGGCATTCATTCGAATGATTGGGCTGAACAGTAACACGGAATACTATTCAGCCCATTCATTCGATTCATTCGTATACACCTGATTCATTCGAATGAATCAACTGATTCATTCGAATGAATGCCTTCAAATGTGCATTCATTCGAATGAATGTATCAGAGAGAAACTGGGAATGACAGTCCCTTTGGTTCAACTGATTCATTCGTTGGAGAAATCCTCTCTGTACATGGTCCGCGGCTTCCGAAGATACAAAATAGTTGGGGTCGAATGCCGTGTCCTTCTTTTGGGTTTTCCCTCCCCTTGTTGAAGTTGCTTTCCTTTTCGACAATGCCATGGGTTAAAGGGTGGTTTTTTCGAAAGAAAGGAAGAAAGGGAGAATGGGGTGTGATTTGAATGAAATGGGGGTGATTCGAATGAAAGGGGGGTGATTCGAATGAAAGGGGGTGTGATTCGAATGAATGAGGGTGTGATTCGAATGAATGAGGGACGGTGATTCGAATGAATGGGGGACGGGCTCGGGAGAGGGACATGCGAATGAGGGACGGGCGAGCTTAGAATGAGGAAAGGGAGAGCTGAGAATGAGAGAGACACAGCTGGAGCCGGAGCCGGAGCAGAGCAAGAGAGTGAAAGGGGGAGGGAGAGCTTCGATTTAGGGTTTCCAAACGAGCAACGGCGAATGAGGGAAGAAGGTTAGGGTTTGGTGATTCGATCGAATGAATCGCCGGTGAATATATATTAAGTTGCATTTATTCGAATGAATCAACCCATTCATTCGAATGAATGCACGTTTTCAAGGCATTCATTCGAATGAATGACTAGACTGTCATTCTCAGGCTGTCTCTGATACATTCATTCGAATGAATTCCTTCAAACGTGCATTCATTCGAATGAATCAGTTGAACCAGAGGGACTGTCATTCCCATTTTCTCTCTGATACATTCATTCGAATGAATCAGGTGTATACGAATGAATCGAATGAATGGGCTGAAGAGTATTTCGTGTTACTGTTCAGCCCAATCATTCGAATGAATGTCCAGTTCGTTTTGGCATTCATTCGAATGAATCCATCAACGTATACGAATGAATGTTCATTCGAATGAATGGGCTGAACAGTATTCCGTGTACTTGTTCAGCCCAGTCATTCGAATGAATGCCAAAATGAACTGGGCATTCATTCGAATGATTGGAAACGCGGGGGTAAAATGGTATTCGAATGATTGGAAACGCGGGGGTAAAATGGTAATTTGCCACGAAAATCCGATTTCGGTTGTGTAGAGGCAGGATTTCCAGGTGTGTGTAAGTGCTCCCTATATAATGACTTAAAAACATGAAAAAGACCAAAATACCCTCAAATAAACAAATACCAAACTACCCCCAATGATTAGAAAGCCCTAATTACATGTAAAATCACTAATTTCCCCAAACAAAACCAACTATTGGACTAAACAAATAAATGGAAAAAAAAATATATATAATCATGAAAAGCTGTAAATCCTAAATCTAAATATAAAAACTCGTTAACTATGGAAACTCGTATGGTACTCCGCATCAATCTCCCCATCTGAAAAAGAACTCGACCTCGAGTTCAAACAGATGAAAAGATACAAATCTACCCACACACGTGTCTTCCCAATGTGGGGTCTTCAAAATGCAATCACGCATACGTGAAGCCTTCAGGTGTAAACCAAGCGGATTAGCATCGGGCCAAAATAAGAATGCTAGATCGGCTCTCCTCCGCCATCGATCGTATACTCGGAATCCGATACTGACGTCATGACCAACTCTGGATGGCGATAACAACAATATGTGAATATAGTGCACCTCCGATGTGATATGACTCTTAAATATCTCCATTACTCTGGGTGGCGATAACAACAATATGTGTATATAGTGCACCTCCGATGTGACATGACTCTTAAATATCTCCATTAAATCAGGAGCAAATCGATGTAGCTCAAACTCAGGCAAGCAAGTGATATCTGTCAAGGGCCTGGGCTTCCACGTCACAGGATATAGCTGACGTCCTCCTGCAGGTGTGGAAACAACTTCCTTGCCCAGTATAAATTCTATCTTCTCTCTTTTGGCTGGTATGGTAAGTAAAGAAGGTACATGCTGAGTTGGCTGGATAGGTGTAGGACACGGGTCATGTTGTGGATCATTCTGTGGGTCAGAAAGGACAGTAGGATGGTCAATGATCAGGTTGTGGATCAGGAAGGCTAGTAGGATGTTCAGGATCATGCTGATGTGGGGTGGGGCTTGGAGGTGAAGATGTTGGTTCTGGATTGGGTGTGAGGTCTACCACATTATTATCCACATCAATTTCCTTGGACTCACATTGAGAATCTATAGCAAGCTCATATTTTTCATCGCATCCATTAATATGACTTTTAATATCAGCGTGCGATTCATGAATGTGTGGTGCAGATGCATGTACAGACTTAGATAGACTGGGTGACACTGACACCGGACTAGGATCTGTGGATGGGGACGGTATGGGGACACACCTAACTTTCTTAACCTGAGTGGGGCACTCACGAGCAAGATGCTCGTAGCATAGGCAGTGACAACAAAATGTCCCTTAAACCTAACTTGGTTTCCATAAGGGTTAAGTGAGCACTTATCTCTAATACAACCTTGGCAATATTTGCAGGGACCATGTTGAATGTCCTAAAATGATCTACTCTAAGAATGATACAATGCAATTTTTTTATATAATTAATTAATTAAATTTTTAAATGGGACCTAAGATTGGAAAGTTAAGAAACTCTCCTAACCTAAGCTACTGATACCAATTTGATGTAGGACAACTAATAGGGTAATCCTAAATGCCTAAATTAGGTTCCCTAAATATTAGGAGGGATGAAATTAATACACCTCAAACTAATATGGGCTGAAATTAATTAATCAATTAATAACGGCAACAAGAAAAGGTGTAGAACAACAGTAAAAGGGTTAAGAAGAGGGTTGTACAGGTCTAAGATACAGATCTAAATGTATTAGCATATCTGATAGGTCTAGGACAGATCTTGGACATAACTGGTACTGGTTTTGGGGCTATTTTGGGACAGATCTGGAGTTGAATTGGGACAAATTTTGGACAGGTTTTGGAGCTGTTTCTGAGATAGCAATTCAAGGAGAAGAAAAGGAAAAGAGAGAAGAAGAGAGATAAAGAGATAGAAGTAGAAGAAGAATACCCGAAGATGGAAAGATGGTAGCCTCATGCTATGCTTCACGCCACAAGCGCATCATGCCAAAAAATCACTCCCAAATTATTTTCGTCGCACAAGCAGCGGAAAAAACTTCAATTTCATTTATCATTAAGTGTTAATCTCGTATGGAGGGTTTACATCATATATATAATGACTTAAAAACATGAAAAAGACCAAAATACCCTCAAATAAACAAACACCAAACCACCTCCAATGATTAGAAAGCCTAATTACATGTAAAATCACTAAATTTCCCCAAACAAAACTCAACTATTGGACTAAACAAATAAATGAAAGAAAAAATACAATCATGAAAAGCTGTAAATCCTAAATGTAAATATAAAAACTTGCTAAATATGAAAACTCATATAGTGCTCCGCATCACAATCACTTGTGAAAGTGACTATTGTTAGCTTACCTATAGCTTGCTAGATCAGGTTCACCAAGAAATTCCCTCAACAACATGCCATCTGTCATGTACTTCAGAACTGTTTTGTCTGAAGTACAATCCTCAAATCGAATTGAATAACCAACCTGTAAAGGATAAAAGACAATGTCAAAACATCTGCTATTCCCACAATTTGAAGCCTCACAGATAAAAATGTATATTGACATAGCATGTGCGTTAAGCACCTGAGACAAGTGAAAATGAATGTGAAAATTGAAAAATGTCACACCTCATGACCAAGTTTAACACCCATCTCTTGTGAAACTCTTGCAGCAACACTCATAGCTGCAACGCGACGAGGCTGGGTACATCCAATCTGCAGAAAAGTGGGCATATGCAGGTACATGAATCTGAAAAAATAATATCAAGAAAAAAGACACCTATGCTACACTTAATTAGACAGTTCCAAATAGAAATATGACGTTAATGAAAAAATAACTCTTATTCTACCAAAAAATAAATGCAGAAAAAGGAACTGTTAAGCTATTTATCTGTAAAAGGTTAAACAGGCACAATTAAGGAGAACTAATGTCTTACTTGGAATTAGAAGAGGCAAATCTATCACAACTATGAATACATGCAAATACCTTCTTTGCTGAAGAAGTTCTATCAAAACCTCAAAGAGGGTGAGCCCCTTGGACCAAACCCAGATACATGCAAAACCAAATCCAAGCAGCAGGGCTGCATTTTGTGTATTCACCTATTTAATAGCCCATCATGTGTTGGCAAGTCCATAAACTGTACATATTCTGTACTGGTACATGGATCTCCGACTCTGCCAATGACAACTGATAGAGGCCTTGGACAGGGAGACCCATTTTGCCCTTTTTCACTCATGGATGAAAGTTTGAATAAACTTGTGAAAAAAGCCAGGGAGTTAGAAATCATTAAAGGTTTTGAAGCGTCACCACTCGGCCCGATCATCGCACATCTTTAGTTTGCATACGACGCCTTACTCTTTTGTGAACCTAATAAAATCAAAGTCATAGGTTACAGAGAGATCCTTAGATGCTTCGAGTTAGTTTCTAGTCTTAGAGTCAACCTCAACAGAAGTACCCTAATCGGTATTGATGTGGAAGAAGAGCGTCTTAAGGAATGGGTGGATGAGATATGTTGTGGTACTGGAAAATTCCCCTTTATCTACCTAGGTCTACCCATTGGACGAAATCCAAGACTCAAGCGATTTTGGAAACTCGTAGTAGAAAGGGTTGAGGGGAGACCAGCTAGATGGGGTAGGCAATACCCATCTATGGGAGGACGGTTGGACCTTATCAAATCCATGTTGGTTAATCTCCCAACATACTACTTGTCACTTTTTGAAATGCCGAGAGGAGTGACGAAAAAATTAGAACATCTATTCAGGAGATCACCATGGATCAAGACATTCTTCACATCTAATTGGTTGAGGGGCCAGACATAAGTTGTGGCAAGGGAGAGCAAGATCCACACAAATGTAATCTCGGTGACAAGTGAGAAGGTGTCCTCTTAGTCCACATCATATATCTGCGTTAAGCCTTTGGCAAGTAGGCGAGCCTTATATCTAGCAATGGAGCCATTGAGATTATTCTTCAAAGCAAAGACCTACTTGCACCCAACGGGAGTCTTTCCTGGAAGCAGAAGAATTAGGTCCCAAGTAGTGTTTTTCTCAAGTGCAGCTAATTCCTCATCCATGGTTGTTTTCCAGGAGGGATCGCGAAGGGCAACGTCAATCCTATTTGGAATCTTAATGTTGTCCGAAGTTGTAAGAAAACTCTGATAGGAAGGAGAAACAACATGATGTGACAAAACAATCAAGGGGTTGATTGGTACAAGTACGCTTACCTTTACGAAGTACAATGAGAAATTAGAGTCAACAGTGGTGGAGGGATCCAGACCAGGGTTAGATGAGTGGGTGGAGTTTGCTACATGTGCAGGCATGGGTTGTCGGCGTTGATAAACCAGAGTGGGCTTGGCAGTGCGAGGAGGATTAATATCTGAGGGTAAAAGGAGGAGAACAGGAGAAAAGGAAGAAACAGATAGTGCGGAAAAGTAGGGTGCCTTCTCAAAAAGGTGACATCCATGGGCACATGTTTTGCCAGTGAGTGGGTCACGACACTTGTAGCCTTCATGGAAGGGGAAATAAAAAAACACACCGCACAGCCCGGGAAGAGAGTTTATCACCAAAAAGCTAGCTAACAAAGCATACACACCAAAAAACATGTAAAGGGTGAAGGGGAATGGTTTTATGTAGGGATATAACGACAATAGGGGGCTTGTCGAGCAACACGCGGGATAGCATTTTGTTGATAAGGTAACATGAGGTTAAGACAGCTTCGGACCAATAAGACTGTGGGACATGCACGAAAAAGAGAAAAGCATAGGGCTACTTCAAGTAGGTGTCGGTTCTTTCGTTCAACTTACACTATTTTGTTGAGGTGTAGATGGACAAGAAAGTTGAAAGTTGACACCATGCCCTGGCAAAAATTTAATAAAGGAATGTGACAAATATTCTCCCCATTTTCATTATGCAAAATTTGAATTTTACATGCAAATTGAGTTACAACCTGTAAAACATGCAAAAATGATCAAACACCTCAGATTTATTTTAATCATATCTATCCATGTCATGCGAGAGCAATGATCAATAAAAGTAACAAAATAACGATAACCAGTGCGAGAAACAGAAGGACATTGCCAAACATCAGAGTGTAGAGGAGAAAATAATGTAGATGCACGTTCATTGATAGTCACACTCAAAATGACTAAAAGATAAGAAGGAAAGATCTTCTTAAAACAAAGTTAGAAGGATGCCCTAGCCTGCAATGCCAAAGCCACACATCGAGCGAGGAGAAGGTTGAATAAGCATTAGAGGCGCTCATTCATAGATCAAAAAGGTATAAGCCTCCAACTTCACGACCATCACCAATCACCTGCCTCGTAGTGAGGTCCTGAAAGACACGATGAGGTAAAGAAAGTGATAGAGCAATTCAAAGTCTTAGTGAGTGCACTAACATAAAACCAGTTACGAGATAAATGGGGAACATGCAACACAAAAGAGAGATGCAACTGTCGAAGAGACAGGGATTGTCGCTTTGCCAACAATAGTAGTAGAGGATCCATTAGTTGATTTTACGTGACCACAAGAAACATGAGAAAGGGAACAAAAAAGGTAAGACAAAGCAGCCACATATGATTAGTGGCCCCGAAATCGATTATCCAAGAAAGAGATGAAGCATGATCTGCAAATGACTCAATACCTAAATTAGAGGAGACAACATTGGAAACCTCGGAGGATTGAAGACGCTCAAGTCGTTGCAGTAATAGGTTAAAGTCTTGTCTAGTCACTAGGGCACTGTCACTAGCCACATCAGAGGAAGAAGTAACAGGAGGGGCAACGGAGATATTAGCATGCTTTGGTCAGTCATGAAGCTTGTAGCAGGAATCAACATAATGATTGGTCATCTTGTAAAGGTGCAAAACCGGGTACCCCTTCTTCCATGAGCCTCTGGTGTCCCTACGAGTGTCGGAAAATGCATCCTTTCTATGGGAAGCATGATCCCCATGAGTTGGAGGAGGCACGAAAGACCGAATGGTGGCCGATGCAGAACGTTCAACCTGGCATAAAAGTCATAACAAGGCCACGCCTGTCATCCCAAAATAATGCAGAGTATACTTCATCCAACGACCTATGTAGGCTCAAAGTCAGAGTTGAGGCTAGCTAATAACTTAAAAATTCGTTGTTGTTCAACATACTGCCGATGAAGAATAGTATCTTCAGGATTCTTAAAGGTAATGGATTGAAGCCGATCCAACTTCCAACCAACAAGACCACATCTTCGAATAATACTGGTTAAGTGATAACTCTCCCTATTGGAGATGAGAAGCTGTCTAAGATAACTCATAACTACGGGCATAGTTGTTCCCATCAAAATAGAGAGTCTTAACAGTGTCCCAAACATCTTTAGCAGTGGGAAAAGTATAGACCAGGCACCGAACATGATCTTCCATGGAATGAAGAAGCCAAGATTGGACCAGGGAGTTATTCGTGGTCCAAGTGGAATAAGTAGAATCAGTCTTAGCCTGTTATGATGGCAGTACCATCGATATATGATGACAGTTGCTTGGCAGTCAAGAACATCTTGGTAGCTGGTTCTAGGTGACACTAGGAGAAGGAGATCAGAAGCCTAGGTGTGTTGAAAAGACCCAAAAGCTGGATTGTAGAAAAAAAAAAAAAAAAAACTGTAGGCGCGGCAGTACTGGTGGTCGAGACCCAAAGGGGTGGTGTGAGCCCAAGAAGACAAGGCGAGAAGGTCCTTAACCCCTATAGATGAGAATGGTAGGAAGGGACAACGCCTGTGGAAAAATCTTGGAGTGAAACAGTGTTGAGGACCAGACGATCTAAGCAGGAAACTAAAAAACTGGGTTTCTGGACCGAAATAAGTATTGTAGAAGGAACAACATAAAACCAGACCAAGGGAAGGCACATCAAGAAATCCACCTTACAGATGGAGAGAGCCTCCAAAAAAGGCAAGGGTTTGTGGGGAGTCCCATTGCCGAAATCTTCGCAGGAAAAAGTTGAACGGCGGTGAAGGTGGAGACACTGCAGTGTAGAAGCGACATAAGAAGGGCTAGAAAAGGTGTGAAAAAATCCAGAATGTGAAAAAAGAGAAGGAGATCCACAATAAAGTTCCTCAGAGAGCCGAAGATGATGTCGGAGTGAGTGGATGAACAGTTACTATGGCTATGAATAATAACTCTGCAAGGAATAGTAAAATGGAACTGAGAATCCTCTTTAAAGCGACCAGAAATCGTTTCTGACTGATACTATGTAGAAGAAGATAATAGGAAAAAAGAAATGGAGAAAGGAAAATATGGACAAGAATTCTCTGTATTGTATTGTATATCTCAATTATCAGAGGTTATATGTATATTAATAAAAATGGAGCCATTCAAAATGGCGAAAAAAGAAATGAATGAATGATCAATTACAATAATTTACACAACCAGCGACATATTCTGAGTCAACTTTCCAAACTAGTATTATTTTGGTCAACTATGTCCATAAGTGAGTCCGACATGATCAATTGTGTCTTGGAGTGGGTACCACAACAATCAATACTAAAAGTTTCATAGTTCAAAATCCAAATAGCCACAACCAAAATCCAGTAAGAGTCATACATTTTGTATACGAATTAATGACAATCTTTTGTGATATCGTTCAAATCATATCATATGAATGAGAACTCATGATTTTAGTAAAGGCATGAGAATCTTTCAGCTCCTAAAAAGGCATTGCACGGTGAAGCTATCCGCTAATCACATGCAAATCTCAAAATTTCCCTACAAGAATAATCACCGAGTCCATTCTTCCAACTAGTCAGCTACTTCACTTGTTGCAGCAAAACACACAATCAACACCCAAGTGTGTCAACTTCAAACCATTTGGGGTTGGCAACTCCATATCTCTAGGTTAAGACTTTAAAGCGTCTAAAAAAAAAACATGTCTTTACATGATTTAAGCCTCCAAAACGTTGATCTAACCTTGTTGTTAAGTACCTAATTGATACACCAAAAGCTCTAGAATTGATGGAACGAGAAAAATTAAGCCATTAAGCCTATCCCAAACTAGGTTCACTCAACCCAATGGCCATACCCCAAATTGGGCTCCACTAGGCACATAACAGCCCACCACACTTTTGTATTGACGTTTTGAGTTTTGACAACCCACTTTATGTAAGCTCTCACTATGAACCCAATGCCCATACCCCAATAATACTAGATTGGCCCAACCCAATGCTCATACCCCAAGTTGGGCCCCACCAGGTCATTGTTACAGCCTAAATGTTGTACATTGAAGTTCCATTGGTGTCAGATAATCAGTCAACCCATGGAAACAATTTGCCAAATCCAAATATAAAATCCCAACTCCAAATTAAATGACTTAAATGATGATGATCTAATCCATGAAAGATGGATTTGAACCATATGTGATTGAAATATTAAAATCATCAATACGGACCTTATAAGATTGAAATACTACAAGCTATCAAAATTCATGCATCAATTTCATGATCATGTGAGCCCACCTCTTGCGATGTAATTAGATCATCAAGTTACAACAACTTGCTCCCCCTCCCCTTTGAAAGAGCCATAAAGTTCCATCCCACCAAAAAACTTCTTTTCCATCATTGTTAAACATATTTCGAGGATTTTGGAGGATAACTTTGGGATTTTTAAGGAGAACTTCAAATATGAAATCCCCAAGAAAAGTTGTTAGTTGAAAATTGAAATCTCTAGGTATTATCTAGGGTCTTCTGTAACCTATTAGCACTACTAGAAATATTGGAGATAGAAATCCAAGAGTTTTACAAAATTCCTTGTGTCAATTGGGGATTCCATCCTTGGAACTTATAAACACTTTGGGGAAACCAAGAATTTCTCTATTTCTTTATCTTCTATCATCACCATCATCTAAGTCATTTACCCATCAACTTGGGGTTGACCTTTATATTTAGATTTGGCAAACTGTACAACAAGTATTGTGATCTTATCCAAGTGGACCAAGTCACTAAAATTTCACATACGTTCCTTCCATCCAAGCTTTGAAGGTACCCATTTCACCACTTCAACCTATGGAACTTGAAGTTTAAAATTAAAATATGGAAATAGTTCATTTGGGTTCTAAAAAGTGAAAACAAGTCCATTGAACACCAACAAGTACTCAAATCGAACCATTAGAGTTCTAAATAAGTGGGACTGTAGACCCCAAAAATAAAACTAATCTTCATCTAATTAACGATAGGCCTCCAACAATCAGGAAAAGTTCATTGAACAGAACCAAATGAATCAAATAAGCAGAACTTCTACCAAGTTGAGTAAGTCTATGGACTCCACCAGAACATTTAATTGCAACCAAGTACATAAAATGCAACCAAGTTGAGTCAGTATCACTGAACATTTTTCCTTGGAAATCCTCATAACCTCTTAAGTTAATGATCAGATTCTCCACCTGTACAAGGGGCAATGGACTTCCCTCATGAGAAGCTCTTGATCCAACAATTAGAAACATTGTACCCCCATTTTACATTTGAAACAATACTCAACTTGTGGATCCAAAATTCTCTGTGAAATTTGTTACTACATTCTGAAGCACCATAAACCTGTTGTTTATCTTGTAAAACTTTTTAGAAGACTGAATGGATGTCATCAGATATCAATCACATTATAATAGTAAGCACTGGATGACTTGACTTGTGAGCATAAAGGATTCA
The DNA here is from genome assembly GCA_013350335.1 of Chimonanthus salicifolius. Lineage (NCBI taxonomy): Eukaryota > Viridiplantae > Streptophyta > Magnoliopsida > Laurales > Calycanthaceae > Chimonanthus > Chimonanthus salicifolius. Next base: position 61,431,238 of record CM023538.1, on the reverse strand, counting down.
CAGTGTCTCATATCAATACAAAAAGAAATACAATTTCAGCTCTCAACTTATTCATCTGAAACCTCTCCACATGTAGCTTTTGTAACAACTAACAATACATGAATTGATATAAGAACACAAGAAAAAATATTACACCAAATTCAATTTGTTTCAGTATATAAAGAAGGGAATAAAAGGATTAAGGATATACAATACCTTCCCTTTTTTTGTATACCCAGCTTCATGTAGATACTGGGGTATTTGAGTGGTCTTTCCAGAACCAGTTTCTCCAACTATAACAAGAACCTACATCAAATAGAATAGAATCAGATCATGCAAAGCGAAAAGGCAGAAAATTACAAAACGTCTTGCAAATCTTTCATATGCTCTAAATGAAAGGTAATAATTCTGAAGAATTAAAATTAAAAATTAAAAAAAAAAAACTCAATAGAAAAAAAAAACAATCAAATCATCCCAAGTGAAAGCCATAACAATATCAAAATGACTTGCAAATCTGTCATATGCTCTAAATGGAAAATTATATAATTTAAGTTATTTTAGAAACATTCTAAAGGCTTAGAAGGGGATAAAACTACTTAGGAACATTGTTTCATAACTAAGCATTATTATCAGTAATGAGGAAGACACAAGTGGAAGTCCTAGAAGCATAACGCAGACAAATACAAAGACGCAAAAAATAACCACAATAACAAGAACATGATAACATCTATTCCCATCCTGATGAGGACTACTTTATTTGAACTCCACTAATGGGAACTTTAAGGCTAAATGGAATAGGACATGCTAGTAAGGCATGTTTAAATAGATATGAGCTTTTTTCCCCTAAAAATGACACAATTTTTATTAATTACAGAACAAGAAACTACATAAGATTAACTAGGTCCAATGAGAAATTAGACCATAGTTAAGATATGAGAAATCATCATTTACATAACCAAACAAAGAAATGACGAAACTCTACAAGAGCCCGACCTGGGTGCGAGTGTTTGACACAAGTACATCACACATTTTGAAGTGTTTGTGCAACAAGGCCAAAGCCCAATTTAGAAACCAGAAATCAAATTCTCAATCAACATGGTCTTATGCCTTCTGTAAATCTATTTTAGAAGAATATGCTCTTCTATTAATTTTTTTAGCATGAATCAATTCATTTGCAATGAGAACGTTGTCCAAGACTTGTCTAATCCCCACAAAGGCTCACTAAGTCTCACCAATGTTACCTTATTTACCAACAATCTGAAGATGATTTTATAAAAGAAACCCACTAAACTGATAGATTTATAATGGACAAACTCATCCAATCCTCCTCTTCTGGTAATCACAGAAATAAGAGTATATTTGTTTTCCCATTAACAAAGGCTCTGCATTAGAACTAAATAATCATTCTAAAGAAATTGTCCTGCACAAGGTCCTAGCATCTCTTGAAAAATGTAAAGCTGGAGCCATCTGACATAAGCCTTATCTCCTTCAAAACCAAATATAGAACTTCTTACTCATCAAATGATCTTTCAAGCCAAGCATCTCAATTAGCATCAATTTTTTGAAAACCAAGCAATCAAGAGTAGATCTAGGGCATGAGTGAACAGAATGAGATAAAATAGTCTCACCTCACTTCTGAATGCATATGGTTCTTCAACTCTAGCATTGTTCTTAATATGGTGACTAAGTTAGGATTCCTCCTTGCCTTGTCTGTGGCATGAAAATATCTCGTATTTTTGTGCCCCTTACTTAACCCATGAGGCCCTATACTTTTGACTCTATTCTATCTTTTCTTGACTAAACAATTCCCCTAGCTTATTTTCCAAACACCCTTCAATCCTCTTGCTCTTTTGGAAAAGATCACTATACTCCTCTAAAAAGGATTCGGCAAATAGATGCGCACATGAATTGGCTGCCTTGCCTGATGCACAACTTAGTAGTTTAAAGATTAACAGAACAAAAATAGAACACATGGAGTGTAATTATAGTGGAACTAAATATAAGGAGGGAAGCCAAGAGATAATTGGAAATTTCCTATTATCACACTTTAAAAGTTTAGACACTTGGGCTTTATAGTAGAATTTCTTGGAGGATTTGGCATAGATACAAGTAATAGGATGCAATCTGGGTAGGAAAAATATAGACAAACCAGCAGTGTCCTATATGACAAAATAGGGCTGCACCATTTAAAAGGAAGATCTTATAAACCATTATCAGGCCTATAATGCTTTATGGAGCAAAATGTTGGACAATGAATAAAAGACAAGTAGACAAAGTAAGGGTCGTAGAGATGCACATCTTACATTGGATGAGTGAAGTAACTTTAAAAACTAAAGTTAGAAATGATCGCATTAAGGACAATTTGATGCATGACAGATCAAATCCAAAACAAAAAAGAATATATCAAGAAGAAATAAGTAATAAGAATTAAAAGATAATACACCCACATGCATTCAAAAGTCAAAAGAGAAAAAGGGATGTGAACCCAAGGCCTTTTCATGCAATTAGATAAGCTTCAAACAGTTCAAAGATAGGCCAAAACCTAACCCAAAAATCCCAACTTATACTTTGAACATCCTCAATGTGGAAAAAACTAGTAAAACCAAGGGTTTCAAATGCCAAAAAAGGGTTAAACAAGGATTGTTATAAAACGGGTATCAGGTGGAACTTATCAAAAGGGAATAGGGCCAAAATGGGAAATGGGGAGAAGATGGACATGTCCGTAATACTGATCGATACAGACCTGCTAGGTCTCAGTGACCAATGGTGCTGTTTGGTCTTGGTTTGGTTGAGGTTTCAGTCTGGATGAAGAAAGAGTGAAAATGGTGTCTAAATAAAGGGAGAAATGTAGAAAGAAAGGAAGGAGGAGAAGAAAAAAAAGATGAGAGAAAAGAAGAGAAGGTTGTAGGAAGGAGGAGAGAGAGAGAGAGAGAGAGAGAGAGAGAGAGAGAGAGAGAGAGAAGAGTACAGGTCTTAAACCAAAGCTTGCAAATAAGTTTTCTCCAAGTATCTCTTACAAGGGCCATATATAAAGAAAAAAATTCATTTAAAACCATAAACATGTGTGATATGAGGCACACGTGGACAATTAAAACGATAAATAAATAAAAATCATGTTTGTAGTAATTTTAAAACACATATAACTAAATAATATAACACTAATAAAATATACCAAAACAAATGCTTGAATGACACTGTATCAACAATCTAATTGGTTCAATCCACGAACAAACGGTTCAGATGATGTAAATGGATGGATCAAGCCAAATCTTCAAATACACTACTAGATTAGTGCATGATCTAGACCCTACCTATTATAGATCTCTCTGATATCAGGCTTGAGATATCACCATCTAGCTATATCGATGCAATAGATGGTTGGTGGCTTCCATCTACGCTAATAAACACGGAATTTCCATTGATGTCCACGTCAACATTTCAAAGATATCCCAATAAATTATTAAATGAGAGAAACCTGAGTGAGTTTTTCATGTAAGTAGAGTATGCAGAGTTGAAAGGTTGTAAATTGTAGAAATAAAGAGGAGAGTAGACCACTAAAAACATAGAGGGAAATGATAAAAAAGAAATGATAGACAGTGGAGTGATTGACTTGAAGGTTTATGATAAGGTCCAATGGAGTAGTAGAACTCAACAAGCCAACCCAAGACAGATGGGATTTTAGCATTTACAATGATGGGCAATGAAAAAAAGAGACAAATAAACAAAATTAGGATAGCGGAGATGAAAATGCTACGATGGATGAGTAGTTTAACCCTAAAGGATAGAGTTAGAAACGAAAGCATTAGAAATAATTTACAGATTGAAGGCACTAAGAGGATAGGGCAACCTTCAAAAGCATGAATACAAAGGATAAAAAATGACATGTTAGACTGTGAGGTGATTGATGACATGATTTATGATAAGCTCAATTCAAGAAGAAGAACTCATAAGTCGATCCAGATAGATGAGATATTGGATGATGATGATGGGAATGATGACAACAACGATCCATATACTCCTCAATCAGGTCTTATTCGTTTAATTTCTCAGCCACTTGATCATTTTCACCTCCCAAGGATCTATAAATAGTTTTCCTCCATTTTTTTAGTTTAGATTGAGCAATTGAAACTTCTCGTAAAGCACAAAACCGACCCACGTTACGACCTAAAATTGATTTCACTGATCCTTGACCATATCAAGAACCCGAGAACTCCAACTACACATTATTAAAATGGAATGGTTTCGAACACGGATTGATGAAATCCACATTTCGAAGAATTGGGTGGATGACTTGAAGAATTGAGAACCAACTTGGCAAGTGAATCTGGTCAACATCTTCTTGATTGTTTGACATGTAAAGAAACTTCCAAACATGGGAAGATCGATTAATTCCATCTCCTCTACTTCAAGGTGTCCCAGAAGGCAACCCTTTCATTGTTATAGTCTGCAGATATACGCAGGAGGAAAATAAAACCAGACTTGATTTTTTGCACTCGAGTCCATAAAAGAATCTTGGTTGAAAATTGCTCTTCTAACAAATCAAAACTAGTACCACAACACACCATTAGTAGCCCAATTGAGTTCCTCTGAGAAGGATAAGACAACCAATTGGCCTCCTTTCGACCCAAAAACTATTGAATATCCCTCCCTTCTCTAAATAGTATTTTCTTTCTCTCTTGCACCAAAAGGATGTCAACATTCCTCATCCACAACATTTTACATATCATTGCTTCCTCCTTGCCCAACCATGTTGAACTTCAAGAGATGATCCACATTTTGAAAATTATTTACCTTCATTTCTCCTTGACATCCCCATTCTTCAAAATAAAAAATTGCAAGCAATTTAAAAACAATAGGCCGCCTGTCGATTTTGTTTATAACTGCTTCTTTGAGATTTATTCTTGATGGATACCATCTCCCTTAATTGTTGCTCCCCACCATTCCCAACCTTAATACCACACCAAGCTTTTTGCCAAGTACAATAATCTTGAATGATCATCCTCCTCCTTAAATTGTTCCATCCAAAGCCCATACGAATCAGACGAAATCGGGAAAAGCCCATTAGACAAAAATGGAGCCCATATGAATTTATTTTTTACTCAAATTGAACCTATAGTTGATGGAGGGAAGAGAGGGCCTCTAGAGCATCTTAATGGGCCTACTTGTATTATATTTAAAGCCCACTTAAGTCAGTTCGGGCCTGGGCTCATTTGGAGACATTTTGGGCCCAAAAACCCAATAAATCAAACACATTTGATTCCCTGAGGAAGTCATCTCTAAATGCCATGTCAGATGATGAGTCACTATCCTAAGGACCCCACCAAATGCCAATTGGGCACTTAAAACAGAAACAAAGTTGGAGCATAAGCCATGTGGGCTGACTTGTGATTGAATTTGGAAAATTCAAATTTGGGAAGATGCCATTAGTGTTTGTTGCTGATTTGGAGTGGAAAAACCGACCAGAGCTACTCAAAACGCTGCAAATCCGGAATTAAAACCTACCATTGTCCACAGCCATTGGGCATGAGGACTGTATAACAGAACTTGGGTCCGGGCTTTTACAGTTTTTTTTTTGCAAGGAAATTTTTCAATAAAGGGCTGCGATTAATTGGAGATTTTCGACCAGATCTAGAGAGCATCTTCAGAAAATCTAAACCTATCAAAATCAGAAACAAGATCTGAATGGAGATAAAGATTTTTACAGAAAATCAGGCAATCCAAATCTGACGTTAATGGGGCTGGAATTTTCTAGATTTGGTGGTCGTTGGAAGAGCAAGTTCCTTCTTGTTTAAAGTGGGGTTTTTAAACCCAGATACGTCCAAGGATATGCAGAGGATGTGAGTTTTTTTTTTTTTTGGGTTAGTTAAGGTCTATAAATTCAGTATTGGTTAGACTTTGTACATAGACAAAAAAATTTGAGTGAAATTAGAGAAAAGATTGCTTGTTGAGTCTTCAAGTTTGGTGAATCTCTTTATTGGGTTTCTTTTGGATCTTTATTTGAATTTGTGCCTGAATTAATTTTTAATCTGTGTTGAATATTTTTGCATGGTGAATTTAATTTGTTCATGTCTTGATGTTTCAATTATTTGATTAAATTTTAATTCCACGTTTAAATCGATTCATTAGAAGGTTCTTCGATTTTCAATCCAAATTCGAGCCAAATTAGAATTCATGCATGTTTAATTTTTTAATTGCATTTAATTCAATTAATTAAGTGCATTAGAATTTTACATTCAAATTCCCAATTTTTCATTCAAATTGAATTCTTAGAACATCTCATTTCTTCGGTGAATTTTGTCCCATCGAAATTAGAAGCATCTCTTTCTTTCAGAGTGATACTGAGAGTTGGATTTCCAAGGTTTCATTTCGAAATCCTTAATTTGGATCCGAGGATCTCGAGTCTAAAACCATTATTTCATGTTGATGGTTTAAGTAAGCATTAAACTCAATCTTTGCTTTAAGATCCTATAGGATCTCTCTCAAACCATGTCGCAGCTGGCATGAAATTTGGGGGAATTGCAAGGTTTGCTCCCTTTCTTTGGTCCCTACACCTTTGGACATTAGTTAAAAACAGAAATTCATTTTTAATTAGGGAGAATACCAATTGTGAATGCCATCATCCTATTTCCTTCCAGCATCATTCTACTGTTCATTGTTTTGAAAAAGTAGATTCTTCACCAGTTTCTGGGAAATTAACCTAGGTTCATAGCCTCAAAGTCATAGATGATTTATTGTTCATTGGGCCTAGATTCGTCAATAAGAAGATTCAGTAAAGTTTGACTAGGAAAGGTAACGTACTTGGGTCAACATCTAGGCTTTGGTCGTCCACAAATTCCATTTCCTAGGCCTTCCGACACAACTCATAAGACAGTTTGAAAATTTCATCTGTCAAAACCGCAACATCTTCATTGCAACAACTAGATTCAAAATCAAAATATCCACAATCAAAATCTCACTGGAATAATAATTTCTTCCAACCACCTCATCAAATTCATCAACCAAAGACTAGACATCTTCATTAATGTCCATTGGGAATGTCTATTTTGAACTACTCCTGCCACCCTCTCCCTAGCTTTGGATCTTCATTGTAGAATTTAAGATATGTCAAGTGGATTGCCCACACAGCATCTAGAGGAAAGGCTTCAAGGTGCTGCATGTATAAATCGCACATGCCCTCTTTTCTCCACAGCCATTTCATTTTCCTCATATTTCGCCTCTCATTCACCAATTAGGACTGCACTCTATCCCATTTCTTTGGTTAAAATACGGGAAAAAGTCAACTTCAAGACAAAAATGCCCAAATTCTCTAGAAGATGTTCAAATTCCAAGCATGATGCTGCTACCAAGTTTTCTACCTACAGAGGACTCCATAAGGTCATGGCACGATGACTCCAAGAAGGAGAAATAATACTACCAATCAAGAAGAGCTCCCTCCTCGAATTTTTTAGCCAACCAAAGCAAGGTCTACCACCATCCTAGAGACTATGAATCTCCCAGCTTGAGATCTTTTGCTAACCTCTCAATAGTTAGAAGGATGACATCAAGGAAATATGGCGATCAAGTTACTAGTCAACTATTTGAGATTCTTGAAAATTGATGTCAAAGCAATCCACCTCCTCAATGATAAGCTACCATTTTTATCCATAGGTCCCTTGCCTGAGTAGATGCTAAAACAGTATTAACAAAGGATTGTGCTCCCTCTCTACTGCTGTAACCAACCAAAAGGACCTCATAACCTTTAACTGATGACCTTAATGCAACAATCCTGAAATGAAGTACCATTTTTGCTCTTTCAGATTTAAACTCCACTGTGGTTGGCATTCATGAGGAAAGAGTCAAGGGGGTTTCGTGTTAAAAGGTCTCAGTGATTTATCAAATCAAGCTTTTTTCACCAAAAAACTCTTTTTATTGAACATGGAGTATATGTTGCCCTCAACGTTGTTGGCATCCAAACAGCAAAGATCCTCCAATTGATATCCCTTTTTGTGGCATAAAAGCATTTTCTTCCAAATGTGCCATGTAAACAAAAACTTCCTCAAGGAGATTATGGATGAACAAGTTGTCTAAGAGCCTTTTTCTTGTTGAATCTGTCTTTTCTATAAACATGAAACCAACCTTCCACTTCCTCCACTATTTCTCTTTCAACAAGCCTTCCTACACAAGTTCATGTCTCACCTTCTCTCTCCTCCTTGTTCCTTAGGTTTATCTCCTATACAAAGTTAAATATTATAAAAGGAAGGGAAAAAAATAGATACAGTAATGGTGACACAAACAAGTGTGCTCAAATGGATGCATGGGTAACATGGAAAGATAGATTTATAAATGCACAAACATTACAATTCTTTTAAAGTAAAAAGGGTTTATTACATAAGTAAAAGGGCAAAAGATCCCTAATACAAAGAATTGAAATATTACAAGCAGAAGGTACTTGGACAATAAGGAGGCTTAAAGACTTGGTTAGACACAATAGAGGAAGACATGATAGATTGTAGACTAACAACGGATATCATTTTTAATAAGTTTTATTAGAAAGATAGAATCCAAAAAGTCAACTGCCTATAACAATAATCATGATGCAAGCATCCCCATGCAATATATTCTTGCCCAATATATTAAAGGATTAAACCCCAAGGGGCTATCCCAACTGGTTTGGGTAAAAGACCTCTAGAGGGAGGTCTTGGGTTCAAACCTTGGGAGCCCCAATGAAGGGCCACTTCCCATGGGGGTTTATTCCCCATCGAAGAACCCAACGTATGTGTGCAAGGAGGTGTGCATACGTCCTGAAGGATTAATTGGGTGCGACGCTTGGACATCTTCGGTCATAAAATATATATATATATATATATATATATATTAAAGGATTATGATATTTGATTTGCTCAAGCAAACATACTCCTTGACTCAAGAAGACCTTGTAGAATATCATTTTTATCAAGGCGAAGCCATATATCCCATCCTTCTAGTGATTTTTTTTGGAATTGCAACTTCAATAAGGTACAAGACATGCACAAGGAAAAATGACACAACAAGCAAAAAAAAACAACTTACAAAAAGAAAATAACAAGAACCCAAGTGGAGGTTGGCCTGACAGTCAAGACACTCCTGTCAGGAAGGGAGGTCTTGGGATCGATTCACACTCAACACCCCTCTGGGCCACTCCTTGTAGTTGTTTACCCGGTGTGTGTCGAATTGCGAGGCTGCCACATACTCCAGGGACTAGTGAGGTTAAAATGTTCCTTGTCCCTCTAATACAGGTGAGACCCCTGGACACCTTGGTCATAAAAAAAAAAAGAAAAAAACAAACAGCCACCAAGAACAACAATAAACAAAGGGGGGGCACAAGGGCAATCCCACATCGGATATGCCCAGGAAGGTTTTGGTTTTATAAGTGGGGACGGGGAACCTTGGGAGCGGCTAGCCCTTTCGAATTTCAGAGCAAATCGAGGCACTATCGTGTGGGATCAGGACTCCCTCTGGCATGTAGACCCTACACAAAAGAGGTGTGAGTCCCCTGGCAAAGGACACCAGGGATTGGGTCGGGGATCCTGTATGACTAGGGCTCCCCTTGACTCGTGTTACACGAAGAGGAGGTGTGGGTCCCCCTGGAGAAGATGTTAGGGATTGGGTCAGGGAGCTTGTCACGAGGGCAATCCCACATCAGATATGCCTTGTGGGTCTTGGATTTATAAGCAAGGGCAGAGAACCATGGGAGCGGATAGAATTTTGAGTGTGGAATGTGATAGTTGGCACTCTTAACTAGATTTGGCAAGTTATTTCAAACAATTGATTGCCTATCTAACGCCATAGGACTAGAATCCACAATCTTGTGGTTGCAATAATGAGCACTTGCCATTGTCCATAAAATCATGTATGATCAAAACAGTGAAGCACAAAAAAAAAAAGGACTTGACAAACCTGATGATCCTCAATAGCCTGGAGTAATTCCTCTCGATATGGATAGATAGGGAGAGTTTTTCTCTCATCCTGATTCAAGAGAAATGAGAAGATCAGAAACATAATGCTCTAGAAAAATCCATTAGCACAAGCTAGTTTCTTTTTCTCCCAAATGGTAACATTGCTCAAACCCACAACTTTTTAAGTTTTCAGTGAGCCCTAGCCAAGTGTGCTTACAAGTTGCTGTCTACATTTCATAATTGAGAAACAAAAGCATCAATCTCACAAGTATAGCACCACAAGGCATACAACAAATGATTCATTATGTTAAACAAGAAAACATATAAATACTATGTGAACTGCAGCAAAGTAGGTAAAATTTAGAAAAGCGAGTATGTTAAAGGGGGGACAAAAGGAATTCTGACCTGAAGCTTCTGCACCATTGATTTCAGACTAAAATCCTCAGTCATCTCAGTGGGCAATTCACCTTCATACTGTTTAGTGAAATGTAATCACATTAAAACAAACCTTACGAATGAACATCACAAGGTTCCCAACTTAAGTAAATTTATAACCACCATCGATGCAGGTGGTTTCCTGGACATACCTTATCACCATCCATGACAGACGCCTTGATAAATTCAATTTGATCCTCAAAAACATACCTAACATGTGCATAGTAATCAATTACGATAAAGAAAGTTGAGTTGGCTTACAGTTTAAGATTTAAGTCCAATTGGGAACAATTTAAATATATAGAAGAAAAAAGGAATTGACTATGTAGTGAGAAAAGAAAACATTTGATTGCATACTGATAATCTTCGGAAGTTTGTTTTTTATCCTTTGAGCCAAACTTTAGTGTCGCCTTTCCTGGAAAAAGGATTAAGAACACAATGTGATGAAAAAAAAAAAAAATTAATCCATTTGACAAATAGTCCACCAAAAGAATTTTTTTTTTTTGAAAGGTAGTCCACCAAAAGAATTTATTTATATTTTTTTTTATGGCACAACTACTAATCTGACATTTTTATGGAACAAGGGAGTTGGTTGGGCATCTTTACGATTATTGTATAATAAATAGGCCATGTTTAGGAATGACATTACCATCATCATCATCTGGCCATTTACCCCATCAATCTATGGTAGGCTTTCATATTTAGATTTGGCAAATTCTTTCCATGGACCGACTGTCCTATTTGACGCCTATAGGACTTGAACTCATAACCTCTAGACTACAATCATGAGCCTTGACCAGTTTTGCTACAGGTTCTTGTCTCAATGGACATGTGATAGTTAAAAACGAAAATGAAGTGCAGAATTCACACTTTATAGGTGAGGTAGCTTCGCCAAATAGAAAATGCAGAATCAACAAGCACTGTGTAGCGCCATGAGGCGTGTATAAACAATTTAAACAAATTGACTTGTTCAACCCAAGCTACAAAACACAGTGGAATCCAACAAAATAGGGCAATTTCTTCATTTTTGCATCAAATTCTATATTGACCTTTTGGCCTATTTTTAAGCCCTGCTTCAAGTGGTCTAACTATATTACATATTTACATTGATGATATACATTTGCAATGATCTCCGGTATTAAGCAGTTAAGCACTTCCTCGTCTTCATATAAAAGATTTGGGTATTATTATTTACTTTGTCTCAGTTATGATTATTTGATAACATCCCTCAGATCTATGTCATACCTTTATTGAGGAAAGTGTGACAATGAGTGAAAATGTGCTCCATAGACTACCATATATAATTCCCATTTTGCGATAGTTCAGATCACTTTACTAGAATTTACTGATAAATTTATTGTCTGTACTAAGATATGATTAAACTAGGATTGCAGATACTAGTTGGATCTTACCTAAAAGTGAGTCATTTATGTGTGTATATATAGTGAATCATAGAGGAATACACAAAATACAAACAAGAAAATCATCATGATGTTTTCTGTTTTTCCCCCATTTTGTTGCAAGGAAACTCAGACCCTAACAAGTAGGAGGGTCATATGGTTTGACTGGACAGGAGTGACCCACCCAATGAGACTCGCTCAATCCCTAGGTTCTAGAACAATGAAATCAAACTGCATATTTTTTTCACTAATAGTAAGTGATTGAAAAAATTATGGGGAAAAGAAAAGGAATCAAGATTCTTTAATGTCAGTTTCATTGTTTAATGCGGTGCCTTCTCCAACAAGAACCATTTAATAATCCAAATTCATTGATAAATTTTATATAGAGAATTTTGATTTGTAAAATTATATAGGAACTTAATTTGGAACCTTGTACTTCTGGGTAATTTTGGAACAGAAAATGAAAATAATTTTAACCACAAACTACAACGGTTTTTATTGATGCACTATTTTCACCGTATATCATGTCATTTACCAATTTGATGCTCCTCCCATGCTTCCTGTTCTGCAAATGGGTTCATCTTATCTCCAGCACCCGTGTCTCTGGACAAGTAAAAAAATGGCTTGAGATATCAGCACAATGTAAATGAGTCATGGTATTAAGTTTCCCAGTCTGCATACTGATAGAACACACTAGATGAATTTTGCACAATGTGTATGCAAACTTGTTTTTTCTATAAGTCATACACATGTTGAAGTGATGACAATCCAGTTTATCCTGAGTAAGGAACAGACCTGTATCGCTGCTGAGCAACAGCAAACCTTTTCTCCTGATTTACACCGCCATCTTGATCATAGGCGTCAGGCATCCGATACTGCATATCAGAATACATGTAAATTCACCATTATCTCTCAAAAGAAACAGAATAGAATTAAATATAACCCATCAACAGAGATACAAATATTTGAATGTTGGACAAGAATAATAAAAAATATCAACTGCCGGGCTAAGAAAACTATATAAAATAAAGCAGTAAGAAAAGATACATAAAATTCTTGCAAAGCAAACATCATTCAAAGGATCATCAGATTTCCAATCATTATTCTCTTACCAAGAGGACAGAATATTTGAAAATTGTTTCCAATTCAGTTGTTAGATTATGGATCTTCCTGATGTAGTTGTAAGATTATATAGGATTGCATTGTACATCCAAAATGCCCCTGGGTTCTTGTAATATTCACTCAAAATACGCTTTTGTTATTAGTTTAGTATCTCAAAGCATGCCTAAAATATGGTTATCCAATGTTGGGTTAATTCATCATCAAAGACTTCATCCCAGCTCCCTAAGATCAATTTTTTAAATTCTGCATTTACACATATATCAACAATCAAGTTCTTTTTTTTTTTGAAAGGAACAAACAATCAAGTTCTTTGTCACCCCATATTGTATTATATCATGTCCTAACACCTCAATCAACGGCATTCCCCTTCTCCTAGATGGTCCTGAACTGTGTGAAACTGCTCTAGCAAAGAGATATAGATAAGAGAGGGAGAAAGAAATATGCTACAAAAAAAACCTAACAGATCTGATGAGCCGATGCCACCGGGTTCTGGTGATGAACAGTAACTCCAGCACGAGAAATAGTATAGACATCAGTTCTGACTGATACTTCTGACTGATACCATGTAGAAAGTAAGGAGAAAGAATGAAGAAGAAAAGGGATATATAGATGGTGGAAAGTGTAACACCCCAATTTCTCAATGAAATGGAAAATTACGAAAATGCCCCTGAGTTGTTAAATTAATTATTTTGTGATGTGAAGAAAGGAAATAGTGTGGCCCATTGCTCAAATTAAAATTATATGAGCATATTATGAATGTTAAGTTTGACTGGTTGGGTAATTTTCATCATTTGGGTCAAAAATGGCTAAATGGGTCAAAGGGCCCAAATGGGACCCATCGGGTCAAAATGGATGATTTGACCGTTTTGTGAATTTAAATTAAATGGGGTTAAGCTTATTTGATTGGAAATCAAGTAGAGAAGAAATGGGTAGGCCTGACCCATATGCAAAAACAAATTACAAATGACCAAAATACCCATAATTGGGTCATGGAGTCAAAAACGGGTCAAGGAGCCAAAAGTGGACCCAACGGGTCAGGTTGACTAGTTTGACCACGGATGACCGTGTGGGCCCTCAATGGAACTCAAGTGTGAGATAATTCAGCTTGAGTTGGACTGATTTGGAGTGAGTCTAAATTAAGAAAAGAGTTGACTCAAAGATGGAGCATTAAATGTGATGAGTTGGGTTCGAATAAAAATATCTTGAGTTGGGTGAGTCAAAATGGAAATCCAAGGGACTGTAAATCAGTGAGTTTAATGGGAATTTGAAGAGGTTGGCTGGTCTCAAACCAACCAAAACAAGTCCCACACGTTGGGGACTTGTTTTGGTGAGTTCCATGGTGAATGGTTAATGAAATGCATGGGTTTGAGGTGAGTTGCTTGGGAATTTGAATGGCTGCATGGGTAGCTGCCAAGGGGTGCCTTGGAGGGCACCCAATGCCCATCGTTTTGTGCATGAGTTGATGAGGAAGTGGAGGGGTGTTGATGGCTAAAATACAAAACCAATGAACACCATCACTTGGCCAATTTATCATTGCAAAGCCTAAGATTTTCCTCATCTCTCTCTCCCTCTCTCCTCTCTCCAATTCGTTGTTCTTCTTGGCTGGAACAGCAGAGGTTTTGGCATCAAATATTCAAGCACAAAACAGCAAAAGAAAAGAAGAAATAAAAGGGAGAAAACAAGGATCAAAGACAAGGAGGAAGTTTGGAAAATTTGGTAAGTATCTTTATGATTTTTTGGTTTAAAAACATAAAACAAGTAGGGGATGTATTGGGCCATGGTCATGGCCGAATACACCAATATTTAACCTTGATTATGGAGGATTTAAAATGGTGAAAATAACCATTGGGTTCGGCCACCATGGAGGGCCGAACCCCATGTAAAAGATTGCATGGTTTTCATGTTTTGGAAACATGAAAACCATGGGTTTTATGGACTGATTTTTGGGGTCATTTTGTGGCCGAAATAAGTAAGGTTTTAAAGTGTGATGATAAGGTTTAAAGGATGGAAATTGAGAACATGGAGTTCGGCCACTTTGGATGACCGAACCCCATGGAAACAATTGGTTGGTTTGGATGGTTTTTGGAATTTAAAACTATACAAGTATAGGACTGTTTTTAGATGTTTTATTGGACATAAAATGTATGTTTTAAAAAGGTTAAAACATGGACTTGAAGGTCATCAAGGACTGAAGGTTATATGGTCTAAATCAGTGGATTAAAGGAGTGGAAATGGACCATTGGGTTCGGCCACTTTGGGTGGCCGAACCCCATGGAAAAAGTTGATTAGTGTGTATGGTTTTTGAAATTTAAAACCATGCACGTTGGGACTGTTTTTACATATGTTATTAGATTTAAAATACATGTTTAAAAGAGGGTTTCTAAGAGGTATAAAGGCAGTAAAAGGGTACTGATATTGCATGATTTAAATAACACCTAATGCATGTTTGAAGGATCAATTCATGGACATAGGGTTCGGCCAACTTGAATGGCCGTACCCCATGAAAGAGATTGATGATTGTTGTGAAATTAAAGAGTTAGAAACCATGCACTACCATGGGGTTTCTATAGGATTTTAAATAGAATTATGTTTGCTGTTTTTATGCCTAAGATACATGATAAATGATGAAAGATCATTAGAAGAATTGGATTCAAAGAACCATGAGGTTCGGCCATGTGAGTGGCCGAACCCCATGGGTTACTTTATGATTTTTATTTGGTTTATATATGGTTATGCTTACTGATTGGGTTCTATGATTTTGACTCAAGAATCATGTATGTATCTATGTACTTAATATCAGTAAATAACCAAGCACGTTGATGGACTTTATGCTAATTCATGATGAATGGGTTAAATAGGCTAAACTTATGAGTAGTAGTTGGTAATGGTTCTATGTTGATTTAAAAGGTTTAAAATACCCTAATGGAGAACCATATGGTAATGGATAAAAGAACCATTGGGTTCGGCCAAATGTATGGCCGAACCCCATGGAGTAAGTTTGGTGGATTAAAGATTGGATGACTAAGTAGATTGGTTGGAACCAATGGCAAAAATTGTAAATATGGGCAATAATGGAAGGACTTGAAAGAAGGACCAAATCAAGATGTTTTGGGTCTTATATGTGAATGGACATTTAAGTGACAATATGATTTACTGATTATTGTATCACAAGGTGACGAGAGTTGAACGACGAACGAGTCGTGACCGGATAAAGCCTAAGAAAGAACGGACGCTGAAGTGATTCTTCAGTAGGTTTCCTACCTTTATTGTAACCACTATTCCATATGCTGTTTTACGTTGATTTCGATAACTTATATCTTTGTAAAGTTATGTTTTTAAATGACATGTTTGCATAGACATCTCATGCATGGCATGGGATGATGGTGTTGTAACCGGAGGCCACACTCCGTCGGGGCGTCCGAAAGACCACTGTGGGGTACCCTGATGATGAGAATCCCATCAGGAGGAATCCGGAGGCCACACTCTGTCGGGGCGTCCGAAAGACCACTGTGGGTTACCTTGACGATGAGAATCCCGTCAAGTGATGGCTATGTTGAATGGTGATGGGTGGGACTCATTACATGTTCATTTCATACATATCATGTTTTTATGGAATTTTGTCTCACATGTATTATTATTATATTATTTGCATGATTTTGACTAACCATGTGGTAGCCCTATTCGGAAACACTACTGGGCACGTTGATCTAACGCCCTATCTATATCCTTAGTGGATGATGCAGGGAAATGAAAGAACGTGGTTGGAGAAGAGGACCAAGCACGGAAACTTGGGCGGTTTGAATGATTTTGAATGGACTATTCATGGATGTGTTATTTGAATTATTTGGACAATGTAATTTGGTAACTAGATTTGTTGGCATGTAATAAGTAGATAAGTAGATGCTGTGGATTGGTTTATTTTAGATGGTTGGATTGAATGGTAGATTAATATTAGTTAGTAATTTTGGAGAATAAGATTATGTACTTTGCTATCTAATATTGGAAAAATTGGAATAGTCATAGGTTCTATTACAACCTCAGTTAGAATAAAACTAAGTTAATTCCGCAAGTTATATATATACCATGTGCGGATCAGTTTTATGGACTTAGTTCATACGCACATGGGCTTGGCCAATTAAGGGTCGAATTTAGAGATCCGAACTGAACTCGCGTCGTGACACTCCGCCCCGATCACATGATTATTAAAAAAAAAAAAAACTCTGAAAATTAGAGTGAAAAGGGCGGGGTGTTACAGTTGGTATCAGAGCGAAACGGGAAGTTGAATCTTCCGAAGTAAGATTAAGACGGTTTCATGTCTCACTGACGGATAAGAATCCCAACTGATCGACTCTTCAGAGTCCGCTGACTGGGGGCCGGATTAATTTACTTCGTGGACTCAGACTGAACAAATCAATTTGAGAACAACAGTGAAAGATAGCAAAAGTACAGTATTATAATTGATTTATCAAACGTAGCAAAATAGGATATACATCCCCCAATATTCCCCAAATTGAGAAAACAAACAAATAGGGATTTAGAAACTTCCCAAAAACAAAAGAAAACCAAGTTTGCTTATTTGGAAATCTCCCCAAAAATTGTGAAAACACAAACTGTATGAAGAAACTAAGTCAATTATATTTTCATGACTTAGGAAATGGCACCAAAAAGAAAGATTTTACAAAGCAAGAAAGGGAAAGAAAAAGAGATACCACTCGTTCAGTATGAAGAAGGAAGGGAAAGATCTCCACCAGAGGAAGAGTCACATCATTCTGAAAGGTCACATCACTCTGAAAAGTCACACCATTCAGAAGAGTCTCATCATTCTCGGGGAGAAAGGAAGGAGCGGGAATACTCATCTCGGAAGGAGGGAGAAGGGAACAGTGGTGTACATATACCACATGTGCCGCCTGAGCTTCAGGGCTTAGTCCAAGAAGTGGTAACCTCTGTACTCCAGCAAAATATGAATGGGAGTGAAAGTTCCAGGGATGCCAGTGACCGGAGTATGGCACGAGAATTTCAACAACAGCGTCCTCCCTACTTCAAAGGGAAGGAAGGGGCTGTCGGAGCCGAGCATTGGCTGAAGAAGATCACTCAGATCTTAAAATTACTTAAGATCTCGAGTCATGCTGACAGGATTCTATTGGCTACTTCACAATTGATAGAAGATGCCGGTAAATGGTGGGAGGTGGTGGAGAAGCAGAGGGCACTCATACCAGTTAGGGAGAGGACGGCCATGACATGGAATGAGTTTTCAACAACCTTTCTGGAACACTACTTTCCAGAGGAGGAGAAGGAGCGACAGACGGAACTTTTTCTGTCCTTGGTACAGGGCTCTATGACGGTGGCAGAGTATCACCGTGAATTTCTCAGTTTATCCATTTATGCATTCTATATGGTGGACACAGAACTTCGCAAGGCAAGAAAGTTTGAGAGGGGTCTACGGCCAAACATCAGGGCCAAAGTGACCATATTTAAGTGCACCAAATTGGCTGAGGTGGTCAGCAAGGCCACAATAGCAGAACAGGAGTTGAATGCAATGGTGCGGTTTGACAACCGCCGAACTCCAAGTGGGAGGGGTGGGTTGCAGCCCAACAAGAGGTTCCGTCCGAACTTCAGTAGACCCTCACCATCTACAGGGTCCACGGGGGGCTTTCGTCCCAATCAGCCCTCCCCATCTGCATCAGTCACCCAGTCATTCAGAGGGGTGAACAACTGTTTCCACTGTGATCAGCCGGGTCACTTCAAGAGAGACTGTCCAAAGCTCAATAAGCTCTCATATTCCAGAGGATCTTTCCGTCCACCAACTAGGCCAACTAACTCCCGAGGAGGCAGGACTTATAATCAGGCGGGTCGGGCGCCTAATCCTACCGGATCTGGACGACTATTTGCTCTGGAACCTCCTGAGGATGTGGATCATTCTGTGATTCAAGGTATGGCCGTTGTCAATAGTTCTTATGCTTATGCATTGTTTGATTCTGGAGCATCGCACTCTTTTATATCTGCATCCTTTATAACTGCTACTGGAACACTAGTTCAAAAGCTGTCCACCACACTCACAGTAGTATCCCCTGTTGGAGACACGTCTTTGGGACTCATATGCACGGCCATAAATACAGAACTCGCTGGACTCAGATTTGAGTTCAATTATCTGGTACTCGACATGACTGAGTACGATATTATATTTGGCATGGACTGGTTGGCTGGTTATGAAGCCAATATTGATTGTTATCGCCGAAGAGTGACATTTTGGTCACCCGAGGGAAAGCAGTATATAGTTCGTGCCGACAAGTAAAGCAAACTGCAGGAAGGGTTGCATCATTTGGTGTTGAACAATATTGTCATCAACAAAGCACCAGTCACTGAACTTCCAGCAATTGTGAAAGAATTTGTTGATGTCTTTCCAAAAGAACTCCCTGGTATACCGCCTATGAGGGAGCTCAATTTTGAGATCAAGCTGTATCCTGGTACCTCACCAGTGTCTCTACCCCATTATCGGATGGCACCAGCAGAAATGTCTGAGTTGAAGAAGCAGCTTGATGAGTTACTCAGACTAGGTTGCATTCGGAACAGCACATCATCATGGGGAGCTCCAGTGTTGTTCGTGAAAAAGAAGGATGGTTCACTCAGAATGTGTGTGGACTACCGGAAGTTGAATCAGCTAACTGTCCGGAACAAGTATCCTCTACCCAGGATCGATGATTTATTCGATCAGTTGAGGGGATCCAGTCACTTTTCCAAGATTGACCTGATGTCCGGTTATCATCAAATCCGGGTCAGAGAGGAAGATATCGAGAAGACAGCTTTCAGAACACGGTATGGACTATTTGAATTTGTAGTCATGCCTTTTGGGCTTACCAACGCGCCGGCTGTGTTCATGGACTTAATGAACAGAATCTTTCGTCCATATCTAGATCGGTTTGTTATAGTGTTCATTGACGATATCCTGATCTATTCCAAGAGTCAGGAGGATCATGCTGAGCATCTACGAATAGTACTGAACACCTTGAGACAGAACCAGTTGTATGCCAAAGCAAGCAAATGCAAATTTTGGCTATCTGAGGTCAAATTTTTAGGGCATGTTATAACAGCTAATGGTATAGCCGTTGATCCGGCTAAGGTGGCAGCAGTAAGCGAGTGGAAAGCACCAAAGAATGTCACTGAAATCCGTTGCTTTCTGGGTTTGGCTGGATATTATCGGAAGTTTATCATGGACTTCTCCAAAATTGCATCCCCATTGACTCGACTCACGCAGAAGGGAGTCAAATATGAGTGGTCAGAGTTGTGCAATCAGAGATTTGAGGAGCTGAAAGAGAGACTTACAACTGCTCCTATTTTAGTTTTGCCGGAAAGAGGCAAAGGTTATTAAGTACAATGTGATGCATCAGGAGAGGGACTGGGATGTTCACTCATGCAACGTGATCGGGTGGTGGCATATGGTTCAAGACAACTAAAGATACATGAACGCCTCTACCCCACACATGATCTGGAATTAGCTGCGGTGGTCTTCGCTCTCAAAAGCTGGAGGCACTATCTATATGGTGAGAAGTTTGAAGTATTTTCAGATCACAAGAGCTTGAAGTATTTATTTGATCAGAAAGAGCTCAACCAGAGGCAGCGCAGATGGATGGAATATCTGGCGGACTATGAATTTGCGCTCCGATATCATCCGGGAAAGGCCAACAAGGTGGCGGATGCTCTCAGCCGCATGTCTCATGCATCAGTGGCATGTTTGATCAGGACCGAATGGGAGATGTTGAATTCCATTCGTGAGTTTAATCTATACATCACAAACCATGGGAGTATGTACAATTTGATCATACGATCCAACATGGTTACAAAGATTGAACAGGAGCAGCGAACAGATCCAGAAATGGCAGAGACATGGGCTAAGATGTCTATTGGCGAGGTTGTACCGGATTGGGAATTACGACCAGGACAGGGTCTTATGTTCCGGGGTAGAATTTATGTGCCAAGAAGCTACAGAAAAGAATTACTGATAGAGGCACATCAGAGCAAGCTCTCCATTCATCCGGGTAGCACAAAAATGTATCATGACTTAAAAAGACATTATTGGTGGCATGGACTCAAGAAGGATGTTGCAGATTTCGTGGCTCATTGTTTAACTTGTCAGCAGGTTAAGACGGAACATCAGAAGCCACCAGGGTTACTCAAACCCTTAGCAGTGCCAGAATGGAAATGGGAGCACATTTCCATGGACTTTGTGACGGGGTTGCCGAGGTCCTCGAAGGGCAATGACGCTATATGGGTTGTGGTAGACCGACTGACCAAGTCCGCGCATTTTATTCTTATCAAAATGACGGATTCATCAGAGACATTGGGTCGGAGATATATCAAAGACATCATCAGATTACATGGTATCCCAGGGACTATAGTGTCTGATAGAGATGGCCGATTCACCGGCAGGGTATGGCAGAGCATGCAGTCGGCCATGGGGACCGATCTACTTATTAGCACAGCATTCCATCCACAGACCGATGGACAATCGGAAAGAACAATACAAACGTTGGAGGACATGTTGAGGGCGTGCATGCTAGACTTCAAAGGTGGATGGGAGGATCATTTGCCATTGGTGGAGTTTTCTTATAACAATAGCTACCAAGCAAGTCTTCAGATGGCACCATTCGAAGCTTTGTATGGTAGACCATGCAGGTCACCAGTGTGCTGGATCGAGGTCGGCGAACCTGCGCTGATAGGACCCGAGTTGGTTGCCGAAACTACTGCACAGATCCAGTTTATACGTCAACATTTGTTGACTGCACAGAGTCGGCAAAAGAGCTATGCTGATAAGAGGAGGAGGTTTCTCGAATTTGAAGTGGGAGACATGGTATTCTTGAAGGTCTCGCCACGAAAAGGGCACATGAGATTTGGGAAGAAAGGAAAATTGTCGCCAAGATATGTGGGACCGTTTTCAATTATCAGAAGGATGGGAGATGTAGCCTATCAGTTGGCACTTCCTTCGCAATTGGCGTCTCTACATGATGTATTCCATGTGTCGATGCTAAGGAAATACTATCCGGATCCGTCCCATGTTTTAAATGTTCAAGATATTGAAGTACAAAGTGACGTGACGTACGTCGAGAAGCCGGTCAGGATAGTGGAGACCGAACAAAGGGTGTTGCGAAACAGAGCGATTCAGTTCGTAAAAGTGGTATGGGACCGTCATGGTGATGAAGAGGCCACGTGGGAACTTGAGTCGGAGATGAGAACAGCTCACCCTGAATTATTTGTGTAATTCATTGAGAACCCTACTTCACTCGATTTTCGGGACGAAAATTTTAAAAAGAGGGTTATATTGTAACACCCCAATTTCTCAATGAAATGGAAAATTAGCAAAATGCCCCTGAGTTGTTAAATTAATTATTTTGTGATGTGAAGAAAGGAAATAGTGGGGCCCATTGCTCAAATTAAAATCATATGAGCATATTATGAATGTTAAGTTTGACTGGTTGGGTAATTTTCATCATTTGGGTCAAAAATGGCTAAATGGGTCAAAAGGCCCAAATGGGACCCATCGGGTCAAAATAGATGATTTGACCATTTTGTGAATTTAAATTAAATGGGGTTAAGCTTATTTGATTGGAAATCAAGTAGAGAAGAAATGGGTAGGCCTGACCCATATGCAAAAACAAATTACAAATGACCAAAATACCCATAATTGGGTCATGGAGTCAAAAACGGGTCAAGGAGCCAAAAGTGGACCCAACGGGTCAGGTTGACTAGTTTGACCACGGATGACCGTGTGGGCCCTCAATGGAACTCAAGTGTGAGATAATTCAGCTTGAGTTGGACTGATTTGGAGTGAGTCTAAATTAAGAAAAGAGTTGACTCAAAGATGGAGCATTAAATGTGATGAGTTGGGTTCGAATAAAAATATCTTGAGTTGGGTGAGTCAAAATGGAAATCCAAGGGACTGTAAATCAGTGAGTTTAATGGGAATTTGAAGAGGTTGGCTGGTCTCAAACCAACCAAAACAAGTCCCACACGTTGGGGACTTGTTTTGGTGAGTTCCATGGTGAATGGTTAATGAAATGCATGGGTTTGAGGTGAGTTGCTTGGGAATTTGAATGGCTGCATGGGTAGCTGCCAAGGGGTGCCTTGGAGGGCACCCAATGCCCATCGTTTTGTGCATGAGTTGATGAGGAAGTGGAGGGGTGTTGATGGCTAAAATACAAAACCAATGAACACCATCACTTGGCCAATTTATCATTGCAAAGCCTAAGATTTTCCTCATCTCTCTCTCCCTCTCTCCTCTCTCCAATTCGTTGTTCTTCTTGGCTGGAACAGCAGAGGTTTTGGCATCAAATATTCAAGCACAAAACAGCAAAAGAAAAGAAGAAATAAAAGGGAGAAAACAAGGATCAAAGACAAGGAGGAAGTTTGGAAAATTTGGTAAGTATCTTTATGATTTTTTGGTTTAAAAACATAAAACAAGTAGGGGATGTATTGGGCCATGGTCATGGCCGAATACACCAATATTTAACCTTGATTATGGAGGATTTAAAATGGTGAAAATAACCATTGGGTTCGGCCACCATGGAGGGCCGAACCCCATGTAAAAGATTGCATGGCTTTCATGTTTTGGAAACATGAAAACCATGGGTTTTATGGACTGATTTTTGGGGTCATTTTGTGGCCGAAATAAGTAAGGTTTTAAAGTGTGATGATAAGGTTTAAAGGATGGAAATTGAGAACATGGAGTTCGGCCACTTTGGATGACCGAACCCCATGGAAACAATTGGTTGGTTTGGATGGTTTTTGGAATTTAAAACTATACAAGTATAGGACTGTTTTTAGATGTTTTATTGGACATAAAATGTATGTTTTAAAAAGGTTAAAACATGGACTTGAAGGTCATCAAGGACTGAAGTTTATATGGTCTAAATCAGTGGATTAAAGGAGTGGAAATGGACCATTGGGTTCGGCCACTTTGGGTGGCCGAACCCCATGGAAAAAGTTGATTAGTGTGTATGGTTTTTGAAATTTAAAACCATGCACGTTGGGACTGTTTTTACATATGTTATTAGATTTAAAATACATGTTTAAAAGAGGGTTTCTAAGAGGTATAAAGGCAGTAAAAGGGTACTGATATTGCATGATTTAAATAACACCTAATGCATGTTTGAAGGATCAATTCATGGACATAGGGTTCGGCCAACTTGAATGGCCGTACCCCATGAAAGAGATTGATGATTGTTGTGAAATTAAAGAGTTAGAAACCATGCACTACCATGGGGTTTCTATAGGATTTTAAATAGAATTATGTTTGCTGTTTTTATGCCTAAGATACATGATAAATGATGAAAGATCATTAGAAGAATTGGATTCAAAGAACCATGAGGTTCGGCCATGTGAGTGGCCGAACCCCATGGGTTACTTTATGATTTTTATTTGGTTTATATATGGTTATGCTTACTGATTGGGTTCTATGATTTTGACTCAAGAATCATGTATGTATCTATGTACTTAATATCAGTAAATAACCAAGCACGTTGATGGACTTTATGCTAATTCATGATGAATGGGTTAAATAGGCTAAACTTATGAGTAGTAGTTGGTAATGGTTCTATGTTGATTTAAAAGGTTTAAAATACCCTAATGGAGAACCATATGGTAATGGATAAAAGAACCATTGGGTTCGGCCAAATGTATGGCCGAACCCCATGGAGTAAGTTTGGTGGATTAAAGATTGGATGACTAAGTAGATTGGTTGGAACCAATGGCAAAAATTGTAAATATGGGCAATAATGGAAGGACTTGAAAGAAGGACCAAATCAAGATGTTTTGGGTCTTATATGTGAATGGACATTTAAGTGACAATATGATTTACTGATTATTGTATCACAAGGTGACGAGAGTTGAACGACGAACGAGTCGTGACCGGATAAAGCCTAAGAAAGAACGGACGCTGAAGTGATTCTTCAGTAGGTTTCCTACCTTTATTGTAACCACTATTCCATATGCTGTTTTACGTTGATTTCGATAACTTATATCTTTGTAAAGTTATGTTTTTAAATGACATGTTTGCATAGACATCTCATGCATGGCATGGAATGATGGTGTTGTAACCGGAGGCCACACTCCGTCGGGGCGTCCGAAAGACCACTGTGGGGTACCCTGATGATGAGAATCCCATCAGGAGGAATCCGGAGGCCACACTCTGTCGGGGCGTCCGAAAGACCACTGTGGGTTACCTTGACGATGAGAATCCCGTCAAGTGATGGCTATGTTGAATGGTGATGGGTGGGACTCATTACATGTTCATTTCATACATATCATGTTTTTATGGAATTTTGTCTCACATGTATTATTATTATATTATTTGCATGATTTTGACTAACCATGTGGTAGCCCTATTCGGAAACACTACTGGGCACGTTGATCTAACGCCCTATCTATATCCTTAGTGGATGATGCAGGGAAATGAAAGAACGTGGTTGGAGAAGAGGACCAAGCACGGAAACTTGGGCGGTTTGAATGATTTTGAATGGACTATTCATGGATGTGTTATTTGAATTATTTGGACAATGTAATTTGGTAACTAGATTTGTTGGCATGTAATAAGTAGATAAGTAGATGCTGTGGATTGGTTTATTTTGGATGGTTGGATTGAATGGTAGATTAATATTAGTTAGTAATTTTGGAGAATAAGATTATGTACTTTGCTATCTAATATTGAAAAAATTGGAATAGTCATAGGTTCTATTACAACCTCAGTTAGAATAAAACTAAGTTAATTCCGCAAGTTATATATATACCATGTGCGGATCAGTTTTATGGACTTAGTTCATACGCACATGGGCTTGGCCAATTAAGGGTCGGATTTAGAGATCCGAACTTAACTCGCGTCGTGACACTCCGCCCCGATCACATGATTATTAAAAAAAAAAAAAAAACTCTGAAAATTAGAGTGAAAAGGGCGGGGTGTTACAAAAAGAATTCTTTCTCTGTATTGTATTCTCTTAATGAAGAAGAGTACACATGTATATATAGATTACAAAGACAAATCAAGGTGGTAAAAAAGGAACGATTAATCAATTACACCTAATGACATCTTTCGGTCAACACTTGAATTAAGACATATGAAAAACATTACAACATGCAATTCGGGTTTTCTCAAGCACCTAATAGCTTGAGCCGGATTTGAGTTGGCAATTTCTTTTATTTGAAGGCTTAGACTGGTTCTCAGACCGACCTTTGTCTCCATCAATTTTTATTTTCAGTGTTTTTTTCATTTTTTGTTATTTTCAAATTGACTTATAATAGCTATTAGGTTTATGTCAGTTATAGGTTTCTAAACACTAGTTCTTATCGCATAAGTGCATGACTCATCATTAGTAGCAATAATCCCATCCGACTATAAACATCAACTTCTTTGCTTATTTAATTAGAAATTTTTAATGTTCACTACATATCTTTGCACCAATATTGATCTTAGAATGATTACAAATCAAAATCATCAAGTTTGTAAACACATGGTTCAATTCAAGATCATATAGTGATACAAGACATGCTTGGGTTAAAGGATTAGTAGTCAATTATGTTCCATGCTGGTGAGAACGGTCGATACATTACAATCCTGATCAAAATACAGAACGGAACAACATGCTCTTTGGTAACAGGTTCCATTCCAATCTGTTCTGGCCAGAATGACCCATTTTGCCCTACCCATTCCGCTTTACTATTTTCTTATTTTAAAAAAATTATATAATATACATATATCCAGCGGCGTTGATTAAAAGTAGACTTAATAAGATACAAGTGGACCACATTTCATAGTGGTCGAAGTTACCAGACCTCCTTAATTCATAGACATCTGGTGACTTTGACCACTAAGATCAAGTCATTAGTATATAGTACAATGAATTAGTATATAATGATAATTTATGATTTTCCTTGTATAGCTTAGTGTGAAATTATGAAAATAATTACTTACAACATTTTTACAAGTTCTTAGTATTTTCTTCATATTTTTTTCAATTTTTAGTTTTAAATTTTGTATGTTGTCTTTTCTGAAATGGAACACCGAAATAACTAGAACACATGTTTCCATTATGGAGACAAAACTAGAATGGATTTTGGAACAGATTTGACAACTATGCTTAAAGGGGGACAGATATTTCCCCATATGTTGAATTAGAATATTGGCAAACAAACTTTACAATCCAAACCTTTAAAAAAAAAAAAAAACTTTACGACCCATATTCTACTTCTTTCATATTTTTTCAAAAAAAAATTATAAGGTTTTGAAATTCCACACCAGTTCGATTGACATTTGAAAATATCATTTTCGTATCATAATATGAAAATCCTTATATCATTTTCGTATTATAAGGATTTGTTAAAAAAACGAATCCTTGTGAGATGCAATCTTAGGAGGAGACACGCTATACCAGATGAGGCTTCGACAGTGTGTGTCTTATATGAGATTGAAGAGGAGTCTGTGGATCATTTGTTATGCGAATGTCGTTACACGGGGGTTGTGTGGCACTTTTTCCTAAACTTGTTTGGGTGTTCGTGGGTGTTCGAAATGGAGTGGAGGATTTAGTGGTGACTTGGATGGGTAGCCCCTTCAAGGGTAGACTTAAGGTGGCTTGGAAAATGGTTATATTTGAGGTTTCTTGTGCAATCTGGAAAGAGCGTAATAGAAGGATCTTTGAGGGTAAGAAAGGGAACCCTAGACATGTCTTTGAGAGGGCGAAATGGCAGATGGTTATCGGTATGTACAAAATTCCAAGGTCTAGCTCCAGAGGATTTTTATTTGTTGTGGGATGGATGTATGCGAGGGGTTGGTAGAGGTAGCAAGTGATCAGTTAAGTGGATGGCGTCTCCCATAGGTTCTTATAAATTCAATGTTGATAGCGCAGCCAGGGGAAAGCCAGGACCGGCTGAAATGGAGGGTGTGCTACATGATGATAGGGGCAGAATGCTGGCAACCTTTTCTGAATCACTAGGGTTAATGGAGTCAAATGAGGCTGAATTGAGAGCTGTTAGAAGAGCACTTCAGATCTGGTCAAGGTTTACGGGTGGTAATCTCATTATTGAAGGTGACTCGTCTAATGCTATTTCCTGGGCTAGAAATAGGAAATTCCCCCCATGGAGGTTGGTCTGTATTGCTAGGGGCATTTGGAGCTTGTGCAGTATGGGTAACATCACCTTTATTCATACACCTCGCTCAGCTAATTGCATTGCAGATTTTTTGGCGAAAGCTAGTGTTAATCTACAAACACCAGCTTTGGAATTTTTTCATATGGCAAACTGTGGGAATTAAGGATTGTCTTTGTGGGGGTGGCACTTGTTGTATCTTTATTTTTATTTGTTGTATTCCCTTCTCTTGCTTTTCTTCTTTTTTTGGTGTTATCTTTAGTTGTTCTCTACCATCTTGAGTATACTCCTCCTATAGTCAAGTCTTCCCTTTGTACCTCTCTTATTTTAATGGAATTTAACAGTTAATGTTTCAAAAAAAAAGTAGGGACCATCACAATGATCGATCCTAGTTTTTGAACCCTGAGGCACCACTTAGAGAAATGAATGTTGGATTCTCCATAAAATGTCCATAATTCACGTTCCCATATTCACTTCCATGTATTAATGTTCAATATCATCATCATGTAGCCATTTAATTTAACCCATCAATCTAGGGTAGGCTTCCAAAATTGGATTTGGCAAATTCTTTTCATGGACCGATTACACTATCTGATGCCCACAATATCAATGTTCACTATATTGATTTTTAATAAAGTATACCAATTAATTCACTCAATATAGCAATGACTTTGACAAAATAAGGTAGCAAAAAATTCCATCAAATACATACAAATAGGAAATAATATTTATTTTATATGATGACTACAAAAGAAGTTCCTCCAAAACCATTGGAGAAGCATGATGAATCACTTCAGGTTGTATTATATAAATTGCTTACCTCATTAGTATTATCCCCTTCTTCTAAACTCTTCTTTTTAAGCTCTAAGATTCCTTTCTTGTATCTACATGTATACAATACATATTAGGATTATCCATGAACCATAATATAGCCATTCCAAATCTCACTGTAAGCAGAAAAACATATAATACAACTTCCAAAGAAAAATTAGAATTCACTTCCTAAGAAGGTTATTTTTCATCAAATTCAACCAGTCGAATCTTCCCGCCATCTGATTATTAAAGACATGCGACAAACTTATGACAATCATGGTAGTCAAAGAACCCTGCATGGGATAGCTCAACTGGTATACACTATGGCTCAGGAACCAGAGATCCCAAGATCGAGTCTCGTACTAACCCGATGCCTGTGGCCTACAAGGGGTGCATGTATCAGGAGTTTTACTCAACGCTCTCCTACTCGGGGAGAAGTGGGAGTCTTGAGGTTCTTCGTTGTAAAAAAAAAAAAAATTATGGTAGCGCCTAGGCTCCATACCTATATTGAACCTTACCTAACACATTCTGCACCTAGGTCCTCATCCTTTCTCTAGAAACTTTTTTCTATAACTTGCCAATATTTTAAAGTTCTTTGTAATAGCTAGTAAATAATATAATCAACATGAAGCATTTTTTTAATAGATAACATGAAGTAATTGTTAGTAATATTTAATTAAAAAATTCTAATTATTAGATAATATACTTGTGCAAGTATACAAAACATGCTTATATATATGTACTTGGAACCCTCAATTGCCAATAAATCTTGGTGCCTTGGAAGAGTAGTTTTATATTTTGTTAACAGATCAAATAAGTGCACCTAGCATGAGTAGGCTCACACTAGACACTTTCTGATCACCAAATCTACACTTCCTCTCCCAATCTGAGCCCCATTCTCTAGCCTAGAAGATCCCTCTTCATCTAATCATTGCAAAAGGGTCAAATCTAAACAAGATTTAACCTTCATTTGTTTACCATTGTAAATTTTACCGTCCAACAATTCAATAGCTTCCAATGGGTCTTCTTTGTTTTGTATCTAAAAAATGCAAAAGCTTTCCTCCTCAAGCTTATGTCTATCGTGTAACAATCAAAAACTAATCTTACCACGCAAAACTCTTGAAGCATTTCCCCAAGCTCCGATTTGGAGCTTTCACAATGAAAAAAGCAACACTTTTTACCACCAAATCTACTTTTTTTATTCTTAGATTGGTGAATGGTGTTTCATGCCCTATGGTGAAGAGTGGTGTATCTAGAAGCACCATGTTTGTCAACTTCTCATTCCAGTGAGAACGTTGCAGTTGTTAAAATTGGAAGGCGATGCAGCAAGGTCACCAACCCTATACACAACCATTCATTTTTATATCTCTATTTCCATTTCTCTCTCCACCATCTCTTTTTTATTAAAATATTATTATTTTAAGCTTATAATTTTGGAGATCCAAAGTGTACATAAGGTGGTTTAGGCCTTCAGTTGCAACAAACGGAATTAGGGTTCTTCATTTGGGTCTCTTCTGAGAGGGTTTTCTGATAAAGATTTGAGGGATTCTCTTTCATAATTTTGAGCGCTCCTTGTGAGAGAGATTGATAGGGTAAGCCTTCAGGTTTGCGCTGAGCAATTGAAATTCTCTCATTCTTTTTCTCCCTTTTGATTCCTGAAGCCATCACCCATTTCACCCATAGACATGGCAACAAATGTTGAACAGCGTTAAACTTGCCTCGCCTAGTGTGGTATTTTGATGTGATTTAATTTTATTTGTTTCCTTATTGCAATATTTGAATTGCACTTTCTCCACATCACAACAAAATTGGTAACGGTAATTTTGATTTGACTTGGAAATTTTCTTCTGCTCTATTTAATTTATGGCAGATTAAAATTAAAGATCAGCCAGTTCAGTAGGGCCAACACGAGCTTTTTAAGGTAAATTTTCTTCAATCAGTGATGAAGGTTGGGAAGTGATGGATTTGAGAGTTATTAGAAGTATCCAATCGTGTTTAGCAAATCAGGTGATTTTCAACATGACTAATCTGATCACTCTTGAGATGAAGCGAGGTATGTCTGTCCATGACCACCTCACTTTGTTCCTCAAAATTATTTATCAATTATTCAGCATAGATGTAAAAATTGATGAAGAGGATAAAGCCCATATTCTTTTAAGATCGCTCTCTAGGTTGTATCATCATCTAGTTACAACTTTAGGAATGGAAAAGAAACCATTGACATGGACGATGTTACTTCTAATCATAAATTTGAGAAGCTTGCACAAAAATTAATTAATGGGGGTGCAAATGCCAAAGACTAAAGGGATCTGAAAATCGAAATCGCTCAAGATCTAACCCTAAATCGGGAAAGAAATTGAGGTGTAATTACCAGAAGAAATTTGGGCATATCAAGGAGTGCAAAAAGCTCAAAGAAAATGAAAATAAAATGGAACGCCTTCCAATGTTACCCATGAAATCCCGAATGACCATTAATTGCTTCTGGCAACCAAACCCAGAGATGAAGACCAAAATCCTGACAGACTTTATACAGAGATCAAGCAGCTAAAACACAAGATTGGAGACATCCAGGAGGACCAGAAAGTTGTTCAGTTAATGAAACCCAACATCAAAGGAGATTAACACTTGAGAATAGTCAATTCTACTTACTGAAACCTCTTCGATGCATTCCCAGTTGGATACGAAGGACTCAATGGAAGGAATGGCAACTTGGGGAGAAATTGTGGCAATCAAGCAGTACTTCAGAACTTCAGACCTTTGACCGATAGCAGCTTTGCTAAGGATTATTGATTTGCCTTTCCCAGAAATGACTGCAAACAAGGGAAGAGACAATTTGGGAGAAAGTAGGGTTTTGAGCAACTGTTTGGGTAGGAGGGTGGTCACCGTTGGAAATAAGAGTAGCAGGTGTTGATGTTGGTCGGTCGAAGGAGTTGGAAGGGAACTTTGCCATTTGAAACAGCAATTTCTGACCTTTGAAAGCTCTGTCGTTGACATCAATGATTGCACAAAGGGCTTCAAACTTGGTCACAAAGCGAACAAAGGCGAAACCATAATGTTTTTGGGCTTCCTTCAAAACAGTTATGTAGCCATCAATGATTTTGTAAGACTTGTTAAAAAGAGTGAAAATGGCCAATTTGGAAAAGGACTCTTGGAGGTTGGAAACAAATAGAAGAAAGTTGATATCTTCTACACCGAGAGAGGAAGAAAAGAGGGGAGGGAAGGAGAGGAGGAAGATGGTCCGGAGCTAGCCATCTACACTCGTTTCATGTTGTCTATTGGCAAATAATTCATCTATTGAGATTGATGTTGATGCATTGTCTGTGATTCCAAGTGGCATCCATTTTAAAGAGACTTGGGTCATGGATTTTGGTTGTTCTTATCATATGTTCTAAAAAAATTGGTTTACCACTTATAGAACATTCAATAGTGGATCGGTTCTTATAGAGAATAATGTGTCATATAAAACCGTAGGGATTGGAGAAGTCAGAATTATGATGTTCAATGGCAAATTCTCACAGATATGAGACACTCCTGATCCGAGGAAAAATCTTATATGTTTGGGTGCACTTGATTTGAACGATTGCCAGATTATTGCAGAGTGGTGGAACCATGAAGGATTCAAAAGGTGCCCTGATTGTCATATAAGGAAAGTTGGAAATCCGTATGAACTTATAGGGAGTACAGTTACAGGTGGAGCAGCGGTATCTACTTCAGATGATGCAGATAAGACACTTTTATAGCATATGCGCTCGGTCACATGAATGAGCGGGATTCATCAGTATTACACAAAAAGAACATGTTCAAAGGTGTTAAATCCTGCAAGTTAGACTTCTGTGAGCATTGTGTTTTTGACAAACAACACAGAGTCAGCTTTAAGACTGCAGTTCACCATACCTTTGGTATTCTAGACTATGTACACTAAAATGTTTGAGGATCTTCCAAGTTGGGAGGATCAGAGTACTTTGTCTCCTTTGTTGATGACTTTTCATGAAAAGCTCAGAGTTACACCATGAAGAAGAAGTCTAAGGTGTTTGCCACTTTCAAGAGTGGAAGGCTATGGTTGAAAAGCAGACAAGCCAAAAGTGAAATGTTTAAGGACAGCTAATGGTGGTGAGTATACATCAAAAGAATTCAGAAAATTCTGT
Source organism: Chimonanthus salicifolius (assembly GCA_013350335.1). Classification (NCBI taxonomy): domain Eukaryota; kingdom Viridiplantae; phylum Streptophyta; class Magnoliopsida; order Laurales; family Calycanthaceae; genus Chimonanthus; species Chimonanthus salicifolius. Next base: position 61,398,307 of record CM023538.1, on the reverse strand, counting down.
GAAGATGAAGGCATCTCTCATTACTTTACTGCACCACACACCCCAAAGCAGAATGGCGTTTTAGAGCATTTAAACAGAACATTTTTGGAAGGAGCTCACAGCATGTTAAGCAATGCCAATTTATTTCTGGGCAAAGAAAGTCAATACAACTTGTTTCCTAATCAACAGATCACCCAGTATTGCATTAGGCTTCAACACTCCATAAGAGGTATGGTCTGGCAATCCTCCTGATTATTCTAATTTGCATATTTTTGGTCGTCCTCCTTGTGTTTATGTAAATACCGACTGGTTGGAACCTAGAGCAAAGACATGTATTTTTCTAGGTTATGAGGAAGGTGTTAAAAGCTACAGGCTATGGTTTCCCAGTCCTGGTAAACTGAGGGCTATTGTCTGCAAGGATGTTCAATTTGATGTATCTATAAAAGTGAAGTCAAACAAACCAAAGGACCTTGACAGCATTTAGGTGGAGTTAGAAGTTGATAATCAATCAATTAATCAGATATTGGTTCAGAAACTTCCACAGATGTAACATATGTGCAAGATCAACTACAGGAGATGCAACAATTGCAGGTATACAAGAACTGGAGATCACAAAGGGTTCATAAACCCAAGGAGTTTCCAGATATGGTTTCTTATGCATTGTTGACAAAAAAAATGGAGAACCATTGACAATTTGAGAAGCATTAGATGATAATTCCAGTCAATGGCAAGTTACTATGGAGGAGATGATGAAGTCACTTTATAAGAATCAGACATAGGATTTAGTGAAATTGCCGAAAGGAAGAAAGCAATTGGTTGCAAATGGGTCTTTAGAAAGAAAGAAGCATCTTCAGGTTCAAATGATGTGACATATAAAGCTAGATTGGGTATTGACTTTGACGAAATCTTCTCACCAATTGCAAGACACTCTTCTATTCGTACTTTGTTGGTCATAATTGCAATAAATGATCTTGAGTCAGAATAACTTGATGTCAAGACAGCATTTTCACATGGCAACTTAGAGGAGGATTTCTGTTTGCACCAACCAAAAGGTTTTAAAGTTAAAAGTAAGTAAAATCACGTGTCCAAATTGAAGAAGTCTCTTTATGGCTTAAAGCAGTCTCTTAGGCAGTGGTACAAGCGTTTCAACATGCTTACGGGCAAGCAAGGTTTCACTAGAAGTAAGCATGACTGGTGTGTTTACTTAAAGAAGCTTCCAGAGGTTTCTTTCATTTATCTGGTGATTTATATTGATGACATGTTAATCACTGCTGAAAACATGTCTGAAATCATTAACTTACAAGCTTAACTTAGATTGGAAGACAGAAAAATGGGCAAAGTCATATTTGTCTCAAAGGAAGTACATTGAGAAAGTTTTGGAGCGTTTTGGTATTGATAAGAACTGTAAGCTAGTGAAGACTCCACTAGCAACCCATTTCAAGTTATTTGCGACAGTCACCAAACACAGATGATGAAAGAGAGTACATGTCAAAGGCTCCATGTTCGAGTGCAGTTGGTAGCATTATGTATGCCATGGTGCGTACTATGCCAAATATGTCACATGCAATGAGTGTGGTCAGCAGATATATGACAAATCCAAGAAAGGACCAATAGCAAGCTATTAAGTGGATTTTGCGCTACTTAAAAGATACACAAAATGTTGTATTGATATTTAACAGGACACAGTAGTTAGAAAAGCACTCAATTATGTGGATTCTGACTATGCAGGTGACCTTGACAAAAGATGATCAAGAACAGCATATGTTTTCACAATTACAAGTGGTCCCGTATGTTGGAAGTCGATCTTACGACTGACAATGGCTTTGTCTATTACAGAGACAAAGTAGATAGCAGCCACAGAAGCAATTAAAGAAGCTATTTGGTCAAGAGGTTTGGTTGATCATCGGTTCGACACAAGATAAACCTTGTGTTTTAATCAATAGTCAAAGTGCAACACACTTGGCGAAGAATCAAGTTTACCATGCAAGGAACAAACCATCGATGTGCAATTTCACTACATACGAGAAGTGATCTCAGATGGTGATATCTCTTTGAAGAAGATTTAAACTAAAGGTAATGTTGCAGACATGATGACAAAGCCAGCTTGGACGTGATCAATGTTCAGCAGAAACATTAGGTGTGTGGAGAAGGGGTTGATGAACATCAGAAGGTTAGATGCAGCTCTCTCAAAGTGAAGATTGTTTAAGTTGGAAGGCAGTGCAGCAAGGTCACCAACCCTGTGCACACACACATTCCTTTCTATGGCCTCAATTTCCTTTTCTCTCTCCACTGTGTCTTTTTTATTGAAATATTATTATTTTAAGCTCCTAATTTTGGAGATCCAAAGTCAATATAAGGAATCTTAGGCCTTCAGTCGTGACACACTAAATTTTGGGGTTCTTCCTTTGGGTCTGTTTTGAGACAGAGATGTGGAAATTCTCTTTTGTAACTTTGAGGGATCTTCATGAGTGAGATTGACAGAGTGAGCCTCAGGGTTGTGCTGAGCACATTCTAATTCTCACAATCTTTTTCTCTTCTGACTAGTGAAGCCATCATCCCATTTGTCCGTGGACGTAAGCAACAAATGCCGAACCACGTTAAATTTGTCTCGCCTTGTGTAGTATGTTGACGTGATTTAGTTTTATTTGTTTTACTTACTACAATATTTGAATTGCATTTTCTTCACATCACAACAGCAGTTAGTTGCATTTTAACCATGTTTTACATTTCTTTGCTTCCTTCGTAGACTGGCTTCTCCTCAAAGCCTTCCCATCTCTTTCATAATTATCTTTTTTGGAACTTTTCAAAAAAAAAAAAATTATCTTTTTTGGAATAAAAATCTCTCTAGTCTTTAAAACCACAAAAAGAACAAAACTGTTCAGGTGGCAAACGAATTATTCCAAAAGGCCAGATTAGACATCCAGGCCTGGTCAAACACGTAACACACGAGTTACAATATATTTTGCTGATGAGCTAGCTCTAGCCTGATTTTCAGGCCCATGTGCAAGAAACCTTAAATGAAGCCCAGAACTAGATAGACAGCACCTAGACAGGCATCAGCACAAGCCCTCCAAGCCCCATACAAATGCATATCAATTTGGGTGCAACTAATCAACAAGTTAAAGAAATCACTGCTACCATTTCAAGGATAAAAAATTAAAATTAAAAAGCTGAAGAAACCTCAAGAGCAAAAATCATCATCACATTTAATTCCATCATTAGAAGGGTAGAAAAAATGACACCACTCAACATCAAGGGAAAGACAAAAAGACAGATTGAAATATAACAGAGACGATAAAAGAATAGAAATTTTCAAAAGAAAAATAAAAAAATTAAGCTGCATACAGAAATGTTACTACAGCAGTTACAACAAATTGTATTGAAGAAGGTATTCAGTCTAATTACCTCATCTCCCGAATTTCTGTTTCCGTCAGCTTAACACCTTCAAACAGATATTGCTCATCTAATATATCATCCCTGTGATCAGTTATCCCTTTGGAAGTCAAAAATAATAACAATGGAAAATATAATATCAAAATTGGAAAAGAAAAAATTGCAGCAAATTAGATCAAATATTTAACCTTGCAATGATTTAACAGTGAGAAATATGGTATTTAATATTTTGTCTGCATACCTCAATTCATCCAACTTTTTCTGCTCTCTTTTCTTTAGATATTCTTGCCTTGAAACCTTCCTGCAACAAGCACATCAAACAGTTAAAAATTAAACATAGAAGAATAGCACTCAGTCCTCACATAGGACATTGTGTTCAATCAGGACTCAGGAGTATAGCACCGAATCCTTGAAAACACAGGCATTAGTACATTTTTATTTTTATTTTGCTTTTTGAGCAGTAACAAGATAATGAATACATTAAAATGAAGTAAACATTACATATACATAAAGGGGTCTAAGAGGCTTAAACCCGGGATAAGGAAGAGAAGAGAAACATAGAAGTCATAGATCCTAAACCCCAAAGCAAAATACAACCAAATCCCTATGGTGCTCTATACAACCCCTCCCCCTAAGTCTACAAAAAGAAGACGACTCCATCAATCATCAAGTCAATCCCGATCTTTGCGAAGAAGTCCACGACTCCATTGATGAATACCCAATCTACACAAAGGAGACCTCATGCCCTGAACGTAATTCCTTAATCTCCTGACCACTGTAACCAGTTTCCAAGAAGGTTTTTCCTTTCCCTTAGCTCATTTGCTCGCTTCGCCGAATGCCTTCAAGCCCACCGATTTTGAGAACTATGGATGATGTACCAGCTGAGTTGCGTAACACCTCTCCTATCCCTGCCGGTCCTGATTTTTCCCTAGCTGCCCCATCGACATTGAATTTGGAGACTCCTAAAGGAGGAGACCAAATCTCAGAAGTGTGGGCCCTTCTAGGTTCGACAGCATCAATACTTTTATCAAAATACAAAAATAATCAGACTAATCCTCTTATCCAATTATCAATTCTACCTAATCCACCTATTGACCTACTAAATAACCTGCCTTCTTCCTTCAAAAGACTAGTGAAACAATCTTCCTTCTGCCTTTGACTAAGTGCCAAAATAAATGCACTATCCCTTCCATCTAATTATCAATTCTACCTAATCCACCTATTCACCTACTGAACAATCTTCCTTCTTCCTCTAAAAGACAATGAAACCCATGATCAAATATCTGGTATTTAGTCTTGGAGGTTCTTTGCCCCTGACCAAACTTTGTCCAGGCATTCAAGCAAGCAATAGTCCCCAAATCATTTTCCTTATTCATGAGTCTCAGATTCTCTTCCCACATTCCATCCTTTTTCAAGTTGTTTGCCCATCAGCTCGGCTGATTCAAAAGTTTTTTGTGGATTTATTGCATCAAATTTGGTCATCAGCATATCAGTAGCTACATCAATACTACTCAAGCAACAAACAGAATCAACAGATAAAGGCCTTGATGATAAATAAATAACTAAGAGAAAAGATAATATACTGGGAAGAACCTTAGACTTGAAATGTCATCTTCTTCCATAGCTTTCGATCTTCGAGCTACCTCCTCTATCAGATAGGAGCACAGATACGATTAGAACAGATGAAATAATTTAAATTAACTAAAAACATAAATTCATGACTTGTATACCTTCTTCGTTGTGCGATAGCTTTAGCTCCATCAACTGTTGTCAAAAATGTAGAAGAAAGACAAATCATTTCTAAACACTTCTAAATTAGTGAAAAGAAACTATAGAAAATTTAATATCTAGAGAAAACAATGTGTGGATCAGAATGCAATAAAACAGAGAGAAATCACACCAATGAGACCCGAGGGTATTTAGCAGTTAACATAACGATATTATTATTTTTTTTTTTGAGAAAGTAATAATAGTACCCTTTTTTTTTTTTTGAAACTGGTTGATATATTAATATAAAAAAAGGCACCAGAGGTGCAAATACAAAAATAGAAAGCAGATAAAGAAAGCAACATTAACAGTAGAAAGGAAATCAAACAGTGATTCCTTAAGCAACATCGAAACAATCTTTCCAGGTGCGCAAAATGTCTGGCATAGAAATATTCTGGAATACCTTGCAACGAGACCGCCCAAGAAGCACACTTGACCAGAGCACGATGACCAACCGCTGAAGGAGACTCACTCTTATCTCGGAAGAGACGGTTATTCCTTTCCCATCATAGGCTCCAAATAGTGGCAAAGAAGGATAACTGCCACAATGAGGTGCATTTCAATGACATAGAAGCGATAACCCAATAAAAGGACAACTCAGCAATCGAAGATGGCATACGGGATTGATGCAACATGCGACGATATGCACGGATCCGGCAAAGATAAGCCTCGTCTACGACGAGTCGAAGAGGGAAGAAGGAGAAGCCCAATTCCTATCAACGCAGGCAGGGGGTCACTTGCTCAACGGCAATGACGATGAAGGAGAAGGACAGAGAAGGAAAGGAAGGAAAATAAAATTAACTCAATTCTTATCCTATATTACGCTTATAAACTAAAAAGGAGAAAATTAAGGTTTAGAAAACCTAATTACATTAGGAAAACTAATTAAATAGGAAACTAATTAAAAAATGGAATCCTAGCCTAATTAATAAAGAGAAAGAAAAAATAAATTAATTAAATTAACTAACTGGCATGTCCTACATCAGTCCCCCAGTCTTGAAAAAGAACTTGTCCTTGAGTCGAAATCGGACAACATAACTGCATTATAATGAGAGAAAGTGAGATTTTCCCAAGGTATCATACTGAGGTGGAGACCAATTCCCAATAGCCGAACGATGATGTTGGTAACTGCACAACTTTCAATGCATAAACGATGAGAGCTATCCATCTTCGGGATGAAGAAATCAGTAAACGCACATGTGCTCAAGTGAGGCTGAATCAATCCGTACAAAAAGGGGCCTTCAAATTGCATCTGAGGGATGACACGGTCTTGAAGATCTGTGGGACGAGGCATCAAAGATAGGACAGGAGGCCAACAGGATATTGTACGAATAACCATAGAAAGTTTCTTGGTATCCCTATCGAGATCGGGTTTGGGCATGGGAGAGGGTCGGGTAATCAAGAAGCGTAGATGAGAGGAGACACACGGCAAGATGTAGATCTTGGCCGAGTGCTGCATGTGATGAGGGCCTGACATGGCCGCATGCAGAAGGGGAGTGTGGAGGATCACACCATTAACGACAGATCTGATACTGTTTGGAGGACAGCTCGATGGCCGGAGAGGGGTGGAGGAAATAGTGCAGTACCGCTGCAGATCTGGGTCTTCAGATCTGTGAGTGGCAGCCAACAGAAGTGCGGCTGGAAAGACGAAGCCCCTTCGCCAGAGCAGAGGTGGAGATCTGTGTGTGTGTGGGACACACTATCATCGGAGACGCTCGCGTTTGAGAAGCATATCGGGATGTGCTCGTAGGACACAGCAAGCGTAGAGGGAGGAACTCAGAAGTTGGGTTCACTATCCGGGGTATGAGAAAAATTCACATCAACTGAGAGGTGACGTCGATGTGTCTTATACAGGGGTGTACAAGGGGCTCGGGACTTCGGGTTTGGGCTCATGACTCAAGGGAGTCATCGTTATTGTACATGTATTTCTTTCTCATATAGTGAATATTCTGTCGTTCTGTGGACGTAGGCCAGGTGGGCCGAACCACGTTAAAATATTGTGTTGTGCTGTGTTTTTATTTCCGTTCAATTTTTCTTGTTTCCGCGTGTAACGCTAACAAGTGGTATCAGTAGCTTTGGTTGGAGACCAGGGACTTGAGGGTGAACGGAATACAGCATCAAGGATTGCAGATCGGTGTTCTGCAGATTCTGTCGGAAGAGGTGGAGGCATCCGCGTGGGCGCAAAGAAGCCAAGCAGCAAGGTGGAGTGCTGCACACAGCAAACAACGGACCAGATCTGGTTGCTGTTGTTGCCAGCGTGTTTTTTTTTTTTTTTTTTGTGTCTTCGTCGGGCGGAAATTACACACCGACGTGCAAGCTGTCATACAGGGAGGATTGTGTGGATGCTTATCGTGAGGAGCAGCACATCGTAAGTGCTGAGTGAAGAAAGGAGATCAATCAGCTGTGCTGCTCACGAAGAGAGGCAGCAACCTGTTCTAACAATAAAGGGACGCTGAACAGATAGTGATACTAGATCTGTCTGACGTGAGAAGCCTTATTGCTGACAGCAAGGAGGAAGAGAATTGACTTGAATTCTCTTGAAGGGCTGCGTCAGAGGTTGCATACAGCAAGATGAGATCGGCTGAATAAAGAAGGGACGTTGGTCTCGGTGGGAACAACGCCAGTTGGGGCTAGTTTAACTCACTGAACAGAGGAGTAATACCTTTTGGAAAACACAGCATGTAGGAAAGCAGGGTGTCGGCGGGGAGACAAATCCTCATTGTTGCAAGCAAATCTATGCGTGTGAAGGGTCTCTGTAAACAGCAGAGAACGCTGCAACTATATGCAGCAGATAGGAGGTGATGTCTTGTGGTGTGCACGAAATTCTGAGAGAGAGGAGGCTGGTTGTGTATTGGCTATCAAGAGAGAAGGGTTGTCTGAAGGAAGGTTTCTTTAAAGAGAAAAAAAAAGACAGCAACACAAGAGGTAGTTGGTGGTGTTTAAAGGCACTACATCACTCCAGCAAAGGTCTTCTTTTGGACGGCATTGTGAGAGCCGTTAATTGAAGGTGGCTTTGGTAGCCGACTTGCATGGTGACGCTACAAGCATGGGTTTCACATGAGAGCACTATATGTTGAAGTGTTGAGAAAATTGCAGCCAGTAGTGACGCTAACAACAGATGGGGTGGAGGCGTTTGTCACAGTTATCTGCGAAAGTTGGTGAATTCTCACAAGGTGGAGGACTGGCTGCATTAGCTACCAGTATTGCTGGAATTTTTCAATCGGGAAAAATCAACAAGAGAGGAGGACCGTCTGCAGGTTGGGCTTGACGGAAGGTTGCAAGCATGCTGCGTGGAGGAGTTTGTGTCTGAAATATGCAGAGACAGTAAAGGCCACATCCTGTGCTGAGGTGGAGCTGATACAGTATTGGTGGAATTCTCGTCAAGATGGAGATTGTTGAGATTGACTCAAATTACACAATATTCAGACCGTGATTTTCTCTCAAAGAAGATCATGGTGAGTTAGCATGAGTGGGACTCTCGAAAACTTAGAAGGCAACACACGACTGTATAAAGATAGTACAGATACACGTCAAGATCTAGTATATTCGTGGCATGGGCTGGATGTGCAACAAGAATAGTAAGCTACTAGGAGTGTGGGCCAACAATGGGTTGGCAGCCAACGTGGGTATTCTATTATGGTGCAACAGTAGTCTATATAAACAAGCATCCAACGTGGGTTTTAGGATGTGGTGTGGAATCCCAGGAAGGCATTGAGAGAGGGACGTTCATGAGGAAGGCCTTTTGGCCTTGGGCCTCTAAGTCGCATGTGAGGAGGGCCTTATGTGGCCGCATGCAAGACGGCGTGGAATCTCAATGGTACACAGATTTGACGATGTCTGGAGGACAGCTCGATGGCCGAAGAGGGGCAGAAGCAATAGTGCAATACCGCTGCAGATCTGGGTCTTCAGATCTGTGAGTGGCAGCCAGCAGGAGTGCGGCTGGAGAGACGAAGCCCCTTCGCCAGAGCAGAGGTGGAGATCTGTGTGTGTGTGGGACACACTATCATCGGAGACGCTCGCGTTTGAAAAGCATATCGGGATGTGCTCGTAGGACACAGGAAGCGTAGAGGGAGGAACTCAGAAGTTGGGTTCACTATCCAGGGTATGAGAAAGATTCACATCAACTGAGAGGTGACGTCGATGTGTCTTATACAGGGGTGTACAAGGGGCTCGGGACTTCGGGTTTGGGCTCATGACTCAAGGGAGTCATCGTTATTGTACATGTATTTCTTTCTCATATAGTGAATATTCTGTCGTTCTGTGGACGTAGGCCAGGTGGGCCGAACCACGTTAAAATATTGTGTTGTGCTGTGTTTTTATTTCCGTTCAATTTTTCTTGTTTCCGCGCGTAACGCTAACATGGGTATGGGAGAGGGTCGGGTAATCAAGGTTGTGATGGCGGTGATAATGGTGGTGGTGGTGGTGGAGTTTGAGATTTAGGGGTCGAGACTACCTGAGTTGAGTGCTCAAAGGAACGTTTCACCTTCATCATGTCTATATCTTGCATTGTGCCTGGACTCGAGGAGCGTGGCAAACATATCTTCCATCTTGGCTTTAAACTCTAGTAACTAAAATCTCAATTTTTTTTTTTTTGAAAAGTAACACAAATCTCAATTCTTTGACCTCAAATTTGGTACCATATTCAATATCATTGTTGGATGCCATTGAGTCTATTTGACGTAGTGGGCTATGGATCGGGTGGAGAATGAGGGCAATCGGGTTTAAAAGGATAAACGGGTCAGTAGGTGGGTAAAAAGGAAAAGAAGAAAAGAAGTGGGGGTTGTTCTTGTTGACGCTCATACATTTGGGAATGGGGTCCGTTTGGGTTTGCAGGTGCGGCAGTGTAGTATCTGGTCTGTGGCGATGGGAAAAGGAAGGCGACCATGGATGAGGCAGCGATCGAGGAGGGTCGGGTGAGCACTGCAAGAAGGAATGGAAGGGTTGGTGAGACAAAACAGGGGTGGGCTGGGTTTGGGCGAAAAGATGGAAGGCTTAGGGAAAGAAAGAGTAGCGATTGCCGGGAAACGATGGTCGCATCAGGGCAAGTAGTGTCTGGATGATTGGTTCTCCACAACAGAAGCAGGGAGCCGGAAGAGGGTGGATGAAGGCAGAAGCAGAGAACGCAAGGAGACACAGCAGATCTGGTTTTTTGTGGAGTTTTTTTTATCAAAGGGAGGGACACAGAAGAGGGAGGGGAAAGAAAGAAGGATCTGACCTGTCGTCTGCAACAAGCAGATCATCGCGTAGGATAACACCCAAGCTTATGACTATCGTAGATAAGAACATTTTCTTTTTTCACAACAGTTCTAAAGATCGTCCCTGTCACCACAGGGAGACGGCTCTAAATACCACTTACTCAACGGCAGTGATGAAGAAGGAGAAGGATAGAGAAGAGGGAAGAAAATAAAATTAACTCAATTCTTATTCCATACTGTCAAAGTTTAATCTGATGTATTACATCCCATATTAGGCTTATAAACTAAAAAGAGAGAAAATTAAGGCAACAATTTAGGAAACCTAATTACATTAGGAAAACTAATTAAATAGGAAAGTAATTAAAAATGGAATCCTAATCTAATTAAGAAAGGGAAAGAAAAATAAATAATTAAAATAACTAATTGGCATGTCCTACATCACATCACATATAGTTAAAAACAAGAATTGGGAGAAAAAAAACACCAAGTAAATGAGTTACGATAGGTATTGTGTTAAGCAACATTAAGAAAACATATGGATTTATGAAGAAAAACATGGCATTCTAAGTTTGTTTCAAAAATGGTCAAACAGTAAATGGCTCAGATAGTAGAAGGTGAGAAATTTAGGAAAATAAGAAGATAGTTGATGCATGACAAGGGATAGGGTAACCCTAAATGCTTAAATTTGGTCCCTAAAGATTAAAAGGGAATGAAAACATGAACCTTAATCTAAAATGGGCTAAAATTAATTAATCAATTAACATATACAATTAATTAATATAAAATTTACCAAATAATCATGCAAAATATCCCAGAATATGATGTAAACAAATACATGGAAAAATTTAATAAAAGGGTGAAATGATTTTGGACTGAAATGGGCGTATGTGATTTAAAATAAAAGGGCCTATGGTTTTAAATGAGCATATGAGTATAGCTGCCTCTATGGGAATAAAAAGGGATAGATACGAATGGAATAAAAAGGAGATGCAAGTGGAGTGGAAAAAGAGAGATGGAGAGAGGTGTACATGGAGTTACGGCAGCACTGTTTGGGCCCAAAAAGGAGTCGCATATGAGAGGTGATGGCTAAAAGGGGCTTGGGATGGTTGCAGCAAATTCAGATGGATCTGGACGGGAAGGTGACAAGGTTTAAGACAGAGGAGTAGGTAAGTCACGGAAGAAGCAAAAACGGGTTTTGGTACAGGAGGAAACCAGAGAGGGGGATTTGGGGTGGCGGAAAGGTGGACTGATAGTGGGGTTTGGTGGTGACAGTAGAGAAGGCTTGGACAAAGACTGGGAAAGCAGATCTGGACAGGGGCGGAAGTCTGGAAGGTCTATGGATGGCACAGCAACAAGAGTTATGGGTTTTTAGGTGGTCACAGGTAGTAAGGACAGCAAGGTGAAGGTGTCGGCTATGGCTAAGGAGGAAGAAGAAGGAAAAGAGAGAGTAAGAAGAAGAGAAGATAAAGAAGATGTATAGTACCTGGAGATGGAAGGATGACCTCACGCCAAGAGAGCCTCATGCAAAGGAATCACTCACACATTATTTTCATCACACAAGTGGAAGAAAACTTCAATTTCATTCATCAATTGATTGCCATAATGAGGGCTTACAATGTATTTATAATAAACACACCAACAAATGACAAAAATACCCCTAGTGTAAAATAAAACAAATACCCTCATATAAAAAAAATAGAAAATTACATCAAAAGACAACTAAATAAAGTAAAATCAAAATAAATCAATGTTGATCCAATGCTCCGCATCAATAGTTTTCCTTTTATTTACTTCAAATAAATATTTTGTTTCAGATTATGAGCCCTCATTTTTTGTTATCACGTTTCTAAGCCTCAAAGAGTACCAAACATAATTATCAGCACTCCTGGATTTAGGTGCTCTTTGGGAGGACAGTGTATAAGTGTTGCTTTTGCATGTCAGTGTGTAAGAAGCATTCCAGCAGCATATCAAATAAAAAGTTTACCTTTCGTGTGCCAGCAGCATCTTTTTCCCTTAGTTTTCTCTCTAGTTCCACCCGCTCTTCCTGATCACGAATCCTCTCTTCCTCCGACTGCATGAAAAAAGAAATACCCAACTTTTGTAACTGAAGAATCTCCTCGATATAACTTGGATGATATAATCAAGAAAAGAAGTCACTCCATGAAACAAGGTCAGAGCAGATGCACAAATAGCAGCATCGAATGGTGAGGGAATCAATATAAAAAATAAACCTTCATATTTAAAAACTTAAAAACATGAAACAATACACAAAACAGAAGAACACATGCACCAACACCCATATGAACATCCACATGCAGACCACCAACACGGGCCACTACACGTGCATCTTCAAGAGAGCTTTAATGGACAAGTATCTTTCATATGGGCCCTCCCATGATGAACAATCTACCCCACAAAACTTCTCAGCCACGTGGATTGTTGCATGTCTAAAGTTGAAACTAATTCCACTTTAAACACATCAAAGTAGACTCACATGTCAATGAACGTTGGGCCAACAAAATCAGACTACCCAGTCCATGAGGTCCCTATCCATCTATCAACACATGATTCCACATGCATCCAAGTGTGATAGACAAACATAGCATATGACGACCATTAAGAATTATTTCATTCAATAAGTTACAAGAAATTGCGCCTAATAAATGCCATGTGAAACTATCATCCATTTCAAAAAATTAAAGGGAAAACAGTAGAAATCTAGTCTTACAAACCTATTCAACACATTGGTACAAAAGAAATCAACAGTAGGAGAGTAACTTCTAGTCATGAGAAAATAAAAGATGAAAACCTATATTCAGAGTATTAAGAAAAAGAGGCAAATCTTTTCTTTGTAAGAGACTAAAGGCTTGCTTGGTATGCAGAATCAAACCACATTAACTAGAATCACTTGGTCAAACCACCCTAGTGATTCCTGATGATTCTAACTTAAGCAGTTTGATTCCTCTTACCAGACAGCCCCATGGAAAGGCTAATAAAAATTGATATATTTAACAACCCCTAGGGGTTGTTTGGTGGGTAAAATGGAGAGAATGAAATAACGAATGGGTGTTGAGGTGGCTACATTCCAAAAATGGATTCTCTTTAGTAAGACAGTATGGTCGATGTGGCAGAATGGTCATCCATCCCATGCTCATCCTTTCATTCCTTCTCAAGAGGTGTGATTGCTAAAATAGTGAAATAACAATGCTTGGTAGATGGTCATTCCCTATGAAATCTACCACTTTAGTTTATTCCTAGAAGCTAGCACCAACTGATTGTAAATCTACATGCATCCTCCCCTCCCGCACTTCAGAACAGCCAAAAGAAAAAAAAAACAGAAAAATGGATGTCTTTATTTCGCCATGCTATATCCAACAAAGACGCAAGAGTTAATAACAAATTCAAGGGAAAAAAAACAGAAAATGGATTTCTTTATTTCAGCAACCTGGTTAACCAGCAAGTTCAACCAAGTTTGTGACACATACTCATTTCAATAACCTGATTAAACCAGCCCATTTAACCAATTTTACATGCAATTTTATAGTTGAAATAGTAAGGATACAGAAGCCCCCACTTAAATGTGAAAACTGAAAGATGTTATGAAATTGATGACCATGAATTGAATTTTCTTTTCTTTTTCTAAAGAAAGTGCACCTCATTTCCATCTTCATCATCATTTCCTCCAGAGGTGCGTCTGCGAACCTGTCTCACCATGTCAGGTTCTTTCACCTGCAACAAAGCACTCAGCGAAAAGAACAGTAAGAAACATAAGGGAGAAAACAAAAGCTCATACGTTATAATGAAATAATAATGACTTGCATCAGTAAGAATGTAAAATCATGCCTCTTCATCTTCACTATCTTGATTTTCGCTCTTCTTCCTAAACCGCTTTTGACGAGAATTCACTTTTTTTGACCTAGAAACCACAGCAACATGAGAAACTTGGCTACCGCTACCATCATCATCATCATCATCATCATCAACATCCAGTAATGCGTAACTCTTTTGCTTCTTCACAAGCATAGCTGCTTCTTTTTCTTCTTTTTGATAATTCTGTCCATAAAGCATATGCAATACAAAGAGGATAAACATATGCTTATTACTATTCAACGGCTATTATTCCTTAATGGACAATAGAGAACAAATACATTTTTTACCAACACAATTCACCGAAAGAGCAAATAACAAGTACACAAACACCACCAGAAGCAACAGGGTTCACTCCATGATATTATTTTCAACAATGCAAACCTTGGAAATTCTAAAACTATCCAACCTTTCCCTTCGGAGAGATCCAGGCGAACCCTTATTGCCCCCCCAACCACACACACACACACACACACAGAGAGAGAGAGAGAGAGAGTGCAAAATAGGGAATGCTTAAAACCATACCACAAGTTAGACTATCACTAATACGTTAGTGCATTATTAAAGTGTAATGGAGAAGGATGCCCTTGACATGTGTTCTATTTGCATTTCACTTATGTTTTTTGGGTAAATAAATGGAAAGATGCCTGCTTATTGTCGTGGAAAGAGAACATGTAGATAAGTTTTGATAAAAGGTTCAACCAAAGTAAAAAGGGCCAGATGTGATCATCATGATCACCATCCAAGAGCGTAAACCCAATTATCTAAGATCAACTTTGTGAGTTCGACATTTCCATGCATCATTGTTTAAGCGATGTTTTAACAACTCATTATAAAGATATAGCAAAGTTTGATGGCCACTCATCTAATCCAACAGAACCAACTTCTTAACCCAGGTTTGGGATGAATAAGAAAACCCCAAGGTGCAGTTAAAGAGCCACAAAAAAATCAAACAAAAACTGTTTCCCACTCATTAGGCCAGTTATGAGCACATAAGGATGGCTAATCTCCCCAACACCTAAACCATAGTACAACCAAATGGCTAGCACAGTAGCACTTAGTATAAGAATCTACTTGGTTTGACAGGGTCACAAGTCCCAAAATCAACTACTCTTAAGGCAAGACTACTTCATGGCAAAAATTTATGATAACCACTATTTTCTCATGTTTGTTTCAACTCCAATCCTTTTTTCCCTTTTTTTGCGTGTGCGCGTGTGCAAGCAAGACATAGAAGAGATCCCAGATATATGGGAGGGAAGGCTTAAACAAAGATATTGACAATGATGGAAACAAAAATGATGATGATGATGAGAAAATGAGGAACATCTCTCTTCACCATCAGAATTCATGCTAGACAAAACTTATATGGTAAGTATAATAACATGGAAATGATGTTGTATAAAAACGAATTAAGTTTGATTAACTGAAGAAATGTACACAATCTGCTAAAGAACTTACACTCAAACCAGATGTCCTATGTGGCACTTTGGCAAAAATCTCTTCAGCAAATGCACGTGTTTCTCCTGATGAAGAAAATCCGAACTCCACTAGTTTTCCAACAACATCAGCAGGCGAAGAAGATTTCTTGGCTGCAAAATAGAACAGTTTTACAATAAAGCATTTCAGTGTAGGATCCCCAATATTGGTTTTAGCATCCAATAACCAATGAATAAGAAAGATATATATGTACTCACATAATCCAATGACAAACTGGACAACCATTGGTTGAGAGTAACCAAGGAGCGACATCAACTTGTCTGACACCCATGTTCTTAGATAACTTTCATCTGCCATTTTCTTCTAATAATAAGAGACTTTAAGCTGCTCAAAGATTTCAAAGCAAAAGATCAGGCTTTGCTTAATGAAATGAATTAGGCAGTTTATTTGTTAAGATTACTCATCAAAAATACAAATAACAAAACCATTCCTCTCATTTCGGAACCCATATAGACTTATGAGTCAAGCAGATGGGAGGTATTTAGAGAAATTCAATCCCATTTCAGAGTGAACTTACTGACGGCAATCATCGAAGTATTACCATTGAAAATAAGTATGCTAAGTGTCCTTTTCTTAATCATTTAACAGTCAAATGCTTTTCTTTTTTCTTGGATGAGGTGCCCCTCCAATGTTGAATCACTTTAGGAAAACCACCTCATTAACTAAGTTCTATTGATAAATAAAAACAATGTACAACTATACATAACATAAAAATTCTAGCATACGAGGACTATAGTGAAAAATACCAAAAAAGTACAGTATCACTAAAAGTATACAAAAGAATCATGTCGTCCCTCTACTACTTCATCCAAAAAATCTACCACTGCATTCACCAAGCATTTGACATGACTGAAAGAAACTTCTTTCTCCTTGCACAAATGCCTAATGTCCCTAATTATTTAAGTCAACTTCCGAGGACGCTGGCTACTACCTTCTGGCCTAAAAAATCACATAAACAAGTCACCCTCAACTATTGAGCTTCTTCACATAGTCCTTTCATGCCTCCAAGGATCTTATCCTAACAATTCTGCCTCATTCAAGTCCTTAATCCCAACTAGAGCAAAGAAAAAAAGTTAAATTTCAGCCCTTCATCATGTAGCACTCAAGCACCTCCATCCAAACCTAACTTCCCCCTAGCCACTCAATCCACATTGAATATGGCAAAACCATTTTCTCCTTCCTTCCCCTTCCACTTGTACACTCCTCCTTGTATGATCCAACATATGTCATTCCACCCACAAACTCTTTATGAAAAACCAGGGGGGAACTACATAACTTGATCTAGCATCCTCAGAGACTGCACCCGCGGACTTGTCATTACATATGAAGATCCTTGAATTTCTTTCTTCCCAAATAGACCACAAAATGGTCAAAGAAATTGGGCTGCAAGCTACCTTTCCTTTCCCAAAATCCAAACAAAACATGCAAGAAGCTGGGGAGAAATATTTCTAGCTGACAAAGGGTTCAATGGAGGCCACCACCTCATCTATCGGCACAAGCTTTACTACTCCCTTATCCAAAGTCCAAAGGAGGCCAAGGCTATCATAGGATTCATACCCACAATAAAGCCTTATTGGCCAGCTTGGTCTAGACACATGTCAAAAAATTCAAATTTGATGGTGGCAATCACAAGCAAGGTATCACTGATGTAACTCATGAGTGTGATCGCTCGATAATTGGCACAATTTTGAACATCTCCTCTATTTTTATTAAAAAAAAGGGGCCATTGTGCTCTGCCACCCGATCAAGCATTTTTATGTTATAATTTTGTTGAACAAACGGGTCAACCAACTAACTCCACTTTCACCTACAATAGACGAAACTTTGAGTGGGATACCATACAGTCTTAGCACTCTATTCTTATTTATCTTTTCAAGGCTTGATTCATTTTTGCTTCTGTTAATTTATTCATCATCCCCTCATTTGCCTCTCCTTCCATATTAGCCCCACTTTCAAACTTTGTGTTCAACAAGTCTTTAAAAAAGGTTTACCACCTTTACCTTATTTTTTGTCTTTCACGAAAATCCTTTGGATATTGTCCCTAATGCATTTCTTTATTCCTCCACTCCCACACCTTAGCGAGTTTATAAATTCTCTTTTCACCTTCCTTTGTTCCCAAACTAGCGTACAAATCATCACAGGCTTCAAATTTGACTTTACTAACAGCTATGTTAGCGGATTTATGTGCCATCTTGTAGCTCTCCAAATCCACCATCTTCCTTGTTTTCTGTCATATCCTAAATTGATTTTTCTTCTCATGTATAACTCTTTCCACCTCAACATTCTACCACCACGTGTCCTTACGCAAGCATATTCTAGTTCCCTTAGTTTCACCCAAAATAACTTTGGCTATTTCTTGAATGAGCCTAGATATCCTACCCCACATCTCATTAGAATTCTTATCAACCTCACACTCCATGTTATTGAGCACCTTCTCTTTTGTTCTACTTTCAAATTCCACCACCTAATTTTAGGGGGATCTTTAGTTGCTATTTTTGTGATTTACTCCTAACAAGCAAGTCCAATGCTAAAAGTCTGGGTTGTAAGGTTTTCCCCAGGAATGACTTTACAATCCTTGTAACATGTCACTTCTCTACGTCTTAAGTAGAAAGAAATCTTTTTGAGACCTAAATTGTCCAGTCCTTAAAGTGAAAAGATGCTCTTTATATTCTTTTGGAATAAAGTATTAGCTATGACCAAATCATAGGCTGCCACAAAATCAAGAACTGATTCCCCATGTTATTTCACTCTCCATATCCATGCCCTTCATCTATGATTCTATACCCATCATTGCTACTTCCTACATGTCCATTTAGGTCACCCCCAATTATGATACTCTCCTATAAAGGTATATTTGCATTAGATCATCCAAAGCTCTCCAAAAATCATATCTCATGGTCTCTCCTAACCCAAGTTGGGGTGCATAGACACTAATAATATTTAGGATTTTGTGATCCAAAATCATGATCATGATAATCAGATCTAGCTTCCGTTGAACTTTAACAATCGTCTCTTTAGTAGTGCCACTAACCACTATACCGACGTCGTTTCTAGAATTACACTCCCCTTTCCACTTGGTCTCTTGAGAACCTAATACACCCTGCAAAAGCGGTTCTCAATTACAGCACTGAGCAGTCCAGCATGTACGGAAATATAAGTTTGGAGCATTTCACCCTAGGGAATTCTCTGTCTTAATTATCAAACCGGACCTAACCAAGGGTAAAATCCTTCGACAAATCTGACACTTTAAACAACTTGTTAAACTTCTGTTAAAACCGACAATTTCAAATGGAGAATAAAAATCCTAGTCAACATAAATTAATGACTTCTACGTAATCGAGATGATACAAGTATGCATAACATGTCAATCCAACGCCTTAATTTAAATGCTAAACTAAAAAAGATATTCATTAAATCAAAGGCATACATGAAAATGAATTAATTAAAGGCATACATCAATTAAATTAAAAGCATAAATCAAAGGCATAGAAGTCTAAATAAAATTTTAAAGCACATCGTAGGTTGGAAATTAATCCACAAGTAATAGCTTTGTTCCTCCTACCTTAAAATCGATCGATAAATGAACCTGAGTTTGGTTTTCGGGGACCGAGTTAAGGACTGGAGTCAATGTCAACTCGCTGTCTGAGAGCAGGGGACTCTTCAATAAACCTTTGCCTGAGTCAGGTGACTCTACTGTCCAACTCGGACCGAGTTAAGCAAGGAGAGAGAGAGAGAGAGAGAGAGAGAGAGTCAAGGGGAATGGGGAAATTGAGAGAACGAGAGAGGAAATGTATCTGAAAATAGAGAAGGAAAATTCTGAGGAAGAAGGACTTAGAAATCGAGATAATGAGAGAGAGAAATCGGGATAACGAGAGAGGAAAGATCGAGTGAGAAGAGATGAGAACCGAAGGGAAGAAGATGGAAATTTAGAGAGAGAGAGAGAGAGAGACGAAAAGGAACCTGGAGAGGAGAAGAGAGACAGCCCGTTCGGGCGAGAAAGGGGAGGGAGAGGGTTTTGAGTGAGTTCGGGTCGGGCCGGCTTTATTATTATTATTATATACATCTTTTCTTTTCATTCGTCCATTTATTATTTTATTTTCTTTCATTAAGTCAATTATTTTATTTTTTTCTAAAAAGAGATCTGAGTTAAAATCCAATTTAACTTATTCATACGAGTTATTTTATTTAGTTATCTATTGACTGGAAAATATTTATTATTATTATTATCATTATTATTTAAATTAATGACTTATTAGTATAATCTAAATTTTATTATTTGTATCTAAGACAGGACTACTTGAGTTAATTAATTCTATTCATTACATCGACATACCTAAATAATTATTGTAACCAATTTAAAGAAATAGGAATATCTGAGTTAATTTAAAGCTTGATTTAAATTACTATTAAATTCACATATCTCATAATTACATTAAATTCAATTAAAAGTTTAAAATTTATCATGAGAGATTATTAAAAATATAAAATTAAGAATTTTGTAAATTTCTAATTATGCAACCATTATTAAGTTTAATTAAATCAATCACAACTCAAAATTTAATTTGGTGTTAATTAAAATTGTAAGAACAATAAAAGTCCATGGCTTGAAACAAAAACAAAATTGTGTTATGTTAAAATTTTACATCAATCGAATTTAAAATTTTAAAAATTTGGATAAAAATTCGGGCATTACAATATATCTTTCTATTCTATCTATAAATTATAAAATAAAAAAAAATGAATACTAACTGTTGGATCATTGAACAATTGTAATTTATTTTCATGTTGACAACTAAAAAAAGCATGACTCTTGAAAAAAAGCTAAAAATAGGAAAAAATAATCTAAGTTGGGTTTTAGTCAATTGTAAAGATTTATTTCGACTTTATTATATTGTTTAAAATAAAGAAAAATCGTGCAAAATTTGACTAAAAATAACAAAGTAGATTTTATTATTAATGTTTTTATTTTGAAGGTTACAACTGGGATTCTTTTATCTAAAAATAGAAAATTCTATATTAAACTTTGTAAAATAAAGAAAATTATTCTCTATAAAATTTTGACCAATGTTTTTCACAAGGTAGGAGTGTTTCCTACTACTCTACATATAAAGTGATAGTTTATGTGTCCATGAAATGAATCTTTAGCGTTCCATCATTGAAAAATTGTGACCGACTTATGCAAACTGGTTAGGATAAAACACCCTCACTCAATTGCTTATGACACAACTCAAATGCTTTGTATAAGAATCAAGAATCACTTGGTTTAACACTACCCATTGTCTTACCAGGTAAACCCAACCCACTTAAGCATTGAGAATTAATGGTAGATTTTAATTATACCACCCAAATATCCTTTGAAACTTAAACAGGTCTGATTCAATTATGTCGAACAGTGCAAAATCGCACCATAGGATTCGGTCCATTTAAATAAGACTTAAAACCTGACTTCTAATCCTAACTAATTGGAGCCGACCCTCCAATAAAAATAAAAGAATCATGTAGTCCAAATCCATGAGCTTTGTAGCTTGAGCAAATTTAGGGTTAAGTAGGTTGTCAATTTGTCAATGTTGGTGGAGATGGTTATAAAGAGTACCTAAAATAACAAGTATATCTTAGTGCTTATAAAGAAGTTTAGAAGAGTTGGCTCAGTATCTTTCTCATTATACAATTTATATAGATGTATAGGTCTAAGTATGGAAGCCCTTAATCAGAAAACTTGACAAAGATAGAATACGATATATATGGTAGGTCAACCCTTCTCTCTAATGGTTTATATAAAAAAAATGTTAGATTTAGATTCGTTGAAAATGAATCTAAATTTGAGTGATTCAGACATTAGACAATGTTATGGCCATTTTTATGAAATGGTATAAAAAAGTGACAAAGATTCAAGGAGTATAAGGGTGTATGACACAGTCAGATATCACGACGATGCTTGGCCTAGCTACCAATGTAGATGGCAAATTTGTGAAATTTTCTACTCCGAACACTAAATAAGGGCCTTTGGACATCCAATAGAACCCAAGTAATCCAAATTTCTGTACCTTTGCTTTGCAAGTAAGTTATCTCTCTACTAATTTATTTTTATTTCTAGTCTAATTTAGCATTGAATTTAAGACTTATGTTCATTCAATTTAAATTCTTGTTTTCATTAGATTTTATAACTTAATTGTGAGTTTCACATCGTGTTGAAATGTCCACTGTTATTTTAAAATTTAATCCTTTTTTTTCTAGAGTGAAACTAACTAGGTTTAGTTTTATTTTTTCTAATGGAATTTAATTTTTCAATTTTCGAAGACAATTTTTCCTATTGACAATTGAAATTTGAAGACATGCAAGAATTTCTAAATACGTTTCAAAATTTTAAACTTTGAGTTGCTCATCTCAATTATACTAAATTTAATTTTTTTTCTTCATTCAAATTAAGAACTTTTGAAGAGTGCAAATTCGACCCAAGCATCTCAAATGGATAGGTGAATGAAAATGAAAAAATTGATCGAGTGAGTCACCACGTGGATAAGTAATCCTATTTCTTTCTCTATCTAGCAATCTTATAATGTAAGAATTCTTAATTGATTAATCATGTTAGCCTTAATCTCAAAATAACTATTATATATCTTTCCCATATATGGATCACATTTATTGACGACATCTTATAGGGCTGAAATTCGATCAAATTGAGAAACTCATTTGAGCTTTTAGAAAGGAATTGAAAAAACTCGCCAACTCACTTGACTCAATATTGTCCAACCAAGATGACTTAGACCAATCTCACTGAAGTTATTTAAAAGTCCTTAACAATGATATATATAATACACAAGGAGAGATTTGTGTAAGAAAGAATGCAATTTAGGCTCTTGTCTGCCCACATGATAAGAAAGCTAAATGTTGTTTTATTATTTTGGCTTATATGGTTATTGTGTCACACATGAACATATTATATTGTATGTCACATGCAATAATCCAAAGGGAGCAGACTATCAAATGTATAAGGACGATAATACATACATTGAGAGAATGCGAGTAGTGCTTTAGTACAAAGAATATGGGCAATCTAGCTATACAATCAGTTAATACAAGAAGATTATATCTATTTAGTATGTCTAAGATATTGGTGGAACTTGAGGTAAAAGAAAATTATCATTGTACCAAGGTCGTGGCTTGCATCTAACATAAACGATAGGAGGCTGGTATAGGAATCAAATTGTGTGAGGAGGATAAGGCCAACCAACAAGCACTCAATTGCATAAAGGGTGAGGCCACATATGTTAACTTTCCCTCTAGAAAGAAGAAATGGCCAACACAAAAAGAAATAAACATTGTCCCAGTACATAGCGTCTAGGACCACAACCAGTTTTCTTGGCAGAATCTTGTTGGCATCGTCAAGACCTCGGTAGAGAGAGATGAGGATGCTGAGGAACATGACGAAAGATATAAGTGAAAAACATAGTACTTGTGAATGCAGAAATCACAAAAGTGCCAAAGGCTGGATTTCCTTTGAAGTTGTGAACACCTTCTTGACTGTTTCCACCTGGGATGGTGGTGGCTGATGAATGGGCGACAGTGACAACGAGACTGGCCACCACTGAGCAAGATTGTGAGGTGGTATTCAACCATTGTCCAAGGTCATTTTTCTGGAGTAGATCTTTGTGCTCTTCCCAGAAGGCCTATGAAGGCGTTTTCCCTCCTTCATTTCATTTTCTTGAAAAATAGTCTGCCATCGTGTCTCTCACATACTAGTTTGTAAAAGTTGTTAATTCCTCACATATAAAATTTAATATTATATTTAATGGTAGTTCCAATGAAAAAAGAAAAGAAAAATCTTATTTTCATGTGTTCATGCATGAATTATGTGATCTCTAATAAAAGTGTGCCAAATTAGAGGATGCAAGTTTCTAGTACTTATTATGAAGATGGAGAGAGAATAGGCCGAAGCCCTGTTTGAATTCAAATCAAGATTCATGAACACTATATGGGTCCAAGTCCGAGGCAAAGATGAAAACAAAAATAACACAAACATCAGTTCCGTTTCATGATAGCTGAGTGGGGGGCTATTGAAGCCATGAATCAGCATTCTACCAATTTAAGTATCAGTTAAAACTGTTAACAAGTGAAATTCAAAAACCTATAAAAAAAATTTTAAAATATCTAAAATTAGAACATTAAAAAGTTATGAATTGCGAAGTTGGTTTCAAATCTAGTTCAACATCGGAAAAAAAAAAAAAAAACACTATTTTGGGCAATTATGTCTTACATTATTATTGTATGATTATAAACTATGCTATGTGTTGATAAGTTGATGATTTTGAGTTTTATTCATTCTTAGGTCTAATAAGGCTAAAAATACGTAGATAGAAATGACTGATTATTTTAATAGTTGACTTAAATTCATTTTGAAGCAGTTAAAGGAAAACATGAAAATAATAATTGTTTGATTTTAAATTTTGTTTGCTTGATAATTAACCTTTATTACTAAGCAAATTATAACATTTTTATGGGAAAACTAAAAAAATTATGAAAAAACTCACCTCAAAGTATTCCATTTTAAAACCAAACTCTATGGGTCTTTCAATTTTTTCTTTTTAATTCTAATATCTTAAATCTTGAAAATTCTAGATTCCAAAGGAAAGGGTAAGGAAAAGCACTGAGAAAAGTATAGAAAAATCAATAATAAAAAAAAAAAGCCCTCGTCAGTCATTGTGCAGTTGGAAGTGGGTTTTAATGTGGTACGTTAGAAATTCAAAATCTCAACCTATATCTCAGTCAATTTAGTTAAGATACTGGCTGAATTTTTTTATTTTTTAATAATATTTTATAAAATATGGTCCTTGGAAAACATGATTTGATTCAAGATCTTGAGGCTTTAATGTCCTGTGGATTGTATTATATTTGTATTGGGTATTTTAATCAAAAAACCTCTATGGTCATTCAAACTTGACACCCAAGATTCAATCCAAAATCAAGAAATATGCTAACAATAACATATTTGAGCCTCCAAAAATCCAATTATGTAGTCTAAAGCAATGAGTTTTGTTGCTTGAGCGAATTTGGGATTAAGTAGGTGGTCAATTGGTCAATGGAGGTGGAAATATTAAATGTATATAGAGACAGTGAATGCAAGTGAAATAAGAGTTTACCTAAAATAACAAGTATATTTTACTGGTTATATTTTTTTTATCAAATAATTTTAGGTTTGCATAAAATTAGATTCATTGGAAATCAATCCAAATTTGTACGATTATGACATACTTAGACAATGTTATGACTAGTTTTATGAAATCGTTTAATAAAGTGACAATGACTCAAGGAGTATAAGGGTGTTGACACTGTGATATCACCTACCAATATAGGTCATGAATTTGCTAAATTTTGCACTCCCAAACACTAAATAAGGAACTTTGGACACACAATAGAACCCAAGTAATCCAAGTTTGTGTACTTTTTACTTAGTGTAAGGAATTTATCTTTTTTCTAGTTTTCTTTTATTTTTAGTTTAATTTAACAGTGGCTGTGAACAAGAGTCGGCCATCTGCATGTACTGAAACCATTGAACCCCGACTGGAATCCCCAACAAAATCCAAAAGAGGTTTTGGAAAATGAAATCCACTTGTTGGATTAGATGAGGGAAGGATGAGTGTTAAGAGGGATGTATTGACAGTTCCCTCATGTCAATGGCTACTGTATGAAGCCCCATCCCCATCCCCATCAGATCAGATAATATCATTTGAGTTTATGAAGAAAAATTCGAAAAAACTCACCAACTTAGTTGACTCCGAGTGATCTCACCTCAGTATTTTGATAATTTAAACAATGATAGATATAATACACATGGAGAGAGATGTGTGAGAAAGAGTGCGATTTTCGGTTCTTCTGGGCCCACATGATAAGAAAGCTAAAACTTCATTTAGTATTGTGGCTCACATGGTTATTGTGTCCTTCATGAACATATTTATTGTATGTCATATGCAATAATCCAAAATATCAAATGTATAAAGATAAGTACATACATTGATAGAATGCGAGCAGCTATACAATCAGTACCATAAGTCAGCAGCATAAGCCACACATTTGAGAGAATCACGATCGTACCAAGGCCGTGGCTTGCGTCTGGACAAAGACCACAGGAGACTGGTATAAGAATTGAATTGTGTGAAGAGGAGGAAGGCAATCACCAAGCACCCAATTACATAGAAGGGTGCGGCTGCATATGTTAACGTTCCCTTTAAAAAGAAGAAATGGCCTCCACAAAAGGAAACTAACATGGCCCCAATCGATACCAAGAGAGAGAATAGGGCCACAACCACTTTTGTCGGCAGGGACTTGTTGGCGTCATCAACACCAAGGTAAGGAGAGATGAGGATGGTGAGGAACAAGATGAGGGATATAAGTGAAAAGCACAGTGCTATGAATGCAGAAATCACAAAAGTGCCAAAAGCTGGATGTCCTTTAAAGTAGGGAACACCTTCTTGATTGTTTCCACCTGGGATGGTGGTGGCTGATGAATAGGCGACAGTGGCAACGAGACCGGCCACCACTGAACAAGATTGTGAGGTTGAGTTTAGCCAGTCTTTGAGGTCATTTTTCTGGAGTAGATCTTTGTGCTCTTCCATGAAGACCTCTAAAGGCGTTTTCCCTCCTTTATTTTGTTGAGTTGATAATTCGTCCAGCGTCGTGTCTCTGACATACTGATTTGTAATACTATTAGTGCGTCACATATGGAATTTAATATTGTATATAATAGTAGTTCCAATGAAATAAGAAAAGAAAAATCTTATTTTCATGTGATCATACAAGGATTATATGATCTGTAACAAAAGTGTGCCAAATCGGATTGCTTTTCCCATGTCTAAACAAACAAAAACTCTC
This sequence comes from Chimonanthus salicifolius, assembly GCA_013350335.1. NCBI lineage: Eukaryota > Viridiplantae > Streptophyta > Magnoliopsida > Laurales > Calycanthaceae > Chimonanthus > Chimonanthus salicifolius. Next base: position 61,371,743 of record CM023538.1, on the reverse strand, counting down.
CTTGACAGTGTTTCTCCATTAACATGAAAACAGTCCAAAGTTGCTCCCCAAACATCATCATCTATTAGATAACCTCAAGTCCAAGGGAAATTCATTATCCTGCACCAAATTAACTTCTCCCTAGATAGGCTTAATATATCTATCATATGCATGCTAATTTGAATCTTTTCTAATGATATCCACCCATTTTCTATTACTTCATATACAAAATGATAACTGGTCTAAATAAGACATATTTAAGAAAAAAATATGAAACTATCACTACCCTATAAAGTAGACACAACAGTCGATATTAAAATCTTCAAAGTCCCCATAAATTGAAGAGAATATTTAAGAAAAGAAAAAGAAGATGAGAACTCAATCTACTAGAAATGAAGATGATGGCTAAGAAATGTGTTACCCATAAAGAGACAAGCATTAACACTTCAAAATATTATGAAAAGAAATAATAGAAAGAAAAACGTCAATCTACTATGGGTGACCCACCATATTGGATCACCATGACCACTATTGGATAATTATCAATGGAAGGATGCAAGTTTCTACTCCTTATTGCTAGTTCTTCATATTGAAAACCGAGTAGAGATTACTGTTGTGAAAATGGAGGATATTGGATCACCATGGCACTAATTCAAATCATGAGTCAAAGATCATGGTGGGCCGAAGCCTGTGGGAGGACAAGTATTCCATTTTTTTAATGATAAGAAAAAAAAAACCAGACTCACCTCATTTTAAAACCAGACTCTATGGCTCTGGTTTGATCCTAATTTTGTTTAGTTGATGCTCGACCTTTATTACTAAACAAATGCTAATATTTTCATGGGAAAACTAAAAAAAAATTATGAAAAAACTCACGTCACAATATTCCATTTTAAAACCAGACTCTATGGGGCTTTTGTTGTGGGCCAGCCCCACTTATGGGCCTATTGGGCTTAGGCCCAGTAGGGTGACTTATATCTTATTGTATTCCTGTGTAAGACACAGAGAGAGGGATTAGAGAGAGAGAGTGAGAGTCAGGGAGATCTAAGAGGGAAAGACCTTGTAATCCCCTATACATGTTTTCTCTACATAGTAGATTTGATCTCGCTCCGTGGACGTAGGCGTTCTAGCCGAACCACGTAAATCTTGTGTCGTGTGATCTGTGTGATTGTGTTTGCTTTAATTAATCTCTAATCCCCAACAAGTGGTATCAGAGCCGAAGGTTATCGGATTCAGACAAGGTTCAGTCGAATCGGAATCGATAAAATCACACAGACCGTCGGAGAACATAGGACGGAAAACCAGCCGCGTCGGCTAAAGAGGATATTGTTCCAGTCGGTCGTTACATTGACTAAGAAAAAAAAAAAAATACACCGATCTACTGAGAGCAGGTCGGCTGAAGGTGGTTAGCAAGAAGGCGTCGGCGGAAAAAGGGTTTTCACAAGTGGAATCGCAGCAACAGATTCGCGAACATCTAAGAGGCACCAGATCATCGCAGACACGGCGCCGGAAAAGGAAAAGAGATCCGGAACAAATCTGAAACCCAGTTATAGAACCCTTCTGTAGATCGACAGAAGCGAGCGGCTACTGGGACAGCCGCAACAGAGGGAAGGAATTGCAAACCAGCTCTAGGTTTTGCAAAACGGCATAAACCCAGGCGAGAACTGACAACCGAGAGCAAGTCGGGCAGATCCTTTGATTCCAGACATCAGGTTTTTCCAGCCCAGATCTGAGGAAACATCGGCAGCAGATTTACAGATCTCGGCCGGAGGAAAAGAGGCTCGGGAAATCTGATCAGAGGAGGCAGGAAGCCAGAAACCCAATCTCTGAGCAGAGGCGATCGGAGAAGAAGACGATCGAGCAGGAGCAGTCGACAGCAAGCCAAATCTTCGAGCAGCCAGATCTCAGTACAGATCGCCTGTCAGAAGCGGCGGCCACCAACAGCGGCAAGCGGCAGCGAGCCAGAGCACCGTGATCAGCCCGGAAATCAGATCTGATCTCAGATCTCTGAAAAAAAAAAAAAAAACATTATCTCAGTTCAGTGGTCCTCACGACCACCAGTTCACCAGCATTTTGGATAGTCCGCGAGACCACCATTTCCAGTGCACCAGAGGGACTGCAGATTCTGGTACCCCTGTAGCGGGGAAATCCACGGTCCAGAATTGTTTTTGCAGTTTCTGGAGTCACCAGGACTCGGAATTGAGATCAGTCTTCGCCTGTGCGATCGTGGCAGTGAGATCTACACAGTGACCGGTGTGGATTTGGTTTCTGGAGAATTGGCAGTAAGCGCCAAGCAGTGGTGTTTGTAGAAAGGAGACCAGCTGAGTTCTCTTTTCTCTTATCTTTCATAACTGTCATTTACTTTTTACACATTATTCTGCTATGTGTATGATTGAACCACCCAAGTGGTGAGGAGTTAGGGGGTAATCGGTTGGATGCCAGTAGTAGATCCCTAGGTTTGTGCAGGGCTACAAATTTGCACTGTTGGTTATTTGCTTCCGTATTTGCGCACCAAATTAAACAAAGGACAGTGACAGAATGGCATCTAGTTCCAGTTCTACAGTCATAAAATTGGTACCGGGCAATTATCTCCTATGGAAGACCCAGATGCAAGATCTTCTGATTAAGCATGACTTATATTATCCCATTTTAGGAGATGTATCTATGCCTGAAGATATGTAGGAAAAGCCCAAAGAATGGGAGTACAAGCATTTGAAGGCTGTGAGCCTAATCAGGGAGTATGTCGATGATACCATTCTTCACCATATCACAAAAGAAAAGAAGGCAGATGAACTATGGACCAAATTGTCTACATTGTATGAGAGTAAGGCGCCAGTGAACAAAGCCTCTATTATCAAGAGACTGGTGAGACTGATATACAATGAGCACATATCAATGTCAGAACACCTCAGTAACTTTCAGGGTATGGTGAACCAGCTGGCTAGTGCGAAGATCATCTTTGCAGATGAGATTTTGGCTCTTCTTCTCATGGCGACACTACCAGATTCTTTTGAGACTCTGGTGATTTCTTTGAGTAACTCTGCACCCGGTGGCGAGCTATCCTTAGAGACAGTCATGGAGTCCTTGATGAATGAAGAGATGCGACGGAAAGAAAAGGGCATCACATCTTCTTCTTCCGGAGTATATGTGTCACAGGATAGGGGCAGAAGACATAAGACTCATGGTCGCCAGGACCATAGAAGCAAGAGCAGACCCAGTGGAGGTAACAGATCTCAGAGCAGAGGCAGAGACAACAAAAAGTGTTTTCATTATGGCAGAGCAGGGCATTTTAAGAATCAGTGCAGGGTGTGGAAGAGAGAAAACAATCAGACTGTGCAGTTTCAGGAACGACAGCCAGCATCTTCCAACACCACGGTTGCAATATCTCAGGAGCAGCGTACTCTTATCATAGTGACCACCAGTGAGGGCGAGAGTCTGTCCATTGCCCCTCCTCATCTGAGTGGGTCATTGACACTGGTACCACTTATCATTATACGCCTCACAGGAGCTTCTTCTCCACATATACATCCGGAGATTTTGGAACAGTTTGGATGGGCAACTCTGCATGTTCCCCTATCACTGGAGTTGGGAACATTACTATGAAGACTAGTCATAGCTGTGAGATTAGTTTGAAGGATGTGAGACATGTGCCAGACATCAGATTGAACCTCATTTCTGCGAGGGTACTCGGCACAGAGGGATACATCAGTACATTCGGCGGAGACCGATGTAAGATCAGCAAGGAGTCGCTTACCATGGCACGAGGGGTGATCAGAGATTACCTGTATGTTGTGACCGGCACAGTTTGCACCGGCCAGATGCGCTCAGTACAGAGAGAGACTGCTTTCTCTCTATGGCACCGAAGAGTTGCACATCTGAGTGAGAGAGGGCTGCAGATTCTTCAGAGGAAAGCCCTTATCCCACGGACTAAATGTACCCGGCTAGACAGTTGCGAGCATTGCATCATGGGCAAGCAGACAAGAGCTTCCTTCAATCTAAAGGGCCACATCAAGGCCAGGAAGCTAGACATAGTATACTCAGACGTTTGTGAACTAATAGAGGTAGAGTCAAGAACAAGTACTTCGTTACCTTCATCGATAATTCTACGAGAAAGTGCTGGATTTACTTCATGAGATCCAAAGATCAGACTTTCTCATTATTCCGTGAGTTTGTTGCCTCTGTGGAGAGAGAGACGGGTAGAAAACTGAAATGTCTGAGGACCGATAATGGTGGAGAGTACACATCGGGAGAGTTTAAAGAATTCTGCAAGAAGAACGGCATTCGACATGAGTTGATAATGCCAGGGACTCCCCAGCATAATGGTGTAGCCGAGCGCTACAACCGCACCATTGTTGAGCGAATACGTTGCATAGTTCACAACGCAAATCTACCCAAGAGATTTTGGAGCGAAGCAGCGAGGACAGCAGTATACCTCATCAACCGCTCACCATCAGCTCCCTTAAATGGTGAAGTGGCAGAATGTTTGTGGACAGGAAGAAAAGTTTCCTACAAGCATCTCAGAGTTTTTGGCTGCGTTTGCTATGCACACATCCCTGATATGTCGAGGAAGAAATTTGATGTAAAGTCGACATTATGTGCATTTATTGGTTATGGTGGTCCAGAGTTCGGATACAGATTGTGGGATCCAGCTCAGCAGAAAATGTTCAGGAGTCGAGACGTGGTATTCCGTGAAGATGAGTTCTTCAATGAGAACAATAAACCCACATACTCAAGTGACCTAGATCAAGGTCCCATCTCCACTTCGGACACATCTCAGTCAACAGCAACACCTTCTCCTTCACCTGCACCGCCAGTCAGTCAGTCAGACGACAGTGGGTCAGATGTTCCTTCTAGCAGTCACAGTGACAATATCAGTGGGCCAGCAGATACGTCTACAGATGAAACAGTTAATGAGCCAGTACATGATACAGTTGAGGACATAGTAGAGGATGATCAGGACAGAGATAGACAGTTGAGCGAGGGGGAGCACCCCCCAGTACTTCTACATCGGAGGATGTTATACCTCCTAGGAGATCTGTTAGAGAGCATAACCCATCCAGGAGATACCCGAGTTCTGATTATGTGTTGATGACCAGTGAGGGGGAGCCTAAGAGTTACTCAGAGGCTATAGGTGACAAAAACAGAATTCACTGGGAGAAAGCTATGGTAGAAGAGATGATGTCTCTTAAGAAGAACAACACATATGAACTGGTTGATCTACTAGTTGGCAGAAAGGCCCTACAGAACAAATGGGTCTTTCGGGTGAAAAAAGATGGAGAAAAAGTTCTGAAGTATAAAGCCCGCTTAGTGGTGAAGGGCTTTGGATAGAAGAAGGAAGTGGACTTCGACGAGATATTCTCACCAATGGTGAAGATGAGCTCCATACGAGTTATGTTGGGCTTAGCCGCGAGTCTAGATCTTGAGATTGAACAGATGGATGTGAAGACTACATTTATTCACGGTGACCTAGACGAAGAGATCTACATGAAACAACCAGAGGGGTTTGAGTTGAAGGGCAAGGAGAATCCTGTTTGCCGACTCAAGAAGAGCTTGTACGGATTGAAACAAGCACTGCGGCAATGGTATAAGAAGTTTCACTCTTTCATGACAGGACAAGGATACAAACATAGTTCAGGTGACTCATGTGTGTATTATCAGGAGTTCAAGGGTGATCAGTTCATCATCCTGTTATTATATATGAACGACATGCTGATATTTGGAAAGAGTTCCGAATTGATCAAGCTATTGAATACAGACCTGTCAAAGGCGTTTGATATGAAATATCTTGGCCCTGCTAGACAGATTTTGGGTATGGAGATTCACAGAGATAGAAAGAAAAAGAAGATTATCATGTCTCAAGAGAAATACATTGAGAAGGTCTTGGATCGATTCGGCATGAGGGATTGCAACTCTGTTAGCACTCCTCTCGCCGCTCACTTCAAGCTGAGTAAGGAATGTTGTCCTTCATCAGAGACAGAGAAAGATAAGATGAGTCAGATTCCATATCAGTCGGCAGTTGGTAGTCTCATCTATGCGATGGTTTGCACGAGACCTGATATAGCACATGCAGTTGGATTGGTGAGCAGATTTATGTCAGACCCAGGACATGATCATTGGGAGGCAGTGAGATAGATCTTCAGATACTTGCGAGGTACATCGAGTATGGGCATCATGTTTGGTGGAGACCCTTTTATTACCGGCTACACAGATGCAGATATGGCTGGTGACCTTGATGGTCGCAAGTCCACTTCTGGTTATCTTTTCACATTTGCTGGAGGAGCCGTCAATTGGCAATCCAAGTTACAGAAGTGTGTAGCTCTTTCTACAGCAGAGGCAGAGTACATTGCTGCTACAGAAGTTGGGAAAGAGATGGTTTGGCAGAAGGGATTTCTTCGAGAAATAGGCATCAAACAGGAGGACTACACAGTGTATTGTGACAGTCAGAGCGCCATCGACTTGAGTAAGAATGTCATGTATCACTCAAGAACCAAGCACATTGATTTGAGATATCATTGGTTGAGAACAGCTATTGAAGAGAAACAGATCAGTGTAAAGAAGATCCATACAGACCACAATCCAGCAGACATGTTCACCAAAGTTCTTCCAAAGAACAAGTTTGAGTTCTGCGTAGGGGCATCTGGCCTCTACAGAAGATGACATCAATGTCAGAATGTTCTCCTCCTCCTGGGGCTGGAGGGGGAGATTGTTGTGGGCCAGCCCCACTTATGGGCCTATTGGGCTTAGGCCCAGTAGGGTGACTTATATCTTATTGTATTCCTGTGTAAGACACAGAGAGAGGGATTAGAGAGAGAGTGAGAGTCAGGGAGATCTAAGAGGGAAAGACCTTGTAATCCCCTGTACATGTTTTCTCTACATAGTAGATTTGATCTCGCTCCGTGGACGTAGGCGTTCTAGCCGAACCACGTAAATCTTGTGTCGTGTGATTTGTGTGATTGTGTTTGCTTTAATTAATCTCTAATCCCCAACAGCTTTCAATTTGCTAAATTTCCTTTATTTTTTTCTTTTAATTCTATTATCTTAAATCTTGAAGATTCTTTGATTCTCAAGGAAAAGGTAAGGAAAAGCACTGAGAAAAGTATAGAAATATGAATATAAAAAAAAGCCCTCCTTACTCATTGCATTTGGAAATGGGTTTTTATGTGATAGGTGAGAAATTCAAAATCTCAACCTATATCTCAATCAATTTAGCTAAGATACTGGCTGAAATTTTGATTTTTTAATAATATATTGAAAAAATGGTCCTTTTTATGGAATCAATCTATAACAATTTCTGGTATGAATCGATGGATATGAAATGTTTCAGTTGATATTTCAATCCATGTGTGACACTTCATGTACTGAATCAGAAAGTTAAGTGATTAAGCTAACCAGAACAAATTATCAGGTGAGATAAGTATGCCTTCACATGATTATGCTAGCACAACACAAATTATTAGTTGAAGAGAAAGAGAGAACGCACATTATACCATTTGATCTCCCAAAGTAGCTGCATGGTTGTAGGCATACCCCAAGGCTGTTGAGAACTTCTAGCAGCAGCGAGATGCAAGGCATTGTTCTGTTCATTGTCCATCCACCAGTCACTTATATTAATCCCTTTCTTCTTTAAGTTAGTAAGAAGCTCATATACATCAGCTTGTCTATTTTCAATGGCCAAGAGTACTCCATTTTTCGAGGAAGTCTCCCTTCTACACAAGACAGCTTCAGGGTTTATCCTAAAGATTCCCTCTACCATCTCAGTTACTCCCTTTTCTGCTGCAATTAGAATAGTTGCATTACCAACAAGTGGATCTTCACATGGAGCTTCATAGTTAAGGAGGAGTTTTTCCATTATTTTATAAGCTAACATATGCGTTCGCTTTATATTCTCGATCTTCCTAACAAGCTTACCTAATTTCATAAATAACACATATCAGGTATACCCACATAAATACATCTATACAAAAACTAATAAATGAAAAAGCTCTTATTTCACAATAATATTTATTGCCGACGTGATGAGTTAATAAGCTAAAGGCATGAAATATATCCACACATTCTTGAAAGTTACTTCTCAAAACGTTGCTATTCCCATCCATTTCTTTAGTCATTTTTTCCATCACATTACACAATAGATTTTGGGAAACATTTAACCATTCGATTGGTTTCCTGGGGGAGTTTTTACCATAAATTTTGAAATAATGACTTCCAAAAAGAAAAAGAAAAAATATAGAATTACAATCTCATTTGTGGGCAATGTATTTTGTTGTGCACTTTTTTGTGAAGCACACCTACACAAAAGAGAAAGGCTAGTTGGAAATGTCTATTGTTTAAATATGGGGCTTACCATGACTTATGTGATTCAATCAAACCTTAAAAATCTGGATTGAATAATCCAAACAAGATGATCTTTGATGGGTTTCTTATGGAAAAATATTCTTGACATTATCAATGGGCCCCAATCCCTTGCTCGAACCCCAGACATCCATCCACCACCCATGAACTAAGTTGAACTCACTTTAAGTTGTCCTCACATTTCAATTTAACTTTTTTAAGAATTTCTTTTCATGGCGAAGAACCCCAAGACCCTCACCTATCCTCGAGTATGAGGGCATTGGGTAAAATTTCAAATACAAGTAGTCTCCTAAAAGTCATGGACATCGGATGACTACGTGACTCAAACCTAGGACCTTTGGTTTCTGAGCTAAAGGTCTGCAAGTTGAGCTATCCCGTGCAAGGTTGAGTAATCAACTTCTTTAAGAATTGAAGTAAGAAATAAATTTTATGGCCTCCAAAATATGAATTGAGTAATCAAATCAAGTTGGTGATTGTTAATGCTCAATATGTAATCATTGACTTTTCCAAAAACCCATCCATAAAAGTTTGTGTTGTATTAACTCAAACTATAAGATCTTAACATTTAAGACTTTAGAATCATAATTTGATCCAATCAATGTGAATTATATTATAACTTCTTTTCAAATATTGATCTTTCAAACAGACCAATCTTCATTGACAAAAGTGAGTTCTATGAAAATTACTAAAGATATTATCCTATACATTGTGCAAGTGAACATTTTATTTAAAAACTTAATTTCTCCTTATAATGGAAAAGATGAAAGATTTGATTCTGAACCTTGTAGAATATGCTTAATTAAGAAACTAACGATAATCATCAATAGAGACATGCATATCTTGATGAAACTCTTTATCGGCGCTATGCATGTTTTGATGAAACTCTTGATCAGCACCATGATAGGACTTTCCTCATCTGACTCCAAAATTGTCACCTCTGAATCCACCGGGATTTCCTCATCAGTATGTATAACAAAAAAACTCAATTTTGATCACTTTTTATAAAACAACGGTTATAACAACTGAAAGAAAGTTAGAAGTGTTACCACTCACCTACAGTTTTGTTGGATGTATCTTTGGAATTCTCTTTATTTCCTAAAGCAGTAGAGTTTAGAAAATAAAATAAAAATAGAAAAAATCATTTTATGAAACTATGCTCATTTTTAAATTTAAGGAAATAACAATTTAAAACCCGCATCCATTGTCGTACCTCCAATGATGTGTTCATGATCTGGCTTCTCTAAATCTGACACATAGCACATTTCAGCAAAATAATAATAGTTATAATAATAAATTGAAAAATGGCTGAATGTGTCTAAGCAAATGAGCAGCAATAGGATAAAAAAAAAAAAAAGGGAAAAAGTAGCAACACGACGTTAGCACTGACCTTTTGCAGATTCAGATTCATCTTTTGGATTATGTGTCTCTCCTAAGCAACAACTTCGACTTGATAAGACTTTGTGCATAATTTGTGATCCTAGAGATATAAATAGTTATTAAAAATGCTACATTATGCAAGTCACAATCGTAATCATAAACTATTCTATTATATCTTTAGAATTTGGTATTTAAAATTTTTACTTTTTCTATACATTTAATTTATATTCTCTGTCATTTTAACTTTTTTAGAACTTTATTCTTACTTTTCCTTCTTCCAGAACAAGTCAAAATATTTATATTAAATATTTATAGATCCAATTCTTGGGCCAGTAGTTACAATCCATAGCAACCTATATACATATCAATGATAAAAGAGTCCCCAACAGTACTCAACCCTACCATCACATGCCCAGGCCACTTGGCCAACAAAATATATCCCATTGAAGGGCATCCCTAACCCCAAAAGATAAGACCACCTCCCATGCTTGCACCTAAGATGAACAGTTACTGCTGTTTGAATTTCAATATATAAGAGTAGGCCCCACGTGAATTGCTACAACCTTGCGAGCAATGCAACAGAGTTTATTGGCTTTGAATAGCTTAAATATTAGAAGGAAGGCCAAACGCAAAAAATTTAGTAGAGAAGCATTAAGGTTTGTTTGTCATTTTTCATTTATAAAAATTGAGCAAGAAAAATTACACTTCTTTCTTCGTCGATAGGAATGAGGATTCTTTGGCAATAATAGAAAAATTGAGAAATTTTATTGTTTTTTTTTAAGATTTGCTTCTATACATTTAATTTATATTCTCTATCATTTTAACAAAAACATTGAGTTTCAATAACTGAACCTGAACACTACATTCATTACCTTTTGTGGAGTTTGCCTAAATTTATAGTTGAGAATTGACTTTGAAAAACATATTATAAGGGTTAAATAGGAGGGAAAATGTCAAAAACTAGAGTTAGACACAAAAATCATCTAAAACCAAAGTAGAAGTTTATGGAGTATGCATATCTTCGGGCCATGATGTTGTTCCATTAGATATTAGAACATCTATGTTTGTTCACAAGTTTCTCTTGACCCAAGTCACACTAATGTCGAAGTATCTTAGATGTTGTTTCTCATTTTCCTAGAAATTGAGACTTTTCTTTCTTCTTCTGTAGAACTAGGGCTCTTTCCAAAGAAAAAAAAAAAAAAATGTGACATTTTTATATAATTCAAAGAATCTATTTTCCATAGTGGGGATAAAAAAATTTATTGAAGAAAAAAATGGAGTTCTCCTTTCATCATGATAATACTTCATTCATTTTGGATGAAACAAAAGATTTTAATACAAACTACCAAAATATTGAGTCTTTGCATCTTGTCACAAGACTAAATTTTATGACATTTGTTGGATAATGTGAATATAACTAATATAGTTTTTTTATGAAATTGTTTTTTTTCAAGAAATATATAACTAGTGTCTACCATTACCATTATTATTATTTTTAAAGAAATGGTACACTTCTTTGGATAGGTTAGATAACAAAAAAAAAAAGTTAGACAACCTAAGAAAAAAGGTAATTGATAAGACTTGGCAGAGACGTGTAGTCCTACGATTAATATCAACATTTTCCTTTAACAATTGGTTATCAATTGTTTCAACAGATAAGAACATTAAAATTGAAATTTTCACACACTCACCGGACATTATGAGCCTTTTGAAGGTGTTGAAACATTCATTTAGTGCTTCTCTGCAATAATCTACTTCACTTTTATCTTCATCCTCAAGATCTACAACCCATATACCTGTGTCAAAGACAAAATACTATTACCACAAATTAAGGATGGTTTTCTCATATTTCTACCATTAGGGTGCAGTGCATTTTTTTCGAATTTTTTTAACACGACTTGAAATTTTCTTTTTTCAGGCCAAAGTCTGCCAAAAATGGGCCTGCAAAGCAGGTTGTTCAGGACTTCATGCTGCGTAAATGGGCCTGAAGTTTAGTGAAAACAGGCCTTGTAAATGGGCCTGCATATTAGACGCCTGTGCTAGTGTAACAAACTCAGTTAGGCCAAGGAATTGGCTGAGTGAACCCAGTTTGGGAGCCAAGGTTCTCATCAGAAAACTCGCTGATTTGGGACTGATTTTGACATCAACTCAGCAACCACCCAGTTTTTTCTTAGCCGTTGACTGAACCCCATATCCTGTGGCTGAATTTCTTTGGTTTCTCTTTGAAGGTAGGCAACATCACACACACAGAAAACAATTCTCCCCTAAAAAGAATTTTGATGAAACTTTCATTTAAACCAAATGGATGCTTTTCGGCTCATCCTTCAGGATCCAATTTATAATCTCTCTGTTTACAAGGGCCCAAACATCACAAGCAACATCTGAAGCTGAGTTCTCCACATTTTCCAACTTACAAGCATCAAATAAGTGACACATATGGAGTCTGTTTTTAAAAAACTAGACAATGTCATAAGTAGCTAAGGGATAAAAGATACTCACATGAGTAGATTATATGCTCCACCATTGTAAGTGGAGTTCCACTTCTGAATAAATAAGGTTTATTCGTCAGAATTCTCAGAGGAGTCAGGCGGTCCTTATTCTCCCTTGAGCGAAAAGAAGGGTGATTTTGAAGTATTTGGTAAGCCAATTCTGTCAATCACATAAGAGGACAAACAAATAAATGAAACTATATATGTTTGTTTCTATGATAATTTAAATTTTTTTATTTCTAGATGACATGACATTAAGTGGTGAGACAATAAGCCAACAAAATATGTTAGAAATATTGAGGAAAATGGTTAAAAGTTTAAGATGACAAAGAGAATATGGTTCAAGTTTAGTGAGTATTAGAGTAAAGGTGATGAACTATTTAAAACTGAATGTAATTTTTGAAGTGTCATGTTTTGATATGGATACCATGGATTTCTTGTCATATGGGTTGTAACTTTTCTGGAAGTTATTTCTTACCAGTTATTCTTTTGTATTTTTTTTCAAAATTAAATGATAAAAAAAAGTTAAAAACCATTAGAAATACCAACTCCTTGTATCTAAAGTTGTGATGATTATGATTGACTGGATGTAACGACTCGACTTGTAGATTTATTTTATCAAGGCTTCAAATTAAATTTATAATTTATTAGTTTGATTTTGAAATTTGTAAATAATTTAGAAATTAGTGCAATTAAAATAAAATTTAAAATGAAAATACATCGAGTTAATTAGATTTGAAATTTTCGGAGTTCTTGAAATTATATCAAGAATTAAATCGACAATACATTTAATAATTAAATTAACTCAAAACACTTCCCTTAAATAAATAAATAAAACAAACCCAATTCTCACTCATTCCCAGTCAGACTCGTGAGAATAAATAAAATCAGAATTTTATTTTAACTCAAATAACCTTATTTTTAAGAAATATATTATTATTAAGATTAAGAAATATATAAAACCAACCAGTAAAGTAAAATATAAAAAAAATTAATTAAAAAATTTATTTAAACTTGTCTTCAACCAAAGTTTGAATGCATATCAGGCTTGTGAAGATGGACCATGACAGTTCGTTTATTTAAAAATGTGCTTTTAAACAAACGAACTATCATTTGAAATGCTAAGTCAACCCATTGATCATGAATTCTAAACTTTTAAAAAGTTTTTGATAATGTCATGGTAAAATATATTGAGCCTTTACTCTATGTAACTGTTTTTTGTTCTTTTGTCTATTATTATTATCATCAAAATTTGTTGAATTAAAGAATCTTGTTTTTTCATTTTTTTTCTTGATGGATACTCTGCTACCTCTCCTCTATTTAAATGGCAGTTAATGAACAAATGATAAGTTTTATAAATTTTATTTGAAAATATTTGTATTCTATTAAGGTTTTTTTTTAATCTAACATGTTTAATTCAATCCTATGAACTTAGACCATGTGAGCTACCCTGCATCAATTTTTGTTTAAAGAAAGTTGAAGAGAGTGGCAAGTGGGGAGAGATCATACCGAAATTTTCATCTAGGAGTGCACAATGAAGAATGGTATTGCCATCGCAACTGGCTTCATTAATTAATTCAGGACAAAAATTGGCTATCCTTTTGCATAAATCTAACGAGAGAGATTCGGATACAGCAAGGTAGAGTGCAGTGTTACCCTTCTCGTCCTTTATCTTTAACATTTCTTTATCTTTAACTTGTTCAAATGTTTCCATTGCATCGACAGGACGCAAGAAACTCGCAGAACTAACTGCCATGTGCAACGGTGTTGAATGGGGTGGGAAGGTGGTGCGATTGAGGGTATTGATCATATCCTCATAGCCACCAACTGCAGTATACCAGCTTCCACTACAATGATCTTCAATAAGCCCCTCTGTAAAAAGGGATAGAGCTGTCTTTCCTTGGTCGTTGCATGCCTCAATTAGATCCGGAAAGTAAGAGAGAATTAGTTTGAATATATCTTTGGCTGCAGCTGCTGCATGGAGGACTGTGTTCCCTTGCTCGTCCTTTATCTTCACATCATCTCCATCAACATGCCTCAGCATTTTTTCTACTACATCTTTTGCACTGGGTCGAGCTACTAACAAGTGGAGAGCAGTTTGATTTCCTGGATCGCAATTGGGCATCCTTGCCTTTCTTGCAAGAGGCACCTTCTCATAAGCTTCAACCACAATTTCCCAGCATTCCCCTTCCACGCTTTGGTATAAAAGATTCTGTAGTTTTTTGAAACAGGGCATGTCCCTATACCAGTTGGACTGATTCTCATAAGCTTTCAGCCAAACACGCCATTCTTTTGCTATGGCTTCCTTCTTCGAATCATCATAGGTAATTTCGTCCTCCGTCGAACCTACAGCGTCATGAAAGCTAATTTCGTCCCCCATCGAGCTAACCAAATGGAGACTAGAGGGAGCCGAGACCTCTTCTTCCTTATCTTCGACTGAGTGATGTCTCTCTTGGGCCTCTGCTACCTTTCTAAAGTACAAAGGCTTTTATATCTGATTTCCTGAACTGGGTTGATTTCAATCAATAATCGAATACGCATTTTTCAAATATCCCAAATACAGAGGAAATGTCATTACTCTATTAAAGTTTATAGTCTGAATTTAATATTATTCCTTACACTGTATTAATATCATATGGCTAATTACTTACGTTTTAATTCTTTATATATTTAAATCAATTTTATATTAAAATTGATGATTAAATAATTACTTATAGAGACTATCGAACTATTCAAGATACCCTATTAAATTATATAAATTCTTAATTTAAAATTACAGAATATACAAATTCCTAAATCCGTTTATACAACTGGTTAGGATTGGATTTTTCTAAGAAGCATGTAAAAGCCCAGGTTTATTTTGCCCGTTTAGTCGATTGATGGGTATCATATATGCTTACACTTGAATCGTTTTCTATTTTTAAGTTAAAATTAATTAAAACAATGATCATTTAGATTAAAAGTAATGAGATATAAGTGGGCAAAATTTGAGTTAAAAAATCAATTTTAAATTAATGCACCAGGTATTTTTATAATTAGAAAGATAAAAACGTCTTATAACTTTGATCACTAAATTTTAATAATTACAAAGGTAAAAATATCTTATAACTTTGATCACTAAAATCAAGTGAGTATAATATTACTTTTAGATTCAAACTTAATCTACTTTTAACTCATCGCGTCTATTTTTAATATGAATAATTTAATTTTTAATAACTCTTAATAGGCCACCTTCAACTTAGTATATTTTTAATAAGCGAATTTAAACTCCTACATGCTCATGACACACTAAATTCCTGAATATATATAAAAACAACCCAAGCCAAATTCGGCTGTAACACCCCTAATTCAACATCAAAATGAAGTTTACATATGGTGATTTAATGAAAATTATCTTAAATATTATAAATTAGCTTTAATTAAACTGACCCATCACTAATTACTTTTCAAATATCCATCCAATAGAACTTTAATGACTTGATGTGTTGGCGTGAGACCTGACTGTAAAAGACGTGCACACACTGCATCAGCTGAATCAGGACAATGGCTTCTTCAATCAAATCATTACCCAAATGTCTTTTAACTTTTCTATTTGATATTATTATCATAAAAGATAAATCAGATTAATTAAATAATTAAAACTTATTATTAAAAAGATAAAAGATCTTACAAAATATATAATTAATGAAACTTTAAAAAAGCTTAACAGCTTTTAATACTTATACGGAAAAATATATAATAAAGCATAAATAATAACAATATAAATGTGACAAACTCATAATTAAAATAGTAGAATTTAACTGTTATCTCCTAATTTTAAGTTTAATGAATAGTATAGGGTGAACATTAAGATTTCTTCTTCACATAATTTAACACATAATCTACATCATTTTCATGCTATTTGAATTATTTAATTATTTGATTCATGTCATGATTAGAGTTAAATATGAACAATTTATAAATGAGTAGTGTTTCTCTCATGGAAATTTTATATCATCCGACATGTATTTTAAATAAACAATACCCGAATTACACAAAATAGGGAACATCACTACCTCTAATCAATTCTCTTGTTTTTACCATTGAACACAATTTTGTAAATTCAATCACAATCATACATAATAAAGGAGCGTCAACTTGCCGTTTTTCACACTGTCTTCTGTCAAATCACTGCTTTTTAGTTTTTATGACATGAAATTGTATTGAAAAATTACTTTTTTAAATAAATAAATAAATAAAAAAGAAATATTAAATAATTAAATAAAATAGATTTTTTTAAAAAAAATTACGTGTGGAACAACACCCCAACCCGCGGGCACGTGAATAAAATAAATTCTGCAGAAAACACAAAGGTTTCTTTTTGTCAAGCCGTCCACCAAAACTATAATGGTGACACTACGTACGAGAGGGTATTTAAAAATAGATTTTTTTTTAAAAAAAATTACTTGTGAAAAATTCAATGCAAAACTAGAGCGAGAAGTTACAAGGCTCACTATTTTAGCCGTGATCGGTTCCCGTGTTGCTTGAGATGGGATGGAAAAGGGATTTGCCTGCCTCCAGGGTAGGGATTTTGCAATTTTTTCTTTATATATATATATATATATTTATTTTTCTAAATTAAATAATTAAAAAAAGTATTGACTGATATTTCAAATATTGACTGATATTATAGGTTATATATCGACAATATCGACCGATATTTGTCTCTCTCCTCTATTGTATGGCCGATATATATATATATATATATATATATATATATATATATATATATATATATTGACCCTTAAAACCCAATATATATCAGCCGAAACGATATGTGTTGACCGATATTCAGACTTTAGAATATGAGTAAAAAAACTAGAACATCTAAACTAAAATCATTTCAAATTTTGTAGGATAGTGTAATGTCTAAAGATAAGTATTGATACACTAAATTTCAGGTGGTTTTACATTTATATGAGATTAAATTTACCTCTAATATAAGTTGGAGATATCTATATTACGAGGAAAGAAACATATAAATGAAAATCACAAAGAACGTTACCAGAAGATTTCACCAGTCTCCCTCACCTCTCAGCTCGTTATGCCTCAATCACTTGTTATGTTTGGAATATTTATAGTGATTACATATATTGATGCAAGATCTAAAGTCAACTTCCTTCTCTAATATTTTAAGACGACTTATATAATATTGAATGGATCTAACAGCTACCACCACTTGCTATATTTTTTTTTAAAAAAAACTAAGGGGCTATGGTCAATATTCTAGAAGAGCTAAGTCTTGCGTACACATGGAAATATAGTGCTATTTATCTTTAATACTTGTATTACATTTATATTAAATATATTTTTAAAATAAGTGTCATTTTAATATATTTTAAGGTATTTCATTTAGAAATGAATATTTGATGAAAGCGAATAATAGAATGAAGAATCATACTCATACTGTTAGAAAAGATAAAAGAATGAAGAGCCTTTAACTATCTTATTGTGTCTCATTTATTTTAAAAATTATGGAGAAAAGATTTTATTAAAAAATAAATTTTAAAAGTTAACTTCTTCTTATAATCACAGTGACATTAAAATTAAGCATAAATTGGTGTTTAAGTCTTTGTTTATCTTATATGAAAAAAATTCTGCCTTTAAAAAGTAAATATGGCAAAAAAGTAGAGAACTGATACACACATTGAACTGCATAAATTACTCTAATTTGAAAAAAAATGTTTAAATTATTTATTTATATAATATAACGAGAAAGGCACATGAGAGCTAAGGTAGTCAGTTGAGACTTGAAAATAACTGTACTATTTAATTTTGACTATTAAGTCATCAATTAAACTAGTGTATAGATTGAAAAATTTACATATACTCATGAAATTAGTCTCAATCTGACGTGGAAAATAGGTGTAGCTCAATTGATTACCTTCTACTTAAAAAAGCAGGAGATTACAAGTTTGATTCTTTGTAACCTAACCTTAATGTGTTTTTGTAGACTCATCCCTAAAGATTTTCATATTTAAAACACTAACAGTTGTAGAAAAGGCCTTAATAAATTTTTGTCTCGTCGTGACCTCCAAAAGAGGGAAAAAATATTCTTCACAGTTTTTTAACTTAAAATTCTTAAACGTATGTGAAATTAATAAATGTAAAACATGATAAACTTTATTAGTTCTTACTTTAACCTTCCTTGTATAATTAGTAATTATAAATTATTATCTATCTCCGTCCAAACTGAAACAATCTTTAACTTGATTTGTGATATGAGTGTGACAAAAATTTAATATTTTATAAATATAGAGTTTTGGGTTGGTCCAAAATTAAGTATAGATATTTTTAATTAAATTTTATAAATTTCATATAATTTGAAATGTCACAAATATTTAGAGACTAAAGTTATTTAAAGAGATTAAAATTTGAAAGCTTAAGAAATTACTTGTTTGATTTGATTAAAGTATTTTTGTTGATTTATATTAAAGGATAATCTTTGATTTAATTTTTATTTCAGCTCATCAATTAAATTGTAATTAAATATTTAATATTATTTATAATATTTATATTAATAGCACAAGTTTGATCAAATTTGACTATGGCTAAATCCAGTTGAACCTTATTTAACTCAATGTTTTCCGACGGATTGATAGACGGTACAGTTCTGATAACATTGATTTATTATGTTTATTATGATCAAACTTGGTCATGTCCATAAGGCTACATCTCAAGCTCATGTTCATATTAAAATTTACCCCTCATCTAAATGCAGCCCATGTGATCATTTCTCATAAAATAATTTTACATTAATGAGCCGTGGCATATTACGTTTGGAGCTTCTTGTCTAGTGGCATTAGAAAATTAGTAGTGTCACCAATAACCATGAATATAAAATAAAAAAATATTTTAATAATTTCACATGTACAGACCGTTGCTAAACCCAAACCTAATCACCCATGATTCTAACATTAGATTTTTTATTTTTTGCTATTTTTCTACATTTTGCTTTTTATAAAATATTAGAATAAAAAGAAGATCGAATCAATCAATTTTTTAATATACATCCATCGAAACGTACTGTCGACCTCAAATAGGTTCAAAAGTATTATTTTATTTATTATATTATATTAAAGTAACTAGATATTTAATCTTGGTGTGTCTTAGAAGTATTGAGTTCACTTGTGAGCGTTTTCATCCGACTGTATCTAAGTTTCCCATACATAAATCATAAAAAAAGAAAGTAGTTAGATATCTATTTAAAAAACTATTTAAAATATACTATACTAAAATCAGTATAATATTACTAGAACTTACCAAAATATTTGACCAGCTCCCTTTTAAAATATTTCGTTGATGATTAGCCACTCACGAGCTCAAGCCCTGACTACCCTAACTCATGAACCCCTAGTTTCTTGCAATATATATTTTCTATTATTGTCTGAAAATGTCTATGAATTCATGTTATGGCCGAGTATTGTAATTCAATTTAGAATATTATTTGAAGTTTATTAAAGCTGTTAGTTTTGTTCAGAGTCTCTCCAGTGTGGTGAGTCAGATTTATGGTTCTTTATATTTAATTTGGCTTTGTGTTTGATTTTAATTTAATTATTTGGATTTAAATCCGGCATGGTAAATTTTGATTTCATGTCTTGCATTTTATTTCTATGAGTAATTAAATTAAATTCCAAATCCAAATTGGATCTTAGAAGGTTCAGTGTTTTCAAGTTGGATATATTCAATAATAATTCCACATTCGATTTAAACTCGATTGGATACCAAATTTCTTTGGTGAAGTTGATTTTGCCAACAGTTCCATTGAAATTGGTGCCATCTTTCTTTTCCTTGAGTGATCGAGTCAACCGAGAGAAAGCCCATTTTGAGTTTCTATCATTTTAACCTTGATTCGAATTAAAAACCCTAGATCTAAAACCTACCCATTCAAAAATCCAAAAAAGATTACAAGTGATCCTAGGTTATCTTAATCTCAAGGATGGAAATGTATAACACATATCAGACTTTGAAAATTGTAAATTGCTTATTAATATTGACCATTTATTCATATTAATGTTACTTATAGAATTTTATTAAAATATTAAATTTTCTTTTGGATAAGAAGTATTTCCCATTTTATTCATTTAATAGGTTGTCCAATGCTAATACAAAACATGAGATATGAGACGCATGTACAGACATGTATAAACCAACTAATGAGAAGTACTGCCTTCTATTGGCATCTTTACTATTAGAAGTTTAAGATGGTAATATGGAGTAGTTTTTCTTTCTTAAGCAGTTTATGGAATAATCATTATTAATACTCAAAAAATTCAATTTTAAATTCTCTTTTCCGATTTTTAATCTGTTTTACACAAATTTGTTTATTTTCTAATACTAATATTGTAAGAACATGTCAAATTTTCAAACTCACCACTTTGTGTCTTAAATTTTTAGCCATTTTCAGGATGAATTTTTTCTATTTTCTTCTTTTTAACATCGAAGCAAATCAACCGTTTAATGAATGAAAATTAAATATTTATTTGACATTAACTGTTCTATTCTATCTATAAATTATAAAGAAAATTGAATATTAACGGTTGGATCATTGAACAATTGTAATTTATTTTCATGTTGACAACCAAAAAAAGCATGACTCTTAAAAAAAGAGCTAAAAATAGGAAAAAATAATCTAAGTTGGGTTTTAGTCAATTGTAAAGATTTACTTCGACTTTATTATATTATTTAAAAATAAAGAAAAATCGTGCAAAATTTGACTAAAACTAACAAAGTAGATTTTATTATTAATTTTTTTTTATTTTGAAGGTTACAACTGGAATTCTTTTATCTAAAAATAGAAATTTCTATATTAAACTTTGTAAAATAAAGAAAATTATTCTCTATAAAATTTTGATCAATATTTTTCACAAGGTCTGAGTGTTTCCTACTAATCTATATATAAAGTGATAGTTTATGTGTCCGACAAATGAATCTTGAGCGTTCCATCATTGAAAAATTGTGACTTACTTATGCAAACTAAATAGAATAAAACACCCTCAGTCAATTGCTTATGACACAACTCAAATGCTTTGTCGTAAGAATCAAGAATCACTTGGTTTAACACTACCCATTGTCTTACCAGTAAACCCAACCCACTTAAGCATTGAGAATTAATGGTAGATTTTAATTAAACCACCCAAATATCCTTCGAAACTTAAACAGGTCTGATTCGATTATGTCGAACAGTGCAAAATCGCACCATAGGATTCGGTCCATTTAAATAAGACTTAAAACCGACTCCTAATCCTAACTAATTGGAGCCGGCCCTCCAATAAAAATAAAAGAATCATGTAGTCCAAATCCATGAGCTTTGTAGCTTGCCCAAATTTAGGGTTAAGTAGGTTGTCAATTTGTCAATGTTGTTGGAGATACTCAATATATATGGAGACAGTGAATGTAGGTGAAATAAGAGTACCAAAAATAACAAGTATATCTCAGTGCTTTTATATATATAATGTTAGATTTAGATTGGTTGAAAATTAGGGCTGCAACTTGGGTCGGGTTTTGGCCCGACCCTCATGACCTGACTTGAGAAATCATGCGGTTCGGGTCTAGAATTTCGGGTCAACAGGCCGGGTCGGGCTGAGAAGATAAAAATCCGCATGAAATTTAGGTCGGGTTGGGTCGGGTTGAGGATTTTATAAGTTAACTCGACACGACCCGACCAGACACAACCTAACCCGACCCGGCTAAAATTAGTCTAAAATGGGTTCAAAATGCGGGTCGGGTTAGAATTCGGGTTGATTCGGGTCGGGTCGGGTCGGATTGTGAGATTCGGGTTGAGAATTCGGTTCTAGTCGGGTTCCATTTATATCAACTCGGGTCGGATTGAGTTTTAAGAAACCCAACCACCCGACTTAAGTTGCAGCCCTATTGAAAATGAATCTAAATTTGCGCGATTCAGACATACTTAGACAATGTT
Source organism: Chimonanthus salicifolius (assembly GCA_013350335.1). Taxonomy (NCBI): domain Eukaryota; kingdom Viridiplantae; phylum Streptophyta; class Magnoliopsida; order Laurales; family Calycanthaceae; genus Chimonanthus; species Chimonanthus salicifolius. The sequence goes on along the minus strand of CM023538.1, from coordinate 61,349,585 downwards.
ATGGCCATTTTTATGAAATGGTATAAAAAAGTGACAAAGATTCAAAGAGTATAAGGGTGTATGGCACAGCCAGATATCACAACATGATTGGCCTAGCTACCAATGTAGGTAGCAAATTTGCGAAATTTTGTACTCCAAACACTAAATAAGGAGCTTTTGACATCCAATAGAACCCAAGTAATTCAAGTTTGTGTACTTTTGCTTTGAAAGTAAGTTATCTCTCTTCTAATTTCTTTTATTTCCAGTCTAATTTAGCATTGAATTTAAGTCTTATGTTCATTCAATTTAAATTCTTGTTTTTCATTAGATTTTATAATTTAATGCTGAATTTCACATGGTGTTGAAATGGCCAGTGAGATTTTAAAATTTAATCCTTTTTTTTTTCTAGAGTGAAACTAGATTTAGGTTTATTTTTCCTATTAGAATTTAATTTTTCAATTTTCAAAGACAAATTTTCTTATTGACAATTGAAATTTGAAGACATGCAAGAATTTCTAAATACGTTTAAATTTTTAAAATTTGAGTCGCTCATCTCAATTATACTAAATTTATTTTTTTTTCTTCATTCAAATTAAGAACTTTTGAAGAGTGCAAACTCGACCCAAGCATCTCAAATGGATAGGTGAATGCAAATGAAAAAATTGATCGAGTGAGTCACCACGTGGATAAGTAATCCTATTTCTGTCTCTATCTGGCAATCTTATAATGTAAGAATTCTTAATTGATTAATCATGTTAGCCTTAGTCTCAAAATAACTATTACATATTTTTCCCATAGATGGATCACATTTATTTGCGATATCTTATAGGACTGAAATTCGATCAAATTGAGAAACTCATTTGAACTTTTAAAAAGAAATTGAAAAAACTTGCCAACTCACTTGACTCAATATTGTCCAACCAAGATGACTGAGAGTCTGAGACCAATCTCACTGAAATTATTTTAAAAGTTCTTAAACAATAATAGATATAATACACAAGGAGAGATTTGTGTCAGAAAGAATGCAATTTAGGCTCTTGTCTGTCCACATGATAAGAGATTTGTGTCAGCATTCTACCAATTTAAGTATCAATTAAATCTGTTCTATAGAAAGTTATGAATTGCGAAGTTGGTTTCAATTCTATATCAACATCGGAAAAAGAAATAAAAACACACTATTTTGGGCAATTATTTCTTACATTATTATTGTATGATAAGTTGATGATTTTGAGTTTTATTCATTCTTAGGTCTAATTAGGCTAAAAATACGTAGATAGAAATGATTGATTATTACAATAGTTGACTTAAATTCATTTTGAAGCAATTAAAGGAAAACATGAAAATAATAATTGTTTGATTTTAAATTTTGTTTGGTTGATAATTAACCTTTATTACTAAGCAAATGATAACATTTTTATGGGAAAACTAAAAAAATTATGAAAAAACTCACCTCAAAGTATTCTATTTTAAAACCAGACTCTATGGGTCTTTCAATTTTTTCTTTTTAATTCTAAGATCTTAAATCTTTCTTGAAAATTCTTTGATTCCAAAGGAAAGGGTAAGGAAAAACACTGAGAAAAGTGTAGAAAAATCAATAATAATAATAAAAAAAAAGCCCTCCTTAGTCATTGTTGCAGTTGGAAGTAGGTTTTAATGTGATAGGTGAGAAATTCAAAATCTCAACCTATATCTCAGTCAATATTTAGCTAAGATACTGGCTGAAATTTTTGATTTTTTAATAATATTTTATAAAATATGGTCCTTAGAAAACAGATTTGATTCAAGATCTCGAGGCTTTAATGTTCTGTGGATTGTATTATATTTGTATTCGGTAATTTAATCAAGAAACCTCTATGGTCATTCGAACTTGACACCCAAGATTCAATCCAAAATCAAGAAATACGCTAACAATAACATATTTGAGCCTCCAAATATCTAATTATGTAGTCTAAATCAATGAGTTTTGTTGCTTGAGCGAATTTGGGATTAAGTAGGTGGTCAATCGGTCAATGGAGGTGGAGATATTAAATGTATTTAGAGACAGTGAATGCAAGTGAAATAAGAGTTTACCTAAAATAACAAGTATATTTTAGTGGTTATATTTTTTTTATCAAATAATTTTAGGTTTGCATAAAATTAGATTCATTGGAAATCAATCCAAATTTGTACGATTATGACATAATTAGATAATGTTATGACTAGTTTTATGAAATGGTATAATAAAGTGACAATGACTCAAGGAGTATAAGGGTGTTGACACTGTGATAGTACCAAACACTAAATAAGGGAGTTTGGACACACAATAGAGTACCTTTTAGTTTACTTAGTGTAAGGAATTTATCTTTTTTCTAGTTTTTTATTTTTAGTTTAATTTAACAGTGGCTGTGAACAAGAGTCGGTCATCTGCATGTACTGAAACCATTGAACCCCGATTGGAATCCCCAACAAAATCCAAAAGAGGTTTTGGAAAATGAAATTCACATCAAAAATTATCTTTTGATTTTATAGAGTCGATACACTTATCTTATATATTTATTTATTATTTTTAGATATTTATATTTATTTTATTATTTTTTAAATATTTATATTTTCCGCGAGATTTTCCCATTCAATTTCCGATAAAAAACTGAGAATTCAAAAATATCCCGTTATTAATCGTTGCCGTTAATATCCCGAGAACGGTATTTTAATAATTTAAACAATGATAGATATAATACACATGGAGAGAGATGTGTAAGAAAGAATGCGATTTTCAGTTCTTTTGGGCCCACATGATAAGAAAGCTAAAAATTCATTTGAATATTGTGGCTTATATGGTTATTGTGTCATCCATGAACATATTTATTGTATACCACATGCAATAATCCAAAATATCAAATGTATAAAGATAAGTACATACATTGAGAGAATGCAAGTAGCTATACAATCAGTTACTAAATGTAGGCAGCATAAACCACCTCCACAAGAGAATCATGATCGTACCAAGGTCGTGGCTTGCGTCTGGACAAAGACCATAGGAGACTGGTATAGGAATTGAATTGTGTGAAGAGGAGGAAGGCAATCACCAAGCACCCAATTGCATAGAAGGGTGCGGCCGCATATATTAATGTTCCCTTTAAAAAGAAGAAATGACCTCCACAAAAGGAAACTAATATAGCCCCAATCGATGCCAAGAGAGAGAATAGGGCCACAACCAGTTTTGTTGGCAGGGACTTGTTGGCATCATCAACACCAAGGTAAGGAGAGATGAGGATGGTGAGGAACAAGATGAGGGATATAAGTGAAAAGCATAGTGCTATGAACGCAGAAATCACAAAAGTGCCAAAGGCCAGATGTCCTTCGAAGTTGGGAATACCTTTCTCATTGTTTCCACCTGGGATGGTGGTGGCTGATGAATAGGCGACAGTGGCAACAAGACCAGCCACCACTGAACAAGATTGTGAGATTGCGTTCAGCCATTCTTTGAGGTCATTTTTCTGGTGTAGATCTTTGTGCTCTTCCATGAACACCTCTGAAGGCGTTTTCCCTCCTTTATTTTTTTGAATTGAAAATTCATCCGGCATCGTGTCTCTGACATACTGGTTTGTAATACTGTTAGTGCGTCACATATGGAATTTAATATTGTATATAATAGTAGTTCCAATGAAATAAGAAAAGAAAAATCTTATTTTTCATGTGATCATAAAAGGCTTATGTGATCTCTAATAAAAAATGTGCCAAATCGGATTGCTTTTGTAATGACTAAACAGACAAAAACTCTCCTTGACAGTGTTTCTCCATTAGCATGAAAACAATCCAAAGTTGCTCCCCAAACATCATCATCTATTAGATAACCTCAAGTCCAAGGGAAATTCATTATCTTGCACCAAATTAACTTCTCCCTACATAGGCTTAATATATCTATCATATGCATGCTAGTTTGAATCTTTTCTAATGATATCCACCCATTTTCTACTACTTCATATACAAAATGATAACTGGTCTAAATAAGACATATTTAAGAAAAAAAATGAAACTGTCACTACCCTATAAAGTAGGCACAACAGTCGATATTAAAATCTTAAAAGTCCCCATCAATTGAAGAGAATATTTAAGAAAGAAAAAAAAATCGATGAACAAGGAAATTGTATAAATGCCATCTTAATGGTGACGATGATACACTGAAAAAGGTGTTGTAGGTGCAAAAGAAAATCAATGTGGACATATCTATTCGAGAAGATAGTCCTTTTAATTCTATTATCTTAAATTATGAATTAAGAAATTCAAAATCTCAACCTATATCTCAGTCAATTTACCTAAGATACTGGCTGAAATTTTGATTTTTAATAATATTTTGTAAAATATGGTCCTTTTATGGAATCAATCTATAACACTTTCTGGTATGAACTGGTGGATATGAAATGTTTCAGCTGATATTTCAGATAGTTAAGTGATTGAGCTGACCAAAACAAATAAGAAACAATGGTAAGAAGTCTATAGATAGGATTTTGGGGAAGTCAATTTGTTTTTTCTGCCTTATATTGACAGTGAAGTCTACTTTCCCTCCTTTTTTTATTTTTTATTTAAGAGATCATGCTTGTGTTATGCCCAATAAACATAGACCTACTACATGTGCAACCATGCTATGTTAGTGGTTTGAATTGCACCTTTTGACTACACCTGAGCATTCTTTTATAACGCAAGTTATTTATGCAGTAACCTTACAAAGTTACACTAGCACAACTTACAAGTTTACGTGAGATAAATATGCCTTCACATGATTATGCTAGCACAACACAAATTATCAGGTGAAGAGAGAGAGAGAACGCACATTATACCATTTGATCTCCCAAAGTAGCTGCATCGTTGTAGGCATGCCCCAAGGCTGTTGAGAACTTCTAGTAGCAGCGAGATGCAAGACATTGTTCCTTTCATTGTCCCTCCTCCAGTTATTTATAGCAATCCCTTTCTTCTCTAAGTTAGTAAGAAGCTCATATACATCAGCTTGTCTATTTGTTATTGCCACAAGCACTGTATTTTTTGAGCCTGTCGATGTTGCACATGTGGCAGCTCCAGAGTTTTTCCTCAAGATTCCCTCTACCATCTCAGTTACTCCTTTTTCTGCTGCAATTAGAATAGTTGCATTACCAATACGTGGATCTTCACATGAAGCTTCATAGTTAAGGAGGAGTTTTTCCATTATTTTATAAGCTAACATATGCCTTCGCTTGATATTCTCGATCTTCCTAACAAGCTTACCTAATTTCATAAATAACACATATCAGGTATACCCACATATATACATCTACACAAAAACTAATAGATGAAAAAGCTCTTATTTCACAATAATATTTATTGCGGACGTGATCAGTTAATAAGCTAAATGTATGGAATATAGCCACACATTCTTGAAATTTCTCAAAACGTTGTCCTTTCCATCCATTTCTTTAATCATTTTTACCGTTACATTACACAATAGATTTTGGGAAACATTTAACCATTCGGTTGGTTTCGTGAGGGAGTTTTTACCATAAATTTTGAAATAATGACATCCAAAAAGAAAAAGAAAAAAATATAGAATTACAATCTCATTTGTGGGCAATGTATTTTGTTGTGCAGTTTTTTGTGAAGCACACCTACACAAAAGAAAAAGGCTGGTTGGAAATGTCTATTGTTTTAATATGGGGCTTACTATGACTTATGTGATTCAATCAAACCTTAAAAATCTGGATTGAATAATCCAAACAAGATGATCTTTGATGGGCTTCTTATGGAAAAATATTCTTGACATTATCAATGGGCCCCAATCCCTTGCCCGAACCCCAGACATCCATCCACCACCCATGAACTAAGTTGAACTCATTTTAAGTTGTCCTCACATTTCAATTTAACTTTTTTAAGAATTTCTTTTACTGATGAAGAACCCCGACATCCTCATCTATCTTCGTGTATGAGGGCATTGGGTAAAATTCCAAATACACGTAGTCTCCTAAAAGTCATGGATATCGGATGACTACGTGACTCAAACCTATGACCTTTGGTTTCTGAACTAAAGGTCAGCAAGTTGAGCTGTCCTTTACAAGGTTGAGTAATTAACTTCTTTAAGAATTGAAGTAAGAAATAAATTTTATGGCCTCCAAAATATGGATTGAGTAATCAATTCAATGTCAATGCTCAATATTTAATCATTGACTTTTCCAAAAACCCATGTTTGTGGTCCCATCAAAACCATAAAAGTTTGTGTTGTATTAACCCAAGCTATAAGATCTTAACAATCAAGACTTTAGTATCATAATTTGATCCAATCAATGTGAATTATATTATAACTTATTTTCAAATATAAATCTTTCAAACAGACCAATCTTCATTGATAAAAGTGAGTTCTACGAAAATTACTAAAGATATTATCCTATACATCATGCAAGTGAACATTTTATATAAAAACTTAATTTCTCCTTAGAATGAAAAAGATGAAAGATTTGGTTCTGAACCTGGTAGAATATGCTTAATTAAGAAGCTAACGATAATCATCAATAGAGACATGCATATCTTGATGAAACTCTTTATTGGCGCCATGCACGTCTTGATGAAACTCTTGATCAGAGCCACGATAGGCCTTTCTTCATCCGACTCCGAAACTGTCAGGATATCTTCTGAATCCAACGAGATTTCCTCATCAGTATGTGTAACAAAAAAACTCAATTCCGATCACTTTTTATAAAACAATGGTTATAACAACGGAAAGAAAGTTAGAAGTGTTACCACTCACCTACAGGTTTGTTGGATGTATCTTTGGAATTATCTTTATTTCCTAAAGCGGTAGAGTTTAGAAAATAAAATAAAAACAGGAAAAATCATTTTATGAAACTATGCTCATTTTTAAATTTAAGGAAATAACAATTTAAAACCCGCATCCATTGTCGTACCTCCAATGATGTGTTCATGATCTGGCTTCTCTAAATCTGATACATAGCACATTTCAGCAAAATAATAATAGTAGTTATAATAATAAATTGAAAAATGGCTGAATGTGTCTAAGTAAATTAGCAGCAATAGGATTAAAATAAAAAAAGAGAAAAAGAAGCAACACGACGTTAGCACTAACCTTTCGCAGATTCAGATTCATCTTTTGGATTCTGTGTGTCTCCTAAGCAACAACTTCGACTTGATAAGACTTTGTGCATCATTTGTGATCCTAGAGATATAAATAGTTATTAAAAATTCTACACTATGCAAGTGATTATTGTAATTATAAACTATCCTATTATATATTTAGAATTTGGCATTTAAAATTTTTACTTTTTCTATACATTTAATTTATATTCTCAATCATTTTAACTTTTTTAGAACTTTATTCTTACTTTTCCTTCTTCTAGAGCAAGCCAAAATATTTGTATTAAATATTTATAGGTCCAATTCTTGGGACAGTAGTTACAGTCCATAGCAACCTATATACATATCAATGATAAAAGAGTCCCCAACAGTACTCAACCCTACCATCACATGCCTAGGCCACTTGGCCAACAAAATATATCCCATTGAAAGGCATCCCTAACCCCAAAAGATGAGACCACCTCCCATGCTTGCACCTAAGATGAACAGTTACTGCTGTTTGAATTTCATTATATAAGAGTAGGCCCCACGTGACTTGCTGCAACCTTGCGAGCAATGCAACGGAGTTTATTGGCTTTGAATAGCTTAAATATTAGAAGGAAGGCGAAACTCAAAATTTTCATTACAGAAGCATTAAGGTTGTTTGTCATTAGGATAACACTTCATTCATTTTTGATGAAAATGAAGATTTTGATATAAACTACCAAAATATTGAGACTTTACATCTTGTGAGAAGACTGAATTTTATGACATTTGTTGGATAATGTGAATATAACTAATATAATTTGTTTATGAATTTTTTTTTCAAGAAATAGACAAATGACCTTTTAAATCTATAATAGTGTCTACCATTACCATTATTATTATTTTTAAAAAAATGGTACACTTCTTTGGATAAGTTAGATAACCAAAAAAAGTTAGACAACCTAAGAAAAAAGGCAATTGATAAGACTTGGCAGAGACGTGTAGTCCTACAATTAATATCAACATTTTCCTTTAATAATTGGTTATCAATAGTTTGAATAGATAAGAACATTAAAATTGTAATCTTCACACACTCACCAGACATTATGAGCCTTTTGACGGTGTTGAAACATTCACTTAGTTCTTGTCTACAATAATCTACTTCACTTTTCTTTTTATCTTCGAGATCTACTACCCATATACCTGTATCAAAGACAAAATACTATTACCACAAATTATGGATGGTTTTCTCATATTTCTACCATTAGGGATCATTTTTTTGCATTATTTTTTAGTGCAACTTAAAATTTTCTTTTTCAACCCAAAATCTGCCGAAAATGGGCCTGCAAAGGAGGTTGTTCAGGACTTCATGCTGCGTAAACGGGGCTGAAGTTGAGTGAAAACGGGCCTTCTAAATGGGCCGCATATTAGACCATTGTGCTAGTGTAAACGGGCCAGCAACCCACTCAGGCCAAGGAATTGGCTGAGTGAACCCAGTTTGGGAGCCAAGTTTCTCATCAGAAAACTCGCTGATTTGAGACTGATTTTGACATCAACTCAGCAACCACCCAGTTTTGTCTTAGCCTTGACTGAACCCCATATCCTGTGGCTGAATTTCTTTGGTTTCTCTTTGAAGGTAGGCAACATCACACACACAGAAAACAATTCTCCCCTAAGAAGAATTTTGATGAAACTTTCATTTGAACCAAATGGATGCTATTCGGCTCATACTTTAGGATCCAATTTATAATCTCTCTGTTTACAAGGGCCCAAACATCACAAGCAACATCTGAAGCCGAGTTCTACACATTTTCCAACTTACAAGCATCGAATAACTGACACATATGCAGTCCATTTTTAAAAAACTAGACAATGTCATAAGTAGCTAAGGGATGAAAGATACTCACATGAGTAGATGATATGTTCCACCGTTGTAAGGGGAGTTCTACTTCTGAATAAAGAAGGTTTATTCGCCAGAATTTTCAGAGGAGTCAGGCCGTTCTTATTCTTCTGACTTGAGCAGAAAGAAGGGTGCATTTGAACTATTCGGTAAGCGCAAACTGTCAATCACATAAGAGGACATACAAATAAATGAAACTATATATGCATTAGGTTTCTAAGTTAATTTAATTTTTTTATTTCTAAATGACATGACATTAAATGGTGAGGAAAATGGTTAAAAGTTTAACATGACAAACAGAATATGGGTCAAGTTTAGTGACTATTAGTTTAAAACTGAATGTAATTTTTGAAGTGTCATGTTTTGATATGGATACCATGGATTTCTTGTCATATGGGTTGTAACTTTTCTGGAACTCATTTCTTACAAGTTATTCTTTTGTATTTTTTTCAAAATTAAATGATTAAACAAGAAGTATGGTATAGATGAATAAAATTTAATAATAAAAAAAGTTAAAAACCATTAGAAATACCAACTCCTTGTATCTAAAGTTGTGATGATTATGAACGAAACTCTGTATGATGGACGGGATGTAACGACTCGACTTGTCGATTTATTTTATCAAGGCTTCAAATTAAATTTATAATTTATTTGTTTGACTTTGAAATTTGTAAATAATTTAGAAATTAGTGCAATTAAAATAAAATTTAAAATGAAATCCATCGAATTAATTAGATTTGAAATTTTAGGAGTTCTTGAAATTATATCAAGAATTAAATCGACAATAAATTTAATAATTAAATTAACTCAAAACACTTCCCCTAAATAAAACAAACCCAATTCTCACTCATATTCCCACTCAGACTCGTGAGAATAAATAAATCAGAATTTTATTTTAACTCAAATAACCTTATTTTTAAGAAATATATTATTATTAAGATTAAGGAATATATAAAACCAACAAGTAAAGTAAAATATAAAAAAATTTATTTAAAAAAGTTATTGAAACTTGTCTTCAATTTTGAATGCATATAAGGCTTGTGAAGATGGACCATGAGAGTTCGTTTATTTAAAAATGTGAGCTACCATGCATCAATTTGCCTTTAAAGAAAGTTGAAGAGAGTGACAAGTGGAGAGAGAGATCATACCTAAATTTTCATCCAGGAGTGCACAATGAAGAATGGTATTGCCATCGCAATTGGCTTCATTAATTAGTTCAGGACAAGAATCAGCCATGCTTTTGTATAATTCTTTCATCCAAGATTTGTCAGCAGCAAGGTGGAGAACAGTATTACCCTTCTCGTCCTTTATCTTTAACATATTTTTTTTATCCTTATCTTGTTCAAATATTTTCTTTGCATCCTCGACCCTCGAATACGTAAGTGTCATGTGCAACGGTGTTGAATGGGGTGGGAAGGTGGTGAGATTGAGGGTATTGATCATTGCCTCATACCGATCAACTGTATCATTCCAGCTTCCACCATAACAACTTGTAAAAAGGGTTAGAGCTGTCTTTCCATAGTCGTTGCATTCCTCAATTAGATCTGGAAAGTAAGAGAGAATCAGTTTGAATATATCTATATTCTGAGTACCTTTGGCTGCTGCATGGAGGACTGTGTTCCCTTCCTCATCCTTTATCTTCACATCATCTCTATCAACATATCTCAGCACTTTTTCTACTACTTCTTTTGCAGTGGGTCGAGCTACCAACAAGTGGAGAGCAGTTTGATTTCCTGGATAGCGATTGGGCATCCTTGCCTTTCTTGCAAGAGGCACCTTCTCATAAGCTTCAACTAAAATTTCCCAGCATTCCCCTTCCACGCTTTGGTACATCAGATTCTGTAGTTTTTCGTAACAGCTCATATCCCTAATCCAGTTGGAGTGATTCTCATAATCTTTCAGCCAAACACGCCATTCTTTTTCTATGGCTTCCTTCTTCGAATCATGAGAGCTAATTTGGTCCTCCGTCGAAGTCACCAACTCATGAATGCTAATTTGGTCCTCCATCGAACTCACCAACTGGAGACTAGGGAGCCCAGCCCTCTTCTTCCTTCTCTTTTCAACTGAGTGATGCCTCTCTTGGCCCTCTGCTACCTTGACTTGAAGAGTCTCAATTTTAATAAACAATAGAATATGTATTTATAAAATATGTTAAATATAGAGGAAATACTATTACAGTATTATACTACTTAAGTTCATATCCTGAATTTAATATTATTCGTTACAGTATTAATATCGTATGGCTAATCGTTTAAGTTTAATTATTTATATATTTAACTCAACTTTATATCAAAAATGATGATTTAATAATTAATTATAGACACTATCAAAGTATTCAAGATAGCCTATTAAATTATATAAATTCTTAATTTAAAATTACAAAATATATAATATTAATATTTTATTTATAATACTAAATTCAGCACAAGACTATTCCTCAACTTCAATATGATTCAAAATTTGTACAAACTTTTCTAGAAAAATGGGTTTATATATCATATAAATCATTTTATATTTTTAACTAAAATCAATTAAATTAATGCTTATTTATATTTAAAAATATGAGATATGAATGGGCCAAAATTGAGCTAAAAAATCAATTTAAGTTAAAGTAGTAGGTAGTCTTAAAACTCACAAAGATAAAGAGGTCTTCTAAATTTGATAATTAAGATCAAGTAATTTTAAATTGAGTTTTAAATCTAAATTCAATCTATTTTTAACTTAAGATATCTACTTTTAATATTAACAATTTATTTTTTATAATGTTAAATAGTTCAATTTTTATAATATTAACTGAAGACATCTACTTTTATATATATATATATATATATATATATATATAAAACCTAATTCAACATCAAAATTAAGGACGACAGATGTAGATTTAAAGAAAAATATTTTAAATTCATCACTAATTAATGTTCTAAACAGCGGTTAAAATTTTGACAAGGCCGTCGAGCTTATTCTCTCTCCTCTTTTTTTTTTCAAATATCAACTTAGTTTTATTTTTCTAAATTTTATCTATATTTAAAAAATAATAAATAGAATTTAAAAAATATTTAAAAAAATACATAACATCGGCCTGGCCGATATTTGTGGGACTCTGCACCAATTTTAATTTATTTTATTTTTATTTTTAATCTTAAAAAATTAAAATATTGATCAATATTTTAAACAGATATATATCTTAAATATAGCCGATGTTATCACGTTTGCCTTTAAATACCCATTCATTAGAACTCTAAAGACTTGGACGTATCGGTGATAATCCTGACAGAATAAAGGAGAGTCTGAGTTAAATCTCACCTCACCTTTCGCTATCATTCTAATTATTTTATCTGATCGGGAAGTAATAAATTATAGGAAGACAGTGTACACGATGGTATTTGGCAGCGACCCAAGAGACAGCTGATGTTGGTAATATCAATCGATATTTGTCTCTCTTTCTATTGTCTGGCCGATATATATATATAGACCAAGGTTTAAAATTTGGTATCAGTTGATATGATTTATAGACCGATATTTTTATCTCCTTTTTTTTTTTAACAAAAACAATCGATACAACTGAGATATCGACATATCCACCGATATTCGGACCCCTGATATCGACCCTTACAATCCAATATATATCGACTAAAATGATATGTGTCGACCAATATTTAACATGTAGAATATTAGTAAAAGTACTAAAACGTCTGAACTAAAATCATTTTAAATTTTGTAGAAGAGTGCAATGTCTAGAGATAAGTATTGATACAATAGATTTCAGGTGGTTTCCATCATTGGTTAGTACTCGTAAGTTTTCCATCTTATATGAATAAATTCTGCCTTAAAAAAGTAGGAAAGGGATACACATTAAACCACATAAATTACTCTAAGAAAAAATGTTTAAATTATTTATTTATATAATCAAGGCCGGCCTAGCTATAGGCGGCTTAGACCATGTAAGGCCCTCAAAAAATAAGTTAAAAAATTAGTGAATAAAAAGGGTAACAAGAAAGACAAAATAACAGCTAAGGTAGTTTGTTGAAAGCAGAAAAATAACTGTACTATTTAATTTTGACTATTACGTCCGTATTTAAAATTGTGTAACAATGACTAAATAATTGGGATAAGGAAAGACTTCAGATTGAAAGCAGAAAAAAATTAATGGCTAACGTCAGATGCATAGACATTAATATATTTTTAAAATAGTCATCTTTGGTTGTGAATATACTAATACAAAAAATACTTGTAATTTCAGAAAGTCGATTTCAGAAAATATTTCACTGTTTATGATTTTCGGTCAGTCGGCTTGTAATTTCGGAGAGCCGATTTCAAGAAACATTGCACTGTTTATGATTTTCAGTGAGTCAGTTTGCAATTTCAGAGAACCGATTTCATTAAACATTGCACTGTTCATGATTTTCAGCGAGCCAATTAGCAATTTCAGACAGCCGATTTCAGGAAACATTTCACTATTCATGATTTTCGACAAGCCGACTTCCAATTTCGGAGAGCCGATTTCATGAAACATTGCACTGTTCATAATTTTTGACGAGCCGACTTGCAATTTGGAGAGCCGATTTCAGGAGAATTGCACTGTTCATGCATTCTTCTTTCTGGTAAGGAAAGTAGAAGGCAAATCCGTGTACGCTAAAATCCGTATCTATATACACAAAATACCCGTGTGAAGATCGCCTTTGCTAATTAAATTGACTTATCACTAATTACTTTTCAAATATCCATCCAATAGAACTCTAATGGTTTGATGTGCGGGTGTGAGACCTGACTGGAAAAAATGTACACACACCGAAGATAAAGACCAGTAGAGTGCTATGATAGTGACCCAATTCAATAATTTTATACAACTGGATCAGGACAATGTCTTTTTCAATCAAATCATTATCCAAATGTCTTTTAACTCTTCTATTTGATATTATTATCATAAATGATAAATCAGATTAATTAAATAATTAAAACTTATTACTAAAAAGATAAAAAGATCTTACAAAATATATAATTAATGAAACTTTAAAAAAGCTGAACAGCTTTTAATACTTATACGGAAAAATATATAATAAAGCATAAATATATGGATCTAGAGTCTAGATTGCACGCCAAATGTTTGATTAAATGTTAAGATAACATCTAAAGTTCACTCTTCTTAAGCAAGTGTTTTCTTTAAGGAAATTGATCTATGGGCCATAGATGTCTATTTGGGTCGTCTAAATTAATAAAAGTTGATTAATTAAAATTTCTTCCTCCATCGAACCCACAAAGTCATGAGAGGTAATTTCCATCGAACTCACCAACTGGAGACTAGGGAGCCCAGCCCTCTTCCTCCTCCTCTTCGACTGAGTGATGCCTCTCTTGGCCCTCTGCTACCTTTGATTTTTTTCCTTTTTAAAGATACGAAGGCTTTTATATCTGATTTCCTATTAGTGCTTCTGTAAGACAAAACACTTCTACTGGGTTGATTTTAATCAATAATAGAATACGAATTTAATTTTGTCAAATATGTCAAATACAGAGGAAATGTTATTACTCTATTTAAGTTTATATTCTGAATTTAATATTATTCCTTACACTGTATTAATATCGTATGACTAATCATTTACGTTTAATTCTTTATATATTTAAATCAATTTTATACAAAAAAATATGATTAAATAATCACTTATAGAGACTATCAAACTATTCAAGATACCCTATTAAATTATATAAATTCTTAATTTAAAATTACAAAATATATTATATGAACATTTTACTTACAATAATCAATTCAGCACAAGATTATTCCTTAACTTGAATATGACTCAAAATTTGAGCAAACTTTTGTAGAAAAATGGGTTTAAACAGATGTATCAATTAAATCATTTCTATTTTTTAATTAAAATCAATTAAAATAATTCCTATTTAGATTTAAAAGTAACGAGATATAAGTGGGCCAAAATTGAGCTAAAAATTCAGTTTTAAGTTAAAAGTACCAAGTATTCTTAAAATTCACAAAGATAAAGATCTCTTGTAAATTTGATAATTTCTGAGCCCGTTTATACAAATGTTTAGGATTGGGCTTTCCTAAAAAAAAAAAACTTAAAATCAGATTCAGAGTTAGACATAGATATCTTTATAAAAAAAAAAAAAAAACTTTGATATTATCTTGATAAAAGACAAATCAGATTAATTAAAGAGTTAAAATTTATTATTAAAAAAGAGTAAAGATCCTACAAAGTATATAATTAATGAAACTTTAAAATGCTTAATAGTGACTTACAAAACTATATTATTTAGACTTTTAGATTGAATTTCATAATATTTTGTATATTGTACTTTTGTTGTATCTTATATTAATAATGCTTGTGTTGCATATTTGCGAAATGTCTAAATAGGTAATGGATTCAGGCAAATTCAAATTAATTATTTTTAGAAGAGTATATGTTAAGGAATGGAGGTGATGTGGTTAGGCATTAGTACATTAGTGACTCAAACTCAAATGAGACCTGATTCGAACCAAGCCATTTAATAAATAACTAATGTGTTGATGTTGGCGACCCAAATCCAAATTAACCAAGTTTAACTAGAATAGGTGTCCAACAAGATCATACCACGGTCAATGAATTTGCATTACAACCGGTAATCTCCTGCCTAAAGAAACAGAAGGTGTCAAGTTCGAGCCTCCATTTATTTTATTATTATATGTAACAGAGAAGTTTTCTTCGAGTAGTCTCCATTTATTTTATTATATTATGTTGTAAGAAAAGATCCCTATTCGAGTCCCACTCGTTCGTAGAGAAAATGAGTAGGGGTGTCGAAACAAATTACGTATCAAGCTTGGATTCCCCTAACTTGTTGGTGTTTAAGTTCATTGAATTTAATACCGTGTATATCCTTTAGAGAAGGGCTTTAATTTCTGCCAATTTATATATATACTTTCTCTGAGTTTTTTCTAACTTTCTAAGAACTCTTGTCACTTTGTGCTTTAAGGTTTTTTTTTTTTTAATTTGAATGTCTTAATTTGATTAAACCCAATTTTTCAATTTAATTTTTAGGTGAATCATAAATATGATTCTCTATCCCAATTATAATTGGAAATTTCAATTTTGAGCTATTATTCCATCTTTCTTATATTTAGATTTGTAAAAGTTTAAATTCTAGAATTTTTTATCCAAATCCAAAACTTTGCATGATATATATACTATTCAAGCAAGTGGTTCTTTTAGGAAATTGATTTATGGAAAAAAAAAAGTCTATGAACGATGAGAGCAAGGAGTAGGGTTGAAACTCGGATGAGTCTGGTCGGGTTTTAATAAATTCAACTCAACTTATATGAAAAATTATTGAATTCGACGTGAATTGTTCAATTCAACCCGATCCAACTACTTAAAAATTCTGATTTTATTTTTTTCCTATCCCTTAAATTAATCGATCTCTAGATATGGAATTATGGATAATCGAATACCAAGAGCTTGGTACATTTGGTGGGAAAAAAGAAAAGAAAAGAAAAGAAATACCTCACAAGAACTGGAGAGGTTGTCGCCGACGCCGCAGTGAAGAATGAGAACAGGAGAGGCCGGAGAGGCGGTGAGAGAAGTCAGAAAGGAGCAGCAAAGAGGCCGAGAGAATTCTGAAGAGAGGGTGTTGAAGGAGAGGCGCTGGGAGGTAGAGAGAGAATAGAGAAATTGGGGAATTCTCGAGCACAGCGAGCAGAGTTTTATGAGGGCCGAATTGATTCCAAACGTATTATGTCAGCTTCCAATGCATTTTTTTTTCAGCCTTTTTATCATTGATTCCAAACTTCTTATATCAGCTTATTATTTCTTTCAGCTTTTATCAGTCGGCAGAATTTATTCCAAACGTCTTGCATAAGCTTATTATGTACTTTTATAAAATAAAAAACTTTGGTATTATTTATGATAAAAGACAAATCAGATTAAGAGTTAAAATTTAATAAAGTACATCATTTTCATGCTACTCGAATAAGTTGGTTAGTAGAGATTAGATCCAAATATGAACAAATTAATGTTAGTATGAAAATATATTTTATCTTTTTTTTTTTAATTTATGTTACAGATATTTGTGTCGCATATTTGATTTTATATTGTAAGTCCAAATTAGTTATTTTTAAAAGAATAAAGGTTAGAGAACTGAGGGAGCGGATTAGAGATTAATGATCCAAACCAAAACAAGACCTCTCACAAATAAGTAATGTCTTGACGTTTGCTATCTAACCTCAAATTAGACCTTACTCGACCACTGCCAAGTTTAACTAGAATATACCTCTAACAAAATCATACCAAGGTCAATAAGGTTTTTCGCTTAAAGATCAAGGTGTCCAAGTCTCTTAGAGCACCCGACTAATCTTTAAGGCAGTGTACAAACATCTCTATCCACACGTATCTTTACCACCAAACTACAAGAAAATTAATTTACAAACTTTCTAACACTTTTTACAAAATCATAGTCTTGATCCTTATTATCATGATCTTATCTAGTGCATATCATGTAATGAATGACCTTATTCTCAATGTTAATTTAGATTATTACGAAAACTTGAATAGTTAAAAAAAGTATCAATTTAAAAAGCTTTAAATAGAAAAAGTTAGGTCCAAGCTTCAAGAGTGTTTGATCATGCTTTTAAAGGTGTCTGCATCATCACTTATCATGGAGAATTTGTTTCTCTTTAATTTGCAATCTATCATATATATATATATATATATATATATATATATATATATATCCATGGCGCTAAAGTATTATTTCCTTTTTCCCATTCATATTCATATTCAAGTAGCATAAAGTGTGATGAAAATGGATGAAAATCTAGTCAAATTCAAGTTTTTTCTACAAGGTGGTTCTTAAGAGAGATTTCCTTTAAAAAAAAATGTTTAAAATCAGACAATTAAAATGGGACGGAAGGAGTATTAGGCTTTTTTTTTTTTTTAAGTTGATTCTTTTATCTCTTTGCTTATTAGTGGAAAGTATTTTATTGGTGATGTTTTATCATATGATTTATGTGATGCGTTAGGATTGATCACATAAATAACACAATCCAACTTGTAATGAATCAGTATAGCTTGGACGCCTCTATCTTGTAGGTGTCCAACCAGGGTCGGCTAGACACAAGTTGAAGTATAAGGTAAAAAATTCGAACGGGGCCTTTTACTGAAAGAGGAGCAACTGAAAAAACAGAAAGAGTGATCAGTGAGATCTAAGATGGAATAGAGATTAGATTAAAAAAATAACATAATCAACTAAAAATCCAGAAATGAAGATGCAACCAAAAGGTCAAACCCCTAAAATCTCATGAAAGTAAACAGCATGACCATCTTTTTAGCCCACACAATAACCAGTGAATTTGTATGGGAGCAAGTTTGAACAGCGTGGGTGGATTAGATTAAGAAAATTAGGAACACGATAACCCACAGTTAAAGGATCAATACTCTTATCAAGAGAAACAACACTCTTAATCGTCTACGTTTGTATCATGTTAGAAAAATGAGAGACAATAAAATCAATATAATATTTTTTTGTTATTTTATTAAATTAGAATTAAATATATCGAGTTCATCAATTAATCTCTCATAATATCTAAAGATTCTAGTTTCCTAATTGAGAGATCTACGTAGTCTCTCACAACCTAGCATAATCATAAATAATCTCATAATAATCAATCACAATCTAAACAAATCCTTACCCATATCTTAACAGTATATACTTTCTGTGAGTTTTATTCTTGGAACTCTGGTCACTTTTTTGTTTTAAGTTTTCTTAAATTCTTTGAATTTTTATATCTTTGGTGTAGATTTTTCACTTAAAAGAGGTTTTTGACAACGGTGTGAGTTTTTAGGCCGCTGACTGCTTTCTGGGTCTTCAACATGCTATTCCAGGCTATGGATGTGTGTTTAGATCATCGACATTAATAAAAATTGGCCATGGATGTAGAATGGGCCATCAAATTTCTCAAAATTTTAGTATATTTTTAAAATTTTAGGACATATCAAAATTTCGACTTTTAAAGGCCCAAAACTCCATAAAAAAGTCGTTAGTTTTAAGAAAAATATGCTAACTCTAGGCTTTTCTTTTTGAAAAAAATTCCAAGAAAAAATAATGGCAGATGAGAGAGCACATTGACAATTTATCTTCGATATGAAACGTATTGCTAATACGTACGTATTGACGATACACATCGCCGTTGCGTTCTTTAAACCTCTGTTTGTGTCATATTTAATATGTTATTAATTTTGTGTTAGGTTTAGCCAGTTGTTTATTTCATATTTTCATTACATTTCATTATGATTAAATTATAAGATGAAAAGACAGCTTATTTTAAGATGTAATTATTTAAAAGAGTTAGACTTATAGTAAATTATATTAGGACTCTTTTCTTAAACAAGAAGTCTTTGTTTCATTGTTCTGAGGTCCTTATACACGGGTGCACGTAGGATGACGAATTTAGTGAAAAAATTATTGAGACTATTTTACTTTCCTTTAATTCTCTCTCTTTGAATTTTCAAAGAAGACAAAAGATAGTTAAAAAAATATAAAAAAGATAGTCTAAGATGGGATTGGTGAGTTAGAAGGATATGATTGAATTTTATTATCTAAAAATAGAGAAAATTTGTGAAAAATTTGACTAAAAACAGAAAAGAAGATTTTATGATTGCATTTGGTAATTTTAAAAGATACGATTGAGATTCTTTTATATTATTATCTAAAAATAGAAATATTCTATATAAAAAATACTGAGTTAAAAAAATATTATGAATAATTTTTTTATCATGGTTACTTGCTCAAAGCACTAAAAGTGCTAAGGCATTTTCTTCAATAGCGGTGAAGCCCTTGTAAGTCTCATGGTAGTTAACCACCTTTTTTTTTAATTTAGTAGGAACTAGGAAGTGATGATTTAGTTTTAATTTACTTTTCTTTTAAGAGATACCCCATTTCAAAATTGTGTGAAAATTACCATTTTACCCTTCAATTTTTTTTAAAAAAAAACACAATTCCTCTACACAAAATTGAGGGGCAAAATGGTAATTTCGAATGTATAGTGCTCGACACATCTAGTTTGGTCGATATTTCCTTCCGGATCACTTTACACTTCCTATTCTCCTTCTCTGGTCAACACACCTGACACGTGAGGGGTCCTCATTGGCTCTCTCGTATGGTGGTTGGTGGGTGATGGGACAGCAACAGGAGACAGCCTGTTTATCTCGGATTTGAAACACTGGACACGCTTGATATATGTCCTTTGGGCGATATGTACCACTGGAAATTTTTGGTTTTCTTCTTATTTGTTTAACACTATTTTTCTTATTTTTATTTCATATAACTCCCATTCAGTTCTCTACATCGTACAACTTCTGTTCTTTCTTTAATACTCCGATCCACATACAAACATCATTCACTGCATTCAAATGAGGTCACACAACGCTTCACATGTTATTTACACTTCCAAAGCATATTCCACATTTTTAACATATGACACATTATCATCATCAAAAAAATATCACGCCACAACATTTCATTCATTTAGAGGTTGTTTAATAAGACTGGGAATCCGGGGTGTTACAACTAGAACATCTGAACTAAAATCATTTCAAATTTTGTAGGAGAGTGCAATGTCTAGAGACAAGTATTGATACAAGAGATTTTAGGTGGTTCCATGTATATAGGAGATTAGTCTTACCTCCAATGTAAAGTGGAGATATCCATATTATTAAAAAAAACGATCTAAAGATTATTTGAAACATGATAAATAAAAATCACATGTTATGTTTGGAATATTTATAGTGATTTGATATTATTGATGCAAGACCTAAACTCGACATCCTTCTCTAATATTTTAAGACGACTATATACTGAATGAATTTAACATTTATATAATATATTTTTAAAATAAATGTCATTTTAATATATTTTATTTAGAAATGAATATTTGATGAACGCGCATAATAGAATGAAGAATCATACTCATATTGTTAGAAAAGATAAAAGAATGAAGAATCTTTAGCTATCTCATTTATTTTAAAAATTATGGGACAAAAGATTTTATTGAAAAATAAATTTTAGAAGTTAACTTCTTCTTAAAATCACAGTGACATTAAAATTAAGTATAAATTGGTGTGCCTTAGGGGTAGTGGGCTCACTCATGGGGGTTTTACGCTGGGTATCCTGCGGTTTCCCACACGTAAATTAAAAAAAAAAACATTTGATAAAAATTAGAAAAGTATATAAGACAATGTTTATCTATGTACCAATTTGGTTGGATTTGTTGACATGAATTGATCAAATAGTATGAATCATACTAATATTTACTCTTTCAAACTTTTTAATGTATATACACATGAAACCATATAAATATGCCAAAAAGTAGGAAAGAGATACACATGAAACCACATAAATTACTCTAAGAAAAAATGTTTAAATTATTAATTTATATAACCAAGGACGGCCTAGCTATAGGAGGCTTAGACGGTATAAAGCCCTCAAAAAATAGGTTAAAAAATGGGAAATGATTGGTGCACCCCCATTTTTACCCAAGGTGCACTCCCTATGAATAAAATGTCAATTTTGCCCTCAACTTTTCTTTCCTTTTTTCCAGTAAAGCATCCCATTTGAGGGCAAAATTAGCATTTCACTCATAGAAAGTGCACCTTGGATAAAAATGCGGGGTGCACCAATCATTTTCCTAAAAAATTAGTGAATAAAAAGGGTAACAAGAAAGACAAAATAAGAGCTAAGGTAGTTTGTTGAGACTTGAGAATATCTGTACTATTTAATTTTGACTATTACGTCTGTATTTAAAATTGTGTAACAATGACTAAATAATTGGGATAAGGAAAGACTTCAGATTGCATGCAGAAAAAAATTAATGGCTAACGTCAGATCCATAGACATTAATATATTTTTAAAATAGTCATCTTTGGTTGTGAATATACTAATACATAATATAATGGACTATTCCATACTAAAATTCACCCCTCATCTAAACGCAGCCCATGTGATCATTTCTCATAACATAATTTTACATTAATGAGCCTTGGCATATTACGTTTGGAGCTTCTTGTCTAGTGGCATTAGAAAATTAGTGGTGTCACCAATAACAATGAATATAAAATAATAAAATATTTTAATAATTTCACATGTACAGACCGTTTGCTAAACCCAAACCTAATCACCCTTAATTCTAACATTAGATTTTTTATTTTTTTATTTTTTGCTATTTTTCTTCCTTGTCGCCGCCCTAGCCTGGATCTCAGTTGGAATCAGGTTCCTCCTTCCTCCTTTCTTTCTAGTTTTTCTCTTTTTCTTCTTTCTCTTCCTTTCCCTATTTTCTGGCTGGTTACTGAGCCAACTCGGTCGAGTCACCGAGTTGACTCAGTTGGGTTCAGTGTTGGGCCCAGCAGACTAGGCCTAGTTCCCAGTGTTGGGCCCGAGTTCCAGGCCCAGTTTCAAACTAGACCCAATTCAGCTCAAGCCCAGCAGTTCGTGGCCCAGTTCGTTTTTGGGCCCGGCCCGTTTTCAGGCCCGACCCGTTTCGGCCCAGTTTTGGGCCCGACCCAATTTCAAACCCAATCTCCAGTTTTGGGTTCAGTTTTGAGCCCGGCCCAAGTTTGGACATAGTTTTCAGTTTCGGGCCCGTTTCAGTCCAGTTTGGACCCGACTCGCTTTCGGGCCCGTTTGTAGTCCAGACTTAGTTTGATCCGTTTTGCCCGGTTACTTATCCTTGTGTTCTCGTTTCAACAGACTGGAGCTCCTTCAACCATCGGACTCGTTTTCTCGAATTGGATTTCAAGGACACACATAGGTGAGGGAACCCATCACCGTTTTTAGCATGCATCTATGCATATTACTACTATATCAGATGTGCGGGTTCGGAATGCGGCGAATGTGGGTCCCCGGTATTACGAGCCACTCGGCAAGGGAACTGTTGATACTATTATGTGGCGGGTCCCCATCCAGATGTATTCCTATCCGATGCCCGCAGAGGCATTTATGAATTGATTATTTAAGGTCATAATTGATTGATTGTGTGGTGACATGATTGGAATTTATTTTGGTTGATAATATGCTAAAATGCCAGCATGTGAATATGTGATATGTGGTGGTATATGTTTGATCATAGTGTGATGTAATCTGGTGATAAAATGCCATATGGCTATATTATGATTTGTTTGGACTGCTAGACATTATAACATGCTTGGATGTTAACATGCCAACTCGTGATAGATAATGCTATATATATGCATCTGATTATTATACAATGAACTATGCTAATAGTATGTGTAGTGGTATTTGTGCATGCATATAGCTAGCATATGTGGGATGCCGGTGGGGCATGGGTAATAGGCTACATCAGGATCTAGAGACTCCCCCTAAATTGTCGGGTAGTTAGGGTGCGGATGTTATGTGGGACCGCACAGTGGACGCGTGATTGGGATTCAGACTCCTTTGTGATTGGAAATGGGTAGTCGTCACCCTTGAGTAGATCAAATGGTCGGTTTGTCACGCCCCGACCCGACCGGTGGGCCCGGAACGCGACTGAATTTTTTTTTTTTTTTTTTTGAAAGGTAAGTAAACTAAACCACAAGCACTCTTACTGGGCCAAATCAACAGTTAGGCCCAACGGTTACACATTAGCCCGTTAAGTGGACTCAAACATGTACCATATGCCTGCCCCAAAGACAAAGCAAACACAACAATAACATCCACTCATAATATGATCAAACAGATACCAACATTGATTAATCAATCATAACATTGTCTCAAATGGCAACATAGCCGATTACAACATTTAAACATGAATTAAGTACCACACCCGGTACTTAATACAAAAACAACGGTTCCTAGAACCAACAGAAAGATCAGGGCATTCCTCTCCGGGGGAATCCCAAAACACTGCTTTATCTCAAACGCCCTAAGCCTGAAAGAGAGGGTCCTCCTCATCGGGTTCATCGCCTGAAAGGTGAGTGGTGTGAGCTAACTAGACCAGTGAAGGATAATTAACAATGCAAATTAAGTAAATATAAAACAGGTTAGCAACAGTTCAATATCACATGCTTGATAGAAAAATAAGCATAATCTCAAGTAATATATTAACATCAATAATCCACTGCCATTATCCACCGTAACGCCTGCCGACTACACTGAGACCAGTATTAAGTCCCGACACGGTCAAAATACATCCTTGCAAGTACATCTCCGGCTCTTAAACGTAGCCGATACTGACACCCTCAAGTCAGCAACTGACGACAGCATGGTCCGCCCATGGTCCAGTAGACATAAACCATCTCTCATATGGCCGATATTGGTTCAATAGCCCAGGTACGTGGGAGCAGTCTTACATACATATACGGTCAACACCGTAATACCATAATCATCACTGCACTCTTACCATAGTGCACCATGTATAGGCACATGAGTGGGTTCATCAAAACCGAAACCACTCATTGCTCAATATAACACCTCTTTACAAAATCTGCAGAGTTAAGTTCCCTCACCGTGATCGTGTGGTTTCGCGGTCTCTGTCAAACAACATACAAGTGCTCAATCAATATACATAACAAATACGTACATATACGTAGAATTTGGAAATCATATATTTTCCCACAAAATATCCGGGTTTAATGGAATGAGTCTCCTACTTGGTTTCTATCCCTTTTTAATTTATCCACAAGATAATAATATAATAAACATAAGGGGCTCAGTCCAAACTCATATTGTCTTCTGGGCATTGACCAGATTGACGTATTGAGTGAGGTCTAGATCCTCGGGTCACTTCTCGGCTGTCTTCTGGATAGGACCAGAGCTGACATTTTGAGTAGGCCTCGAGGTCACTCAGTGCCCGACTATAGTGTCGTCCTGAAAGTGAATCACTCAGTTCCCGACTAGTGTCGGACTGAAAGCGTATACGATAGTATTTACACTATAAATAATAAGAGGTAAAAGTGTTATTACATTTTTAATTAACAGGGGGGGTATAAATCGTAACAAATAGTTAAACACATTAAACAAATAATATTCAAGATTAAAACAGTAATCAAACAATATTTTATCATTTTTCAAAACAGTGTTCCTCGGAGCATTACTTCGGAACTTGGGACAGTGGCTTCGGATCATCCGAACCACCTAAAACTGAGTCACTGGCCTCGGACCTTGAGGCCTGACTTCGGATCGTCCGAAGACTGGGTTCGGACCGTCCGAAGACTGGGTCTCGGACAGTCCGAAGTCCATCCGAACAAAAAAAAACAGAAGTCTCGTGGGTCTGCAAATCTTGGAACGTCCGAGGACTGGTTCGGACCTTCCGAACTGGCTCGGTCCTTCCGAGGTGGCTCGGTTCTTCCGAAAAAAGGTCTGGCTCGCCTCGGGAGAACTGGGCTTCGAGTTGAAGCTCGGAACGTCCGAGGGTCACTGCTCGGACCGTCCGAAGATCAGCTCTCGGACCTTCCGAGAGTCGTCTTCTCCAACTGTCTACAACGGCAGACAGTCACGGCGGAAATACACTGAAATACGATTCCAGAAAGGGAGGGCTTCCTGGATTCGTTTTTCACATCCGTCTGGTCTGATGGACTCCTCTGGGAGTCCTCTTTCCATAGGGAGAGGTTTGGAGCTCAAAAGCTCAAAGGGTCATCCGATTTTAAGGGTAAATCCTCACGGGTACATGAAACCCATGGTTTTCTTTAAAACTTAAAACTGGTTTTTCTCATTGGAAACATGGTCAAAATCTGATTTTCTTGATTCAAAACTGGTTAGAATTCAGAGAGGAATGCAATGGATACCTTGGTTTTGGTTCCTGGTTTGAAATTCAAATTGTTGAAGTTTCTTCCTCTAAGCTCACTGTTACTTAAAAACAGAAGCTTAAACAGAGGCTGAATCAAAGTTCCTTCGGCTGGGTTTTAGCTGGAAACGGAGGCACAGAGGGTGAGAGAGGAAAAAGAGGAATTGCAAATGAATGCTGGGAGTTGCATCTGATCCAAGAGGCTTGAATTTATAGGAGTCTCATCTGAAGAGGGATGCCGAAAATCAGCTGCTGATACAGTGAAGACGATGGGACGGGACAGACGTAGTTCATCATTCGTCGGTAAGGTAAGAGATGGGATGGGACGACGGCAGCTCATCATTGCCGGAAATTCAGGAAATCCGGCCGAGTGGCCAGAGCACGCCTGCATGGCGTTGCTGATTTTTCCCTGCGGTTGCAGATCAGCCCTTGAAAATTTTCTATTTGCAGAAAGGTCCTCAGATTAAGAAAAACTGATTTTTTTAAACTACAAGTAATAAATTTAAAACTCAAAAATCAGATCCAACCTTACATATGGATTATGTTTTGAAAACCTTGGTTACCAAAAAAATTTCATAAATTATCTCTCACTAAAAACCCTTGATTTAAATAAAAATCACATTTTACCCATAATTACTTATTTAAACAAATGTAAAAATAAATAATTTATAAATCTTATTTTGAGATGAAATGAAATATCTAGATCAATGTTAAAATGGTCTAATACCCAATACCATTTTCAAAATTTATCTCTTTCCCGAAATTATTTTAAAATAATTAAACTCTTTTTCGGGAGTCCGACGGGCGATATTTAAATATCATTTTCTAAAAACTAAATCATTTTAAGGTTAGAATTGTAAATCCTTCATTAAGGATAACATTAGTCTCCAATAATATACATCAAATCACACAATTTATAGAAAACATTCACAACAAGCGGCAAATTACCAAAATACCCCTCCAACTGAACGGGCTGGATCTCTGAGCTTACGAGCTCGGATTGGGCCTCGCTTGGGCTTTCTTCAAAGCACTGACCAAAAACCTCGAGATCAAGGGGTTAAACACGAAAAAACACGCCTAATCCGGGGCAGGGTATTACACGGTCCGTCTTGTATTTCCCGGACGTACCTATGAGAGAGGTGTGATCTGACTTAGAGCACAAGGTGCTTTGGAGTCCCAGATAAGGACTAATTGGGAAGTAATTATGTTAACCCTAGATAGGCCATCAGGTTGAATGTTGGTTCACCCAAGGACCTTAGGAGCCCCTTGCGGTTCTGATACCCGAATGTTTGACGGGTGAGGTGATCCCCGGATGATCGAGTAGGCTGAGGAAGTGCTCGCCTAGGTCAAGGGATGGTGCGGTGGGAAACAGATCTCGCCAGTATGCTTTGTGGTCCCTGGATACCGAGTAGGCTGAGGAGGTGCTCGCTTAGGTCGAGGGACGGAGCGGTGAGGGACAGCTCCCGCTGGTAAAGTTGTGATCCCTAGATGACCGAGTAGGCTGAGGAGGTGTTCGCCTAGGTGGAGGGACGATGCGGTGAGGGACAGCTCCCACTGGTATGGGTTGTGATTCCCTGGATGACCTAGTAGGCTGAGGAGGTGCTCGCCTAGGTCGAGGGACGATGCGGTGAGGGATAGCTCCCGCTGGTATGGGTTGTGATTCCCTAGATGACCGAGTAGGCTGAGGAGGTGCTCGCCTAGGTCGAGGGATGATGCGGTGAGGGACAACTCCTCCTGGTATGGGTTGTGATTCCCCGGATGACCGAGTAGGCTGAGGGTGTGCTCGCCCACTCATTGATCGAGGGATGGTATAATGTGATGTGATGAGATATTCCAGGCTATGACACCTGTATGGTGGGGGACAACCTGTGGTGCGATGTGGCAGTGTGTTTACCCGTGGTTATGGTATTGGGGTTCATTGTTGAAACTTGTGTGTGGGTGTTGACTCATCAGGAATTTATGGGCGCCTAACGAGTGAGTTCGGTCGGCTCACTCGGTAGAAAACCTATAGAATTCTGTGAGAGGTGGATACATCAGTCGTGTGGAGACCAGCATATGGCGTCCAAGGTCATGGGTTTGACCATCGAGACTCTGGTGTCTGGTTGATGAGACCATAGATGAGTTTGGTTGGCAGTTCGTTGAGGATTGGTGAGGTGGTTACTCCCGTGTGGTAATCAGTTTGGGACTCTAGTGAGTCCGATTCTTGGATTGGTCGAGGTATGTGTGTGGGTTGTCATGAGAAGGGTCATAGGTCTAGTTGAGGACTAGAGACCCCGATCTGACTGAGGATCATTCTGCGTAACCGTGGATGGGTGGACTGTTGCGGTTGGGCACATAAGGGAGTTGCATTCGGTTGGTTAGAGGATGTCCTAGAGGCCCGGCTGATGTGGGCCCATCTGCTAGGGGTAGGGCACACGTTTGTATGGTTATGCATGTAGACATCTTAGACATTGATATGTCCATATGATTATGTGCAGTGTATGCTTGATGACTTACGATGCATGTGTTCCCTCACTGGGCATGTAGAGCTCACCCCTTTGCCTCACAGGTACTTCATCGAGGGAGGGTTGGCAGGACCCTCAGTTGGACGTTGGGCGTAGAGTTGCAGTTTTGCACTTTGTTAGGGTACCATCTTGTAATTGAGGACCTTTTGATGTATTTGAATTATGTGTACATTTCATTGAGTTGGATAAATGTAATAATGAAGTGATGCTATAATTAGTAATTATGACCGATGCTCACGGTTTTTGGTTTATTGGCGGATTGCTATGGTTAGTGTGGGTTGTGGGAGCAGCGTCTCCCATTAAAAAAAAAAAAAGTATGTCCGAAATTGTATTGAATTGGTTTTTGGAGTTCGTATCAGTTTTAACGTACTCGTAGCGGGACGGGTCGTTACAAATATGGACTATTCCATAATTATATATTCATGGTATCACAAATAACCATGAATATAAAATAATAAAGTATTTTAATAATTTCACATGTACAGACCATTGCTAAACCCAAACCTAATCGCTCATGATTCTAACATTAGATTTTTTATTTTTTGCTATTTTTCTACTTTTTGCTTTTTATAAAATATTAGAATAAAAAGAAGATCGAATCAATCAATTTTTTAATATGCATCGATCGAAACGTACTGACGGTCTCAAATAGGTTCAAAAGTATTATTTTATTTATTATATTATGTTAAAGTAGCTAGATATCTAATTTTGGTGTACCTTAGAGGTATTGAGCTCACTTGTGAGGGTTTTCGTAGGACTGTATCTAAATTTTTCATATATAAATCATAAAAAAAAAGTAAGATATCTATTTAAAAAACTATTAAAAATATACTATACTAAAATCAATATAATATTACTAGAACTTACCAAAATATTTGACCAGTTCCCTTTTAAAATATTTCGTTGATGATTAGCCACTCACGAGCTCAAGCCCTGCCTACCCCAACTCATGAACCCCTAGTTTCTTGTAATATATATTTTCTATTATTGCTTGAAAATAATGTCTATGAATTCATGTTATGGCCGAGTATTGTAATTCAATTTAGAATATTATTTGAAGTTTATTAAAGCTGTTAGTTTTGTTTTGGCTTTGTGTATGATTTTAATTTAATTATTTGGATTTAAATCCGGCATGGTCAATTTTGATTTCATGTCTTGCATTTTATTTCCATGAGTAATTAAATTAAATTCCAAATCCAAATTAGATCTTAGAAGGTTCAGTGTTTTCAAATTGGATATCTTCAATAATAATTCCACATTCAATTTAAACTCGATTGGATACCAAATTTCTTCGGTGAAGTTGATTTCGCCAACAGTTCCATTGAAAGTGGTGCCATCTTTCCTTTCCTTGAGTGATTGAGTGAACCAAGAGAAAGCCCGTTTTGAGTTTCTATCATTTTAACCTTGATTCGACTTAAAAACCCTAGATCTAAAACCTACCCATTCAAAAATCCAAAAAAAAAAAAAAACAAAAAAGATTACAAGTGATCCTAGGTTTCTTAATCTCAAGGATGGAAATGTATAACACATATCAGCCTTTGAAAATTCTAAATTGCTTATTATATTGACCATTTATTCATATTAATGTTACTTATAGAATTTTATTAAAATATTAAATTTTCTTTTGGATAAGAAGTATTTCCCATTTTATTCATTTAATAGGTTGTCCAATACTAATACAAAACATGAGATTTGAGACGTATGTAAAGACATGTATAAACCAAATAATGAGAAGTACTGCCTTCTATTGGCATCTTTACTACTAGAAGTTTATGATGGTAGCATGGAGTAGTTTTTCTTTCTTAAGCAGTTTATGGAATAATCATTCTTAATACTCACAAAATTCAATTTTAAATTCTGTTTTCCAAATTTTAATCTTTTTTACACAGATTTGTTTATTTTCTAATACTAATATTGTAAGAACATGTCAAATTTTCAAACTCACATATTTGAATCTTAAATTTTTAGCCATTTTCAGGATGAATTTTTTCTATTTTTTTCTTTTTAACATTGAGGCAAATCAACCGTTTAATGAATGAAAATTAAATATTTATTTGACAGTAACTGTTCTATTCTATCTATAAATTATAAAGAAAATTGAATATTAACTGTTGGATCATTGAACAATTGTAATTTAGTTTCATGTTGACAACCGAAAAAAGCATGACTCTTAAAAAAAACCTAAAAATAGGAAAAAATATTCTAAGTTGGGTTTTAGTCAATTGTAAAGATTTACTTCGACCGTATTATATTATTTAAAAATAAAAAAACTCTATGCAAAATTTGACTATTAAATAACAAAGTAGATTTTATGATTGAATTTTTTATTTTGAAAGTTAAACTGAGATTCTTTTATCTAAAAATAGAAAAAATTATATAAAAATTTATAAAATAAAGAAAATTATTCTCTAAAAAATTTTGACAAATATTTATATAAAATATAAAGGGACATACTTAGACAATGTTATGACCATTTTTATGAAATGGTATCATAAAGTGACAAAGATTCAAGGAGTCTGCTATCACCACTCCGAACACTAAATAAGGGACTTTGGACACCCAATAGAACCCAAGTAATCCAAATTTGTGTACCTTTGCTTTGCAAGTAAGTTATCTCTCTTTTAATTATTATTTTTATTTCTAGTCTAATTTAGCATTGAATTTAAGTCTTATGTTCATTCAATTTAAATTCTTGTTTTCATTAGATTTTATAACTTAATTGTGAATTTCACATGGTGTTGAAATGTCCAGTAAGATTTTAAAATTTAATCCTTCTTTTTCTTGAGTAAAATTAACTAGGTTTAGGTATATTTTTTCTTCTGGAATTTAATTTCTCAATTTTCGAAGACAATTTTTCCTATTGACAATTGAAATTTGAAGACGTGCAAGAATTTCTAAATACTTTTTATTCAACTCAATTATAATAAATTTTAATTTTTTTTTCTTCTTTCAAATTGAGAACTTTTGAAAGTGCAAATGGGGACATTGATTGAATGAGTTACCACCTGGATAAGTAATCCTATTTCTTTCTCTATCTAGCAATCTTATAGTGTAAGAATTCTTAATTGATTAATCATTTTAGCCTCAGAAAAGCCTCATATATTTTATATATGTCATCAAATGCTTGACATGAGTAATGTTTGTCTTGGACCTTACACAGTCATGGGAATACATGCATTTAAAAACTATTTTCCAGATAATTCTACTCATAAAAAATCATGTTTATTAAATTTGAAAAATATAATTTCAAAGATTAATGAATAATGATAAAGGATAAGGTCAGTTTTGGATGAATTCATAATTAAACAATTAGATCAACTTCGCATAAGTTTAAATAATGTAAAGATACCAATGTTCAAACATTTGAAATTTCAATGGAAGTTAAATCCCTATCGAGTCGAGAAACTCATTTGAGCTTTTGAAAAAAATTTGAAAATAACTCGCCAACTCGCTTGACTCAATATTGTAGAGCCAAGATGACATAGACCGATCTCACCCAAGCTATTTTGAAAAATGTTTAAACAATAATATATATAATACACAAGGAGAGATTTGTGTTAGAAAGAATGCGATTTTGGGCTCTTGTCTGCCCACATGATAAGAAAGCTAAATGTCATTTTATTATTTTGGCTTATATGGTTATTGTGTCACACATGAACATATTATATTGTAAGTCACATGCAATAATCCAAAGGAGCAGAGTTTCAAATGTATAAGAAGATAATACATACATTGAGAGAATGCGAGTAGTGCTTTAGTACAAAGAACATGGGCAATCTAGCTAACAATCAGTTAATACAAGAAGATTATATCTATTCAGTATGTTTAAGATTTTGGTGGAAGTTGAGGTAAAAGAGAATCATCATCGTACCAAGGTCGTGGCTTGCGTCTGGACAAAGATGATAGGAGGTTGGTATAGGAATCAAATTGTGTGACGAGGATAAGGCCAACCAAGAAGCACCCAATTGCATAGAAAGGTGAGGCTGCATATGTTAACTTTCCCTCTAAAAAGAAGAAATGGCCAGCACAAAAAGAAATAAACATTGTCCCAGTAGATAGCAAGAGAGTGCCGAGGGCCACAACCAGTTTTCTTGGCAGAATCTTGTTGGCATCGTCAAGACCTCGGTAGGGAGAGATGAGGATGCTGAGGAACATGACGAGAGATATAAGTGAAAAGCATAGTGCTATGAATGCAGAAATCACAAAAGTGCCAAAGGCTGGATTTCCTTTGAAGTTGTGAACACCTTCTTGACTGTTTCCACCTGGGGTGGTGGTGGCTGACGAATAGGCGACAGTGGCAACGAGACCGGCTACCACTGAGCAAGATTGTGAGGTTGTGTTCAACCATTGTCCGAGGTCA
This sequence comes from Chimonanthus salicifolius, assembly GCA_013350335.1. NCBI lineage: Eukaryota > Viridiplantae > Streptophyta > Magnoliopsida > Laurales > Calycanthaceae > Chimonanthus > Chimonanthus salicifolius. Next base: position 61,317,027 of record CM023538.1, on the reverse strand, counting down.
TTTTTCTGGAATAGATCTTTGTACTCTTCCCAAAAGACTTGTGAAGGCGTTTTCCCTCCCATGTTTTGTTCTCTTGAAAGAGAGTCTGGCATCGTCTCTCTCACATACTGGTTTGTAAAAACTGTTAGTTCCTCACATATGAAATTTAATATTATATATAGTGGTAGTTCCAATGAAATAAGAAAAGAAAAATCTTATTTTCATGTGTTCATGCATGGATTATGTGATCTCTACTAAAAGTGTGCCAAATCAGAGGATGCAAGTTTCTACTACTTATTAAGAAGATGGAGGATGGGCTGAAGCCTCTTTGAATTCAAATCATGAGTCTTGAACACTATATGGGTCCAAGTCCTAGGCGAAGATGAAAACAAAAATAACACAAACATCAGTTCCGTTTCATGAAGCCATGAATCAGCATTCTACCAATTTAAGTATCAGTTAAATCTGTTAACAAGTGAAATTTAAAAACCTATAAAAAAATTTAAAAAAATATCTAAAATTAGAACATTATAAAGTCATGAATTGCGAAGTTGGTTTCAAATCTAGTTCAACATCGGGAAAAAAAAAACACTATTTTGGACAATTATGTCTTACATTATTATTGTATGATTTAAACTATGCTATTTGCTTATAAGTTGATGATTTTGAGTTTTATTCATTCGTAGGTCTAATTAGGCTAAAAATATGTAGATAGAAATGACTGATTATTATAATAGTTCACTTAAATTCATTTTGAAGCAATTAAAGGAAAACATGAAAATAATAATTGTTTGATTTTAAATTTCGTTTGGTTGATTATTAACCTTTATTACTAAGCAAATGATAACATTTTTATGGGAAAACTAAAAAAATTATGAAAAAACTCACCTCAAAGTATTCCATTTTAAAACCAAACTCTATGGGTCTTTCAATTTTTTCTTTTTAATTCTTACATCTTAAATCTTGAAAATTCTTTGATTTCAAAGGAAAGGGTAAGGAAAAGCACTGAGAAAAGTATAGAAAAATCAATAATAAAAAAAAGAAGCCCTCCTCAGTCATTGTGCAGTTGGAAGTGGGTTTTAATGTGATAGGTGAGAAATTCAAAATCTGAACCTATATCTCAGTCAATTTAGCTAAAATACTGGCTGAAATTTTTGATTTTTTAATAATATTTTATAAAATATGGTCCTTGGAAAACATGATTTGATTCAAGATCTTGAGGCTTTAATGTTCTGTGGATTGTATTATATTTGTATTGGGTATTTTAATCAAGAAACCTCTATGGTCATTCGAACTTGACACCCAAGATTCAATCCAAAATCAAGAAATACGCTAACAATAACATATTTGAGCCTCCAAATATGTAATTATGTAGAGTCTAAATCAATGAGTATCGTTGCTTGAGCGAATTTGGGATTAAGTAGGTGTGAGAAAGAATGGGATTTTCGGTTCAGGCCCACATGATAAGAAAGCTATAAATTCATTTGAATATTGTGGCATATATGGTTATTCTGTCATCCATGAATATATTTATTGTATGCCACATGCAATAATCCAAAATATCAAATGTATAAAGATAAGTACATACATTGAGAGAATGCGAGTAGCTATACAATCAGTTACTAAATGTAGGCAGCATTAACCACCTTCACAAGAGAATTATGATCGTACCAAGGCCGTGGCTTGCGTCTGGACAAAGACCATAGGAGACTGGTATAGGAATTGAATTGTGTGAAGAGGAGGAAGCCAATAACCAAGCACCCAATTACATAGAAGGGTACGGCCACATATGTTAACGTTCCCTTTAAAAAGAAGAAATGGCCTCCACAAAAGGAAACTAACATGGCCCCAATCGATGCCAAGAGAGAGAATAGGGCCACAACCACTTTTGTTGGCAGGGACTTGTTGGCATGATCAACACCAAGGTAAGGAGAGCTGAGGATGGTGAGGAACAAGATGAGGGATATAAGTGAAAAGCACAATGCTATGAATGCAGAAATCACAAAAGTGCCAAAAGCTGGATGTCCTTTGAAGTAGGGAACACCTTCCTGATTGTTTCCACCTGGGATGGTGGTGGCTGATGAATAGGCGACAGTGGCAACGAGACCGGCCACCACTGAACAAGATTGTGAGGTTGAGTTCATGTTGTGTCTGGCTCGAATTAACAATCCTAAAGCAAGTGGGTCACCGTCTGAGTTGTTGATAAACACATGCACAGCAGTTGCCTATCTGTGTGGGTATCTTGAGATAGGACTGAGATCTCCTCTTTATGAAATTAGAAGTTGCCTAATGTATTTTGTGGGAAAGAGGGTGGAACACGGCAATCCACTACATACAGCAACTTCTATATGCAACTTATGGCAAGTTGCATATAGTCATGGGACGTGTGCTATGTGAAGCAACTTCTAAACATGTAGCCTATTTTGTAGGAGGCAACATATAATATAAATATGAGAAACTCACCAACGTGTGAGTGTGTGTGGAATCCCAAGTGGACACCGAGAGAGGGAGAGCAAAAAGTACGGCCTTTGGCCGGGCCTCTAATAGCCGCATGGAGTGGTCCATTGCAGTGGTGGCAATAGAGGTTTACTCTAAACGGTGAAGATCCATGGAAGGAGCCGCAGATCTAATACTGTCTGGAGGACAGCTCGATGGCCGGAGAGGGGCGTAAGCAACAGTGCAATACCGCTGCAGATCTGGGTTGTCAGATCCGTGAGTGGCAGCCAGCAGAAGTGCGGCTGGAGAAAGGAAACCCCATTGCTAGAGCAGAAGTGTAGATCTGTGTGTGTGGGACACAACATCATCGGAGACGCTCGCGTTTGAGAAACATGTCGGGATTGCTCGTAGGACGCAGGAAGCGTAGAGGAAGGAATACAGAAGTTGGGTTCACTATTCTGGGTATGAGAGAGATTCACATCAACTGAGAGGTGACGTTGATGTGTTATATACAAGGGGTGTACAAGAGGCTCGGAACTTCGAGTTTGGGCTCATGACTCAAGGGAGTCATCATTATTGTACATGTATTTCTTTCTCATTTATAGTGAATATTCTGTCGCTCCGTGGACGTAGGCCAGGTGGGCCGAACCACATTAAAATATTGTGTAGTGCTGTGTGTTTATTTCCGTTCGATTTTTCTTGTTTCCGCGCGTAACGCTAACAGTTCAGCCAGTCTTTGAGGTCATTTTTCTGGAATAGATCTTTGTGCTCTTCCATGAAGACCTCTGAAGGCGTTTTCCCTCCTTTATTTTGTTCAATTGATAATTTGTCTGACATCGTGTCTCTGACATACTAGTTTATAATACTGTTAGTGCGTCACATATGGAATTTAATATTGTATATAATAGTAGTTCCAATGAAATAAGAAAAGAAAAATCTCATTTTCATGTGATCATACAAGGAATATGTGATCTCTAATAAAAGTGTGCCAAATCGGGTTGCTTTTGCAATGACTAAACTGACAAAAATTCTCCCTGACAGTGTTTCTCCATTAGCATGAAAACAGCCCAAAGTTGCTCCCCAAACATCATCATCTATTAGATAACCTCAAGTCCAAGGGAAATTCATTATCCTGCACCAAATTAACTTCTCCCTAGATAGGCTTAATATATCTATCATATGCATGCTAATTTGAATCTTTTCTAATGATATCCACCCATTTTCTATTACTTCATATACAAAATGATAACTGGTCTAAATAAGACATATTTAAGAAAAAAATATGAAACTATCACTACCCTATAAAGTAGACACAACAGTCGATATTAAAATCTTCAAAGTCCCCATAAATTGAAGAGAATATTTAAGAAAAGAAAAAGAAGATGAGAACTCAATCTACTAGAAATGAAGATGATGGCTAAGAAATGTGTTACCCATAAAGAGACAAGCATTAATACTTCAAAATATTATGAAAAGAAATAATAGAAAGAAAAACGTCAATCTACTATGGGTGACCCACCATATTGGATCACCATGACCACTATTGGATAATTATCAATGGAAGGATGCAAGTTTCTACCACTTATTGCTAGTTCTTCATACTGAAAACCGAGTAGAGATTACTGTTGTGAAAATGGAGGATATTGGATCACCATGGCTCTAATTCAAATCGATCATGGTGGGCCGAAGCCTGTAGGAGGACAAGTATAACATTTTTTTTAATGATTAAAAAAAAAACAAGACTCACCTCATTTTAAAACCAGACTCTATGGCTCTGGTTTGATCCTAAATTTTGTTTGGTTGATGATCTACCTTTATTACTAAGCAAATGCTAATATTTTCATGGGAAAACAAAAAAATTATGAAAAAACTCAAGTCGCGATATTTCATTTTTAAAACCAGACTCTATGGGTCTTTCAATTTAATAAATTTCCTTCATTTTTTTCCTTTCAATTCTATTATCTTAAATCTTGAAGATTCTTTGATTCTAAAGGAAAAGGTAAGGAAAAGCACTGAGAAAAGTATAGAAATATCAATAAAAAAAAAAGCCCTCCTTACTCGTTGTTGCATTTGGAAGTGGGTTTTTATGTGATAGGTGACAAATTCAAATTCTCAACCTATATCTCAATCAATTTAGCTAAGATACTGGCTGAAATTTTTATTTTTTAATAATATTTTGTAAAAATGGTCCTTTTTATGTAATCAATCTATAACAATTTCTGGTATGAACTGGTGGATATGAAATGTTTCAGCTGATATTTCAGAAAGTTAAGTGATTGAGCTGACCAAAACAAATAAGAAACAATGGTGAGAAGAAGTCTATAGATAGGATTTTGGAGAACTTCAATTCTTAGATCTTGTTTTTTCTGAATATTGCCAGTGAAGTCTACTTTCCCTCCTTTTTTTATTTTTTATTGAAGAGATCATGCTTATGTTTTGCCCAATGAACATAGACCTACTACATGTGCAACCATGCTGTGTAAGTGGTTTGAATTGCACCTTTTCACTACATCTAAGCATTCTTTTATAATGCAAGTTATTTATTCAGTAACCTTACAAAGTTGCACTAGCACAGCTTACAAGTTTACGCTGAGATAAGTATGCCTTCACATGATTATGCTAGCACAACACAAATTATCAGGTGAAGAGAGAGAGAGAACGCACATTATACCATTTGATCTCCCAAAGTAGCTGCATGGTTGTAGGCATACCCCAAGGCTGTTGAGAACTTCTAGTAGCAGCTAGATGCAAGGCATTGTTCTCTTCATTGTCCGTCCAACTCTTATTTATAAAAATCCCTTTCTTCTCTAAGTTGGTAAGAAGCTCATATACATCAGCTTGTCTATTTTTTATTGTCACAAGCATTGTATTTAAACCTGTCGATGTTGAACAATGGGCAGCACTAGAGTTTTCCTTCAAGATTCCCTCTACCATCTCAGTTATTCCTTTTTCTGCTGCAATTAGAATAGTTGCATTATCATCATTTGGATCTTCACATGACTCTTCATAGTTAAGGAGGAGTTTTTCCATTATTTTATAAGCTAACATATGTCTTCGCTTGATATTCTTGATCTTCCTAACAAGCTTACCTAATTTCATAAATAACACATATCAGGTATACCCACATATATACATCTACACAAAAAATAATACATGAAAAAGCTCTTATTTCACAATAATATTTATTGCCGACATGATTGGTTAATAAGCTAAAGGCATGGAATATATCCACACATTCTTGAAATTTCTCAAAACGTTGTTATTCCCATCCATTTCTTTAGTCATTTTTTCCATCACATTACACAATAGATTTTATTTAACCATTCGATTGGTTTCCTGAGGGAGTTTTTACCATAAATTTTGAAATAATGACTTCCAAAAAGAAACAAGAAAAAAATATAGAATTACAATCTCATTTGTGGGCAATGTATTTTGTTGTGCATTTTTTTGTGAAGCACACCTACACAAAAGAGAGAGGCTGGTTGGAAATGTCTATTGTTTAAATATGGGGCTTACCATGACTTGTGTGATTCAATCAAACCTTAAAAATCTAGATTGAATAATCCAAACAAGATGATCTTTGATGGGTTTCTTATGGAAAAATATTCTTGACATTATCAATGGGCCCCAATCCCTTGCCCGAACCGCAGATCCACCCACCACCCATGAACTAAGTTGAGCTCACTTTAAGTTGTCCTCACATTTCAATTCAACTTTTTTAAGAATTTCTTTTCATGACGAAGAACCCCAAGACCTTCACCTATCCTCGAGTATGAGGGCATTGGGTAAAATTCCAAATACACATAATCTCCTAAAAGTCATGGACATTGGATGACAACGTGACTCAAACTTAGGACCTTTGGTTTCTGAGCTAAAGGTTTGCAAGTTGAGCTATCCTTTGCAAGGTTGAGTAATCAACTTCTTTAAGAATTGAAGTAAGAAATAAATTTTATGGCCTCCAAAATATGGATTGAGTAATCTAACCAAGCTGGTGGTTACCAATGCTCAATATTTAATCATTGACTTTTCCAAAAACCCATCTTTGTGGTCCCATCAAAGCCCATAAAAGTTTGTGTTGTATTAACCCAAACTATAAGATCTTAACAATTAAGACTTTAGAATCATAATTTGATCCAATCAATGAGAATTATATTATAACTTATTTTCAAATATTGATTTTTCAAACAGACCAATCTTCATTGACAAAAGTGAGTTCTATCAAAATTACTAAAGATATTATCCTATACATCGTGCAAGTGAACATTTTATTTAAAAACTTAATTTCTCTTAAGAATGGAAAAGATGAAAGATTTGGTTTTGAACCTGGTAGAATATACTGAATTAAGAAACTAACGATAATCATCAATGGAGACATGCATATCTTGATAAAACTCTTTATCGGCGCCATGCATGTCTTGATGAAACTCTTGATCAGCGCCGTGCATATGTTAGGCCTTTCATCATCTGACTCCCAAACTGGCATTATATCCTCTGAATCCATTGGGATTTCCGACTCCCAAACTGGCATTATATCCTCTGAATCCATTGGGATTTCCGACTCCCAAACTGGCATTATATCCTCTGAATCCATTGGGATTTCCTCATCAGTATGTATAACAAAAAAACTCAATTCCGATCACTTTTTATAAAACAATGGTTATAACAACGGAAAGAAAGTTAGAAGTGTTACCACTCACCTACAGGTTTTTTGGATGTATTTTTGGAATTCTCTTTATTTCCTAAAGCAGTAGAGTTTAGGGAAAAAAAAAAACAGGAAAATCATTTTATGAAACTATGCTCAATTTTAAATTTAAGGAAATAACTATTTAAAACCCACATCCATTCTCGTACCTTCAATGATTTGTTCATGATCTGGCTTCTCTAAATCTGATACATAGCACATTTCAGCAAAATAATAATAGTAGTTATAATAATAAATTGAAAAATAGCTGAGTGTGTCTAAGTAAATTAGCAGCAATAAGATATATATATAAAAAAAAAAGAGAAAAAACAGCAACACGACGTTGGCACTAACCTTTTGCAGATTCAGATTCATCTTTCGGATTATGTGCGTCTCCTAAGCAACAACTTCGACTTGATAAGACTTTGTGCATCATTTGTGATCCTAGATATATAAATAGTTATTAAAGATGCTACATTATGCAAGTGATTATCGTAATCATAAACTATTCTATTATATATTTACAATTTGTTATTTAAAATTTTTACTTTTTCTATACATTTAATTTATATTCTTTATCATTTTAACTTTTTTAGAACTTTATTCTTACTATTCCTTTTTCCAGAGCAAGTCCAAAATATTTATATTAAATATTTATAGGTCCAATTCTTGGGCAAGTAGTTGCAGTCCATAGCAACCTATATACATATCAATGATAAAAGAGTCCCCAACAGTACTCAACCCTACCATCACATGCGCAGGCCACTTGGCCAACAAAATATATCCCATTGAAGGGCATCCCTAACCCCAAAAGATGAGACCACCTCCCATGCTTGCACCTAAGATGAACAGTTACTGCTGTTTGAATTTCATTATATAAGAGTAGGCCCCACGTGAATTGCTGCAACCTTGCGAGCAATGCAACGGAGTTTCTTGGCTTTGAATAGCTTAAATATTAGAAGGAAGGCCAAACTCAAAAATTTTAGTAGAGAAGCATTAAGGTTGTTTGTCATTTTTCATTTATAAAAATTGAGCAAGAAAAATTACACTTCTTTCTTCGTCGATAGGAATGAGGGTTCTTTGGCAATTATATAAAAATTGAGAAATTTTATTGTTTTTTTAAGATTTGTTTCTATACATTTAATTTATATTCTCTATCATTTTAACAAAAACATTGAGTTTCAATAACTGAACCTGAAAACTACATTCATTGCCTTTTGTGGAGTTTGCCTAAATTTATAGTTGAGAATTGACTTTGAAAAACGTATTATACGGGTTAAATAGGAGGGAAAATGTCAAAAACTAGAGTTAGACACAAAAATCATCCAAAACCAAAGTAGAAGTTTATGGAGTATGCCTAAATAGAAGTTTCTGGGCAAAAGTATATCTTTGGGCCATGATGTTGTTCCATTAGATATTGGAACCTCTATGTTTGTTCACAAGTTTCTCTTGACCCAAGTCACACCAATGTCGAAGTGTCTTAGATGCTGTTTCTCATTTTCCTAGAAATTGAGACTTTTCTTTCTTCTTCTGTAGAACTAGGGCTCTTTCCAAAGAATCTATTTTCCATAGAGGGGATAAAAAAATTTATTGAAGATAAAAATGGAGTTCTCCTTTCATCATGATAATACTTCATATTGAGTCTTTGCATCTTGTCACAAGACTAAATTTTATGACATTTGTTGGATAATGTGAATATAACTAATATAATTTTTTTATGAAATTGTTTTTTTTTCAAGAAATATATAAATGATCTATTAAATCTATACTAGTGTATACCATTACCATTATTATTAATTTTAAAGAAATGGTACGCTTCTTCGGATAGGTCAAATAACAAAAAAAAGTTAGACAACCTAAGAAAATAATTGATAAGACTTGGCAGAGATGTGTAGTCCTACAATTAATATCAACATTTTCCTTTAACAATTGGTTATCAATTCTTTCAATAGATAAGAACATTAAAATTGAAATCTTCACACACTCACCAGACATTATGAGCCCTTTGAAGGTGTTGAAACATTTACTAAGTGCTTCTCTACAATAATCTACTTCACTTTTCTTTTTATCTTCAAGATCTACTACCCATATACCTGTATCAAAGACAAAACACTATTACCACAAATTAAGGATGGTTTTCTCATATTTTTACAATTAGGGTGCGGTGCATTTTTTTCAAATATTTTTTAATACGACTTGAAATTTTCTTTTTTCGGGCCAAAGTCTGCCGAAAATGGGCCTGCAAAGCAGGTTGTTCAGGACTTCATGCTGCGTAAATGGGCCTGAAGTTTAGTGAAAAAAGGCCTTGTAAATGGGCCTGCATATTAAACGCCTGTGCTAGTGTAACAAACTCAGTTAGGCCAAGGAATTGGCTGAGTGAACCCAGTTTGGGAGCCAAGGTTCTCATCAGAAAACTCGCTGATTTGGGACTGATTTTGACATCAACTCAGCAACCACCCAGTTTTGTCTTAGCCGTTGACTGAACCCCATATCCTGGGGCTGAATTTCTTTGGTTTCTCTATGAAGGTAGGCAACATCATACACACAGAAAACAATTCTCCCCTAAAAGGAATTTTGATGAAACTTTCATTTAAACCAAATGGATGCTATTCGGCTCATCCTTCAGGATCCAATTTATAATCTCTCTGTTTACAAGGGCCCAAGCATCACAAGCAACATCTGAAGCTGAGTTCTCCACATTTTCCAACTTACAAGCATCGAATAACTGACACATATGGAGTCTATTTTCAAAAAACTAGACAATGTCATAAGTAGCTAAGGGATAAAAGATACTCACATGAGTAGATTATATGCTCCACCATTGTAAGTGGAGTTGTACTTCTGAATAAATAAGGTTTATTCGTCAGAATTCTCAGAGGAGTCAGGCCATCCTTATTCTCACTTGAGCGGAAAGAAGGGTACATTTGAAGTATTTGGTAAGCCCAATCTGTCGTTCACAGAAGAGGACAAACAAATAAATGAAACTATATACATTAGTATATAGTAAGACAATTCTGTCAATCACATAAGAGGACAAACAATTAAATGAAACTATACATGTTCGTTTCTATGTTAATTTAAATTTTTTTTATTTCTAGATGACATGACATTAAATGGTGAGACAATAAGCCAACAAAATATGTTAGAAATACTGAGGAAAATGGTTAAAAGTTTAACATGACAGAGAATATGGTTCAAGTTTAGAGATATGGATACCATGGATTTCTTGTCGCTTGGGTTGTAACTTTTCTGGAAGTCATACTGGCCGAAAATTTAACTTTTCTGGAACTCATTTCTTACAAGTTATTCTTTTGTATTTTTTACAAAATTAAATGATTAAACAAGAAGTATGGTATAGATGAATAAAGTTTAATAATAAAAAAAGTTAAAAACCATTAGAAATACCAACTCCTTGTATCTAAAGTTGTGATGATTATAAACGAAACTCTATATGATTGACAGGATGTAATGACTCGACTTGTCGATTTATTTTATTGAGGCTTTAAATTAAATTTATAATTTATTAGTTTGATTTTGAAATTTGTAAATAATTTAGAAATTAGTGAAATTAAAATAAATTTTAAATGAAAATACATCGAATTAATTAGATTTGAAATTTTAGGAGTTCTTGAAATTATATCAAGAATTAAATTGACAATAAATTTAATAATTAAATTAACTCAAAACACTTCCCCTTAAGTAAATAAATAAAACAAACCCAATTCTCACTCATATTCCCAGTCAGACTCGTGAGAATAAATAAAATCAGAATTTTATTTTAACTCAAATAACCTTATTTTTAAGAAATATATTATTATTAAGATTAAGAAATATATAAAACCAACAGGTAAAGTAAAATATAAAAAAAATCAATTAAAAAAAATTATGTAAACTTGGCTTCAACCAAAGTTTGAATACATATCAGGCTTGTGAAGATGGACCATGACAGTTCGTTTATTTAAAAATGTGCTTTTAAATAAACGAACTGTCATTCGAAATGCTTAGTCAACCCATTGATAATGTCATGCTAAAATATATTGAGCCTTTACTCTATGTAACTGTTTTTTGTTCTTTTGTCTATTATTATTATCATCAAAATTTGTTGAATTAAAGAATCTTGTTTTTTCATTTTTTTTCTTGATGGATACTCTGCTACCTCTCCTCTATTTAAATGGCAGTTAATGAACAAATGATAAGTTTTATAAATTTTATTTGAAAATATTTGTATTCTATTAAGGTTTTTTTTTTAATCTAACATGTTTAATTCAATCCTATGAACTTAGACCATGTGAGCTACCCTGCATCAATTTTTGTTTAAAGAAAGTTGAAGAGAGTGGCAAGTGGGGAGAGATCATACCGAAATTTTCATCTAAGAGTGCACAATGAAGAATGGTCTTGCCATCGCAACTGGCTTCATTAATCAGTTCAGGACAAGCATGGATGATGCTTTTACATAAATTTAACATGTAATTTTGGGCTCCAAGGTGGAGAACAGTGTTACCGTCCTCGTCCTTTTTCTTTAACATATTTTTTTTATCTTTAACTTGTTCAAATATTACCATTGCAGCCTTCTGACAGTAATCGCCAACTGCCAAGTGCAAGGGTGTTGAATGGGGTGGGAGTGTGGTGTTATTCAAGCTATTGATCATAGCCTCATACCGATCAAGGCGATAACTCCAGCTTTCAACATCATCTGCATCACTGCACCTTCCTCTAGAAGGATCTTCAGTAAGCCACTTTGTAAAAAGGGATAGAGGTGTCTGTCTTTTCTCGTTGCATTCCTCAATTAGATCTGAAAAGTAAGAGAGAGTTAGTTTGAATATATCTTCGACTTCAGCAGCTGCATGGAGGACTGTGTTCCCTTCCTCGTCCTTTATCTTCACATCATCTCTATCAACATGCCTCAGCATTTTTTCTACTACATCTTTTGCACTGGGTCGAGCTACCAACAAGTGGAGAGCAGTTTGATTTCCTGGACAGCAATTGGGCATCCTTGCCTTTCTTGCAAGAGGCACCTTCTCATAAGCTTCAACTAAAATTTCCCAGCATTCCCCTTCCACGCTTTGGTACATCAGATTCTGTAGTTTTTCGTAACAGCTCATATCCCTAATCCAGTTGGAGTGATTCTCATAAGCTTTCAGCCAAACACGCCATTCTTTTTCTATGGCTTCCTTCATCGAGTCATCATAGGTAATTTCGTCCTCCATCGAATTCGCAGAGTCATAAGAGGTACTTTCGTCCGCCATCGAGCTAACCAACTGGAGACTAGAGGGAGCCGAGACCTCTTCTTCCTTCTCTTCGACTGAGTGATGTCTCTCTTGGGCCTCTGCTACCTTGATTTTTTTCATTTTTAAAGAACAAAGGCTTTTATATCTGATTTCCTGTTAGTGCTTCTGTAAGACAAACACTTCCACTGGGTTGATTTCAATCAATAATAGAATACGCATTATTTATTTATTTTTAGTAAACGAATTTAAACTTTAAATTACAAAGTCCTACATGCTTATTACAGACTAAAATCCTGTATATATATAAAAACGACCCAAGCCAAAGTCGGCTGTAACACCCCTAATTGAACATCAAAATGAAGTTTACATATGGTGATTTAATGAAAATTATCTTAAAATTATAAATTAACTCTAATTAAAGTGACTCATCACTAATTACTTTTCAAATATTCATCCAATAGAACTCTAATGGCTTGATGTGCTGGCGTGCGACCTGATTGGAAAAGACCTACAAACACCGAAGAACAAGACCAGTGGAGTACAATGATAGCATCCAATTCAATAATTCTATACAGCTAGATCAAGGCAATGCCTTATTCAATCAAATCATTACCCAAATGTCTTTTAACTTTTCTATTTGATATTATTATCATAAAAGATATATCAGATTAATAAAAAATATCATAATTCTCGTTCTCCTATTTAATTACATAAAAATCTCGTGTGAAGATCGCTACCAAAATAAAATACCATAATTCCTTTTTGAGAAGTGATTGGTGCACCAACACTTTGATCTTAAGTTAATTGAAATACTCATTTTCCATTTTTCATGAAAGCCTTATCCCTCTTTACCTCTCTTCGCACGTATAGAGCAAAAATATTTTAAAATATTTTTTAATTGATAATATTATTTATTAATTATGTTTCATAAAATTTTATTTTTATTTTTTATATTATATGAATTTAATAAAAAATGTTAATAAATTATCCTCCGTACCTCTCTTTGCACCTATAGGGCAAAAATATTTTTAACTGATGAATATTATTTAATAATTATGTTTAATTTTTTTTTATTTTTTTATTATATAAATTTAGTAAAAATTATTATTTCTAATAAACCCTTTTTACCCTTCTTCACTCCTTTAAACCCTCTTTACCCTTCTTTACCCTCCTTTACCTCTTTACACCTATTACCCTTATTTTTCTCTCTAAACCCTCTAAACTCTCTATACTTTCTTTACCCCTATTTGAACCTATTACCTTTTTTTACCCCTCTTTACTATTTTTTACCTCTTTTTACCCCCCTTTACCCGTCTTTGCACCTATTACCCTTCTTTATCCCTCTTTACGCCCCTTTGCACATATTACCCTTCTTTACCCCACTTTACCTCCCTCTGCACCTATTACCCTTCTTTATCCCTTGTTACCCCTATTACCCTTCTTTATCCCTCTTTACCATTTTTTACCCCCCTTTACCCCTTTTTGCACCTGTTATCCATTTTTACCCCTATTACCCTTCTTTACCCCTCTTTGCACCTATTACTCTTATTTACCCCTCTAAACCACTATTTGCACCTACTACCTCTCTTTACCACTCTTGATTCCCCTTTACCCCTCTTTACACATATTACCCTTATTTACCCCTCTAAATCCTCTTTATCCTTCTTTGCACGTATAGAGTAAAAATATTTTAAAATAAATTATAATTGAAGAATATTATTTAATACTTATGTTTTATTTTATTTTTATTATATGAATTGATTAAATTTATCTATTCTAATAAATTTGTTAATATATTATCCCTTTTTGCCCCACTCTTTGCACATATAGAGCAAAAATATTTTAAATATTTTTTAATAGATGAATATTATTTAGTAATCATGTTTTATTATTTTTATATTATATGAATTTAATAAATTTGTTAATATATTACCCCTCTTTGCATCTAAGAGCAAAAATATTTAAAATATTTTTTAATTGATGAATATTATTTAATAATTATGTTTTATAAATTTTTATTTTTATTTTTTTATAATATTAAATTTAATAAAAATTATTAATTCTAATAAAATTATTAATATATTCAGATACCTCTGGTTATAATTACCAAAGAAGATTTTTTATGTTTAAAATTGTTCTTACTTTACCACTGTAATTATCAAATAAGATAAAGATAACTCCTATTAAAAAATAACTCTTAATTAAAGGTGCTTCCTACTTAAAGGTATTCTCTGTAAAATTTACCTCTCATCCAAACATAGCCGAGTTGCTCTCACAAACCAATAACATGAATGCACTCCTTTGATTGATTCATAGACGCTCAGATCCATTCATATGAATATGTAAAAGATGTAAAAGATATTGAGCTTCTCCTTTTATTCGGTTCTCAAAATCTAATGACTGAAAAGATGAATCAGTGTCTCTTTTCATTAAAATAAAAACATCGACACGGATATCCCTGTCACTTCTCTAAATACGATACATAAGTCGATAGAGAAGTGACATGAGCAATAAGAAAAATGTTTAAAAATAAATTTTTTTAAAGAAAAATATGTTTTAAAAAAAAAATATCGGACAATATCAAGATTGATATTTTGCTATATAGCTAAATATCAGCCAACATATTTGTGGGACTCTACATCAATTTTGATTTATTTTTATTTTTAATCTTTAAAAATTTAGATATATATCTTAAATATAAGTCAATATTATAACCTTTGCTTTCAACTACCCATTCAATAGAAGTCTAAAGCCTTGATGTATGGGTGAAAAAACTGAGAGATGGAAAGAGAGTCTGAGTTAAATCTGACCTCACCCTGGAGGCCTACACTATCTTTGTAATTATTTTACCTAGTGTGGAAAGTAATAAAGTATTCAAAGACGTGCACATGCCAATTCAATAATTCGAGACACAACAGCTGAATTGATGGTAATTGGCAGTGACCCAAGAGACAGTGATGAAGATAATTGATAGCGATCTATCACGTTTTCCTTTTCAAATCACTGCTTTTTAACTTTTTTGACATGAAAATTGACTGGTGAAAGATTTTTAAAAAATAAATAAAATAAATATTTCCCAAATTTATTTTTTAATTTAGACTTGAAAACTTAGCATAAAACTTTCATCTTGGAACTCAAAATCAATTAGTTCAAATCTGACACTTTCCTTTTTGAGGTGGAAGATTGCGAATTAAACTACAAAAATATATACTATTTCATAAATTTTTTATACACCCAAAATAAAAGGTGATACACCGACCAGGAGTTTAAATATCGGCCGATACGTATCGTATCGGCCGATATTCACCGTATCGGTCTTGATATCGGCCGTATTATATCGGCCGATATCAAAATATCGGTCGATATCGGCCGATATTTAAAAAAACGAGGAAGAAAAAGAAATATATCGGCCGATAACGATATATCGGTCGACATATCGTATCGGCCGATATATCGGCCGATACCGATTTTTAAACCCCTGACACCGACTACTTTCATGGAAATGTAATTGGATTCTATTTGGATTATCTACGAAGATGAATTATATAAAAATCTTAAATTTTAGATTTAGATTCCAGAGTTAGATCTTTTTAAAAAATAAAAAACTTTGGTATTATAATAATTAAATATAAATCAAATTAATTAAAGAGTTAAATTTTATTATTAAAAAGGTAAAGATCCAACAAAATATATAATTAATGAAACTTTAAAAAAGCATAATAGTGACTTCCAAAAAACTAATTTTAATGCGTGTATGAAAAAATACATAATAAAGTATAAAAAATCATAATATAGATAGAAAAAAACTCATAATTAAGATAATAAAATTTGACTGCATCTCACTTGTAATGCTATCTCTTAATTTGAAGTTTAATAGATAGTATAATATGAATTCTAGTATTTTTTCTTCATATAACTTAACAAGTAATCTATTTATTTAATAAAGTAAATAGTTAGGGAGAGCCACAGAGACATCCGATTTTTCTTTTTTAACACACTAGTGTTTTCAAAATTTTGAGTAAAATAACCCTGTTGCCGCCAGATCTTCTTTTCGGCCTTAGATCTGGTGATCGGGAAAGTTTTTGTCGGCGGGATCTCCCATACCCCTTCCATTTTTTATGGTCTATCCATCAGTACTATCAGATCTCTGATCGGACTTGCGTGGGACCCTCTTACAACCAGTTTCTTCTACTGCTGCTTTAGGTGACTGAAATCCAATTTTATGGGTTTTTTTCTTAGATTGAAGTGGATCCTACAATTCTGCCCCAAGGATCGACATCACCATGGTCGCCTTTGGCCCACCTATCTACGGCTAAAGAAGACTTTGGGTTTGGGTCAACGGTGGGGCCCACCGATTTTTTTCCCTCTCTTCTCTTCTGCGTTTTCGGTTGATCCCACATCCAAACGAAAAATTCGTTCAGCAGTACATTCGGCGGATGTGGAAAAATTAAGTGGAAGGGCGAAAGGGTAATTTCACTTAAAATTTTGAAATAGGGTATGTAGAGAAAAAAAAACCAGGTGTATGTATGAGTTGCCATAGTTAGTTATTAGATTCACACATTTACATCAAAATATGAATAAATGACTAATGGAATTCATATGGCTTTTTGACTCCTTTCTTGGAGTATGTACATGGTAGATTTATATTTCTTATTATTTTATGTTATTTTGCAAAGTGATTATATGATATATTTAAGGGTCCCCGTTTATACACCCGATTTTAGTAAAAGGCACTTGAGAGAAGCACTGTCATTTTCCAGTCCTCTCTGATACATTCGTTCAAATGAATCAAACCATTCATTCGAATGAATGCACTTCTATTTGCCATTCGTTCTAATGAATGCACTGATTTATTCGAACGAATTCATTCGATCGAAGGACTGTATTTTCCAGTCTCCTCTCATTCATTCGTTCGAATGAATCCATCCATTCATTCGAACAAATGAACACTTTAGAACAATTCATTCGAATGAATGGAATTTACACTGGGGAATTCGTTCGAATGAATTTCTCATTCGAATGAATGAATTGTGCACATAGCCACTCGTTCAAATCAGTGAAAATCTCGACAGTATTCATATATTCATTCGAACGAACCCGAAATGAACTGTGAATTCGTTCAAATGAATGAAAGCAGAGGGGATATGTGTTCATTCGTTTGAACGAATGGAAAAATGAACTGAGCATTCGTTCGAACGAATGGGAACGCGGGGGAAAATGATAATTTGCCACCCGCACCTGGAAACGGGTGTGTAGAGGCAGAAAAATCGGGTGTGTAAACGAAGACCCATATTTAAGAGTAAATTTCATATTATTTTTTATATTGTACTTTTGTTGTGTTTTATATTAATATTGTTTGTGTTACGTATTTGATTTTATAGGAGTGGGGGAAACCATCATCTGTCATAAGTTTTTTATGAGATTTAAACATATTTATTTTATATTTTTGTGTTTTTCAAAGGAGCGCAATGCCTAAATAGGTAATGGATTTGGGCAAATTCAAACAAATTATTTTTAAAAGAGTATACATTTGGGGTCAGGATGTTAGGGACCCAAACCCAAACCAAATGAGACTTGATCAGACCAAGCCAATTGACAAATAATCAATATATTGATGTTGGCAATCCAAATCCAATTTAAATAACAACCACCAAGTTTAATATCTTGAGGTTGCTTCACAAAATTTTTAACACCTTTCAGAAGAATGTATGACTTTTGGTCTTTATTATCATAATTTGTGTGCAACTAAATTGGTTTGATATTAATAAGAATTTTGATGTAGGGTAATAATTTGTGTGCAACTAAATTGATTTGACATTAATAAGAATTTTGATGTAGGGTATATGATGTAACGAATAATAAAATACTCAATGTTAATTTAGGTTATAATAAAATAAAAAATTATTTTAAAAAAGGTAATTAATTTAAAAAAAACTTTAAATAAATTAAAAAAATCAGAAGTGGCTCATTTTTTTCATTTTGTTTTTGGACAGGGGTATCATTCGTGGGCAATTTACACTGTGTTCTCTACATATAAATTAGAAAAAAAGAGGCTTAGATCCAACTTTAAGTGTCGATACTCATTTTCGATGAAGAAAATATACATTCAAATTTTTAGAGGTCAAAAAAATCCAAACAATAAAAATGGACTGGCATACAAGAATTTTGACTTGATGCTTAATAAATCAAAGATAAAGTATGGAAATTATATCTGTATTCGATAATTTCTCTCTTTAATTTAGAATTCACGATATAGTAGGATTCATGACATAATGCAAAAGTATCTAAATCCTTTAGCAATTAAATTTTAATTGATATAAATTTGTATACATTTCATCTGAATTTTATTCTTAAACACTAGTCACTTCCTATTTCAAGTTTCGAACATTTTTTTTTTCCAGATTTTTCAATTAAAGAACTCTTTAACAAAGGTGCGGGCTTTTATTATTAAAACCTCAAAATAAAATAAAATAAATTAATGGCATGTAAAAAACTAAAATTATTGTAAGTGTGATACACGTTGAAGGCTAGGGATTAGAGACTCATTAATCAGTCCTTGTCTACTATTCTGTCTAATATCAATTAAATATGTGGAGACCTTGTCCTTGAATAAAATATATGGACACCTTCATCACTGTCCTTGCATGATTACGTAAAAGTGGTCTTGGTCTTTTAGACCATTTTATCGGGGTCCACTTGTCAATATATAATACTCTATTTTAAAAATTTGATTCTCAGTAGGATTAGAACTCTAAGTCTAGATATTTGTTTCAAGAAATTTATTTAGAATTTTTTTTATAGATATTAGTTATTTTTAGAAAATTTCTTATGAAAAATTCTAATATAAATAAAAGGCAGCGATCTTCATGTGGCACTTTTGTGTAATCAAACTTGAAAATTAGTGAATTTTTTATTTTACTATTCACCTCATTCATACAGATAACTTAAAAATAAATTATTGATGACAATGAGCCGTATTCGTTCAGTGTGAATTTTTAACTCGAATTTTCAAACGAGTTTGTTTCGTACAATAAAAAATGAATGGTAAATAAGGGATAAATGGTAAAAATGAAGGAGAAATAATGACTGGTAAAAGAAGAAGACAACGAGTGGCTTCAATTTCCTATGTCTGATTTTGCATTAATGGTAATTGACAGCGATATATCAGTAGCCCACTTGCGTGTTTTCTGTCAAATTACATTTAGAAAAGAAAAAGCTTTTCTTCATACGGGAGATTATAATGGATTCTATTTGGATTATCTGCGAATCTGAATTATATAAAAGTCTTAGATTTAAAATTTACATTTTGTTTTTTTTAGATTTAGATTTCAGAGTTAGACTTAGATATTTTTTATAAAATAAAAAACTTTAGTATTATTATGATAAAAGATAAATCAGATTAATCACAGAGTTAAAATTTATTATATATAAAAAATAAAGATCCAACAACATATGTAATTAATTAGACTTTAAAAAAGCTTAATAGTGACTTCCAAAAAACTAATTTTAATACTTGTATGAAAAAATACATTATAAAGTACAAAAAATTGCAATTAGATTAAAAAAACTCATAATTAAAATAATAAAATTTACCTATATCTCACTTGTAATGCTATCTCTTAATTTGAAGTTTAATGGATAATATAATATGAATACTATGTACTCATAGTATTAGATTCAGACATGATTAGTTTATAATATGAATAAATGACTATAGAATTTATATGGCTTTTTGTCTCCTTTCTTGCAGTATGTATATTGTAGATTTATATTTCTTATTGTTTTATGTTATTTTGAAAATGATTATATGATATATTTAGAGTAAATTTGATATTATTTTGTATATTGTATTTTTGTTGTGTCTTATATTAATATTGCTTGTGTTACATATTTGATTTTGTAGGAGTCGGAGAAACCATCATCTATCATAATTCTTTTGTGAGATTTAAGCATATTTATTTTATAATTTTGTTTTTTTTTTTAAAAGGAGCAAAAGGCCTAAATTCGTAATGGTTTTGGCAAATTCAAACGAATTATTTTTAAAAGAGAATATATTAGGGAATGAGGTCAGGGAATTAGAGGTTAGTGACCCAAATGAGAGTTGATCGGACCAAGCCAATTGATAAATAACCAATTCTAAATTAAACATTACTCAACAAGGTTGATGAGGCTGCTTCACAATTTTTTTAACACTTTTGACAAAGAATGTATGACTTTTGGACCTTATTATTATAATTTGTGTGCAATTAAATTGATTTGACATTAATAAGAATTTTGATGTAGGATATATGATGTAATGAATAATAAAATTGTCAATGTTAATTTAGATTATTATAAAAAAATAGATAATTCAAAAAGGTTATCAATTTAATAAATTTTAAATAAAAATAAAATAAATAGGCCTAGATCCAAGCTTTAAGTGTCCATAAAAAAATTCTATTAAAAAAATTTAGAATCAAGCTTTCGAAAGTAAAAAAATCCAAGCAATAAAAATGGATTAGTTTAGAAGAATCTTTACTTATCTTTGACTTGTGCTTAATAAATCAAAAATAGAATATGAAAATAGTGTCTGCATTAGAGAATTTCTCTCCGTTTAATTTACAATTAACTTGTAATGGTTTAATATAGCTTAGGCGACCCTAACTTGTAAGTGTCTAAGTTCATTGAATTTAATCTTTTAGCAATTCAATTTTAATTGGTATAAATTTATATATATTTGATCTGAATTTATTCTTAAACACTTGTCACTTTCGATTTTAAGTTTCTTCGTTCAACAAATAATTTTTTTTCAAAATTTTCATTTAAAAAATTCTTTAACAAGGGTGTGGACTTTTATTATTACAATAGAATCCTATAACAGTTCATGTTGAATTTGTCTTAATTTAATTAAGCCCAACTTTCTAATTTGATTTTAACTTTTAACTAAATCTTAAATAAGATTCTCCCTCCCAATTATAATTGGGAAATTGAATTTGATTCATTATTTCACACTAGGCTTTAAAAGATTTAAAATGCACTGATTTCAATATTAGATTTAAGTTTACTTAAAGTTATCAGTGGAAAGGCATAGCTTATAGTAAAATCTCACAAATTACGTTAGCAAAATCTTAAAAAAATTAAGTTTGAAAAAATATATTCTCTAATTAAAATTTAATGGCAATCTAAGTCAGAAAAAAGACAAGCTTTCATGAGATATAAAACAAAAGAGAAAGAGAGACAACGACAATTTTACCCTGCAATTAGTGAAAAATGAATGGTAAAAAGGAGATAAATGGTAAAAATGAAGGGGAAACTATTCAAATTTCAAAGTTTCAAACCATAACTTTAATGTGATTTTATCGAGTCACAAACTTCTTTGACTCGTTTGGTTTTAATAATATTGTTATTTTCTATATATTTTAATTTTATGAAACTTAAATTGCCATTATATTGATTATGAAAAAAATTATTCAAATATTTTTCTAATTAATTTATACAAATAAAATAGAATGTTCTTAGTATATATTACTTTATATTTTATTGGTATAAATCAAGTAGTTATATATTTTAAATAAAATGATTAAATTGAGATTTTTAATGTTAAAAATACTAGTTTTCTCTTTAACTTCAATTTGATATTTATAATTAAATTTGACATTTATTATTTCTACAAGCTTACTGTATACCTTGGACCCATGGGTCTCCAACGTTTAAATGTGGTAATTGCACCCTTGGTTTAAGTCATTTTCTATGAATTCAATTTAGTGGTACCTATTAATTGACATTTGACACTGAAGCTTTTGACAACTAAAGTAAATAGACTTGATTTAGACTCTTAAAATATATTAAAAACTTATGAAAGTTTTCCCAGAGGACTAATCGGATGTGATTCCTCTGGATTGCCCTACACACTTTCGGACCTAAAAAAATTTATATATTAAAAAGATTACGACCAACTACAAACATCTAACTCCCTTATTATCTTCACATTCAAAGGGTGTAATTATACGCTGACGACAAGAGTAGTCTTTGGCTATTCTAGTGGCACACTTGTCAATATATAATATTCTATCTTAAAATTTTCATTTTTAATATTTTTTATAAAATTAAAACTCTAAGTTATTCAATTTGATTTAAGAAACTAACTTAGTGATTTTTTTATAGTTATTAGTTATTTTTAGAAAATTTCTTATAAAAAATTATGATATAAAAAAAAGACCATAATTCTTTTTGTATTCAACATAATCTTGTAAATTCTACTTCAGTGACTTCTTGAAAGAGTCGAGTTTCTTGAAAAAGAAAATTTATTAATTTATACTAAATCTTCATTTTTAACATCAACATGAAATCATTAAATAACTATTTCATCTATAATTTTAAGTATGACATTTAATACATAAATTAATATAAAAAGATCATTAACATATGCATAAATTGAAAATAAAACTTTTCATCATTACATAAATAGCATAATATAGGCACTAAACTTTTTTTTTTTTTTCACTTACCATCATCTATATGATAAAAAAATACACTAATATTTTTCATTAACAAAAATCCAAATATGATAGACATTTTCTATTATCAATTTTTTTCCCCAAAAAATTTCAAGAAGGTCAATTTTCTTAAGAGGAACTTTTAATATCATGACATGTAAAAAATTAAAATTACCACTAAGTGTGATACACGTTGAAGGCTAGGGGCCTGTCTACTGTTGATGAGTTGAAGACACTGTCGTTGCATGATAGGGATTTGTGGGATGAAAGGGACACCTTCGTCATTGTCCTTGCATAAAAATATGTGGACACCTTCACCAGTGTCCTTGCATGCCCAAATGCAAAAGTGGTCTGGTTCTCTTGGACCATTTTAGTGGGCCCACTTGTCAATATATAATACTCTATTTTAAAATTTTCATTTTTAGTAAGATTAGAACTCTAAATAATTCAATTTGATTGAAAAAAATTATTTAGAATTTTTTTATAGATGTTAGTTATTTTTAAAAAGTTTCTTATGAAAAATTATAATATAAATAAAAGGATAGCGATGCTCATGCAGTATTTTTGTATAACCAGAAATGGAAATTAGTGGATTTTTCATTTTATCCTTCACCTCTCTCGTAAGGATAATTTAAAAATGAATTACCGGCGAAGAGATCACTCTAAAACGGCGAGCCGAGTTCGTTCATCAACTTTGAGTTTTTCGCTCGAGTTTTGTAACGAGGTCATTTCTCGACCGATTTCTACAAAAAAGGTATCAAAATTCATCTGAGATAGATTCAGTCTGCAATTCGATTTCAATGAGTCTTCTCATGATTTCACGTATCAAAAAGTGTTTTCACTTGATGTTCCTGATCCTTTCAACTATGAAATAATAAGTGGGTAGATTTATATAACTTATTATTTCATGTTACTTTGCAAAATGATTATATGATATATTTAGAGTAAATTACTTTTCGCTCGAGTTTTGTAACCAGCCCATTTCTCGACCGATTTCTACAAAAAAGGTATCAAAATTCATTTGATATAGATTCAGTCTGCAATTCGATTTCAATGAGTCTTCTCATGATTTCACGTATCAAAAAGTGTTTTCACTTGATGTTCCTGATCCTTTCGACTATGAAATAATAAGTGGGTAGATTTATATAACTTATTATTTCATGTTACTTTGCAAAATGATTATATGATATATTTAGAGTAAATTTCATATTGTTCTGTGTATTGTTTGACTCGTTTAGTTTTAATGATATTTTTATTTTCTGTATATTTTAATTTATGAAATATAAATTGTCATTATATTGAATTATTGATCACGAAAAAATATTCAAATATATTTTTGCTAAATTATTTATACAAATAAAATAGATAGTTCTTAGTATATATTACTTTATATTCTATTAGTACAATCAAGTAGCTATATATTTTAAATAAAATGATTAAACTGAAAATTTTAACATTAAAAATACTATTTTTTTCTTAAGAGATTCAAAGCCACTTTCTGAAAAGGGATTCTTAATGTTTAGTAGAAGCTTGATAATTGATATCAATGAAGAGTTGTAGATATTGTCGTTGCATGGTAGGGATGAGTGGTATGAAACATAATATCTTTTTGTAGAGTATTTATATTTTATAATATGGTCTCTAATATGGTGAGAGTCTAATTATTCCACATAGTGGAGTAATCAAACAAATTGATTTTAGATATTACATAAACAAAATTTTTATTTATTTAACCTAAGTTGAATTGATTCACTGTTGGAACATTTACTTCTTTCTTGAAAGATGATTATAAATTTTCTTAGGGTAGTTATTTAGACATCCGACTTTTTTTTTTTTGCTAGGAGACAATCTTCTTTGAAACTTAGAGTAAAATTACTATTTTGCCCTTCTGATGTACTGTGAAAGATTTTTCAAAATTGAAAAGGTAAAATGGTAATTTCATCTTAAATTTCGAAAAAGGATGTCTGCTAATAGAAAAGTCGAGTATCTAAATAGTCACTCATTTTCTTATATTTTTTTCCAAAAGCTAGAGTTTTTTTGTCGCTTTTCATAAAGGCTAAAAATATAAAATAACATTGTTTACGTCAAGTAATTTGAGTGTTGATTGACATTTCAATCATATTCAAGTTTTACTTGGGCCCAATTACAATACCCCACTATTGACTCTCCAAGTCAAGCTCACCTCTTGAGTTTGGTGTCATGTAACATCCAGTGCACTACAATTATTTTCTTGGAGGGTCAAATTGTCGTTTTCTTGTGAGACCAATTATGTTGTTCAATAATTCAATGTTTCAACATCAGGTCAATTACGTCTTTCTATAGGTCAATTCATATGGACCATTTCTCATCTAACTTTATCTTAGATAGTTAATGAGAATAAAAGTTAGAAAAAAAATATTAAAAAATATGATTATGATGGGAAAGAAAAGTTTTCAACGCTTACTTAAGCCATCATTCTATGATAAATTTTAGATTTGAGATTTTAGGACATATTAAGTATTCTAATGATAAAAACTCTAAGAAAAACCAACTCTTATTCCTCCTCATCACTTTTAAGAAGAGAAAGATGAAACTACTTTCATAAGGATATTTTTGACTAAAGAAATTAGGTGTTTAATTGAAAATAAAACAAACGTGGAATTTTATTCCAAATGCAATGATTTACCTAATTAATTGAGGTCCACATTTAAATGAAAAAATTTATAATTATATACATGTATGGAATTTAAATCTTTCAGTAATTCGATTCGACATTTTTTAAACCTTCTAACGACCAATTTGATTTTGAAATTGTAATTTATTTAAGAATGGAAAAAATTAAATTAAATTCACCATGCAAAATTAAAACCAAAATACTTTAATTAAATTATATTCTAAAAACAAAAATCTAAATTAAATTCAAAGAACTATGACTCACCTCACTAGAAGACTTAAACAAAGCCTAAAGCTTCAATTAACTCATCTCAATAATTCAGTGATATATAAATACATACATCATTTGCTTATGAATCTAAACTGAACTCTAAGTGTTTAATTAAATGTTAAGATAACATCTAAAGTTCACTCTTATTAAGCAAGTGTTTCCTTTTAAGAAATTAATTAATGACAAAAAATTGTCTATGAACAATGAGAGCCAAGAGGAAACTATTTGGATCATCTAAATTAATAAATGTTGATCCATTAAAATTTTAATTCAGTAAATCACATTAGTTTAGTAGTTTCGTTAAATTTAATATGTTATTAATTTTGTGTCATGTTTAATAAATTATTTATTTTATGTTTTTATTAAATTCTTTGCCATAATATTATAAAGTTAAAACAAAGCTTATATGAAAATGTAATTGATAGCGAATGTTACTGGTCCCTTGCGGAAATGCAGACGCAGACTTTTATTATCAATGGGGCCAAATTGATTCCAAATGTCATTGTTCAACTTTCTTTCGGCTTTTTGATTGGATAGCGATTTTCACATGGGTGTTTTGTGTATATAGACATGGGTTTTACTGTGTTTTTCATTTTGCCCTTGGAGATTGGCTCGCCGAACTAGTGATTCTAGTATTATAAGGGTTTGGCGAGCCGATTTAGAGGGTTTAGCGACCCGATTTCCAAGGGCAAAATGAGAAACACAGTAAAATCTATTAATATAAAAAGATTATTAACATAGGCATAAATTGAAAATAAATTTTTTCTATCATTACATAAATAACATAACATAGGCACTAAACTTATCTTTTTTCTTCACTTCTCATCATCTATATAATAAAAAAATACACTAATATCATTTCTTAAAAAAATTTCAAATAGGAAAGACATTTTCTATATCAAACTTTTTCCTTACTTTCTCAAGTGCAAATCCACTTTTTTAAACTGAAAATTTTCATTTCAAGGATAGTATTTTTCTCCTAAAAAACATTCAAAGCCGGGGTTTTTAATGTCACGGTATGTAAAAGTAAAATTACCATCAGCGTGACAAACACCGAAGGCTAGGGGACTCAAGTCATAATCAGTCCTTGTCTTTGTTTCTTTCTAATATCAATAAAAAGTTGTCCATATTGTCCTGTATGATAGGGATTAGTCGGATGAAATATGTGGATACGTTCGATCATAAAAAAGATGATAGAGATCCGATAGAAAAAAAATGCCCATAAAATTAAAAGCCAAAATGCAAATCACATCTCCATTTTTAAGTTCTTTATCATGAATTCAATTTAGTTGTACTTCTTAATAGACGACACTGAAGTTTTTGATATTTAAAACAAATAGGCTTAATTTTCACCACTAAAATATATTGGGTAATTTTATATACACCAGCAAAATCTTTTTATATAAAAGTATATATTGGGTTTTTACTTAAAGGTATAAAAGTAATTTTTATGATTTTTACTTAAAGGTATAAAAGTAATTTTTATGATAACAAAGTATTGACGTACGGTACTAATTCTTTCAAGAGAACAAATTTCTCAAGAATACTTTTGAAAAGCACAGACGTCTTCGAAGAAGACGAATTTGTCATGTTGAGTCATGTATCTTGAGTCTCTTGTATGTAAAGTAAATTTTATTTTGATTCCTTCGAGATGTAATTTGTATAAGTCTAGTGGTATGTAAAAGCTTGTTTGCTATTGGACTTGTTGAGTCATGTATACTTGCCATTGCTTGTTTGCCGTATTTTTTTTTTTTTTTGGATTTTAAAAAGCTTTTTTCAGGATTTTCAACATATGAATAAATGATTATTAGTATTTATATGAGTTTTTTTTCTCCTTTCTTAGAGTATGTTTATGGTAGATTTATATATCTTATTATTTTATGTTATTTTGCAAAATGATTATATGATATATTTAGAGTAAATTTCATATTGTTCTGTATATTGTTTGACTCGTTTGGTTTTAATGATATTGTCATTTTCTATATATTTAATTTATGAAATATAAATTGTCATTATATTGATTATGAAAAAATATTCAATTGTATTTTTTCTAAATTATTTATACAAATAAAATAGATAGTTCTTAGTATATATTACTTTATATTCTATTAGTACAATCAAGTAGCTATATATTTGAAATAAAATGATTAAACTGAAATTTTTAATATTAAAAATACTAATTTTCTCTTAAAAGATTCAAAGCCACTTTCTGCAAAGGGATTCTTAATGTTTAGTAGAAGCTTGATATCATTGAAGAGTTGTAGATATTGTCCTTGCATGGTAGGGATGAGTGGCATGAAACATAATATCTTTTTGTAGAGTATTTATATTTTATAATATGGTGAGAGACTAATTACTCCACATAGTGGAGTAATCAAACAAATTTATTTTAGATATTACATAAACAAATTTTTTATTTATTTAACCTAAGTTGAATTGATTCGCTGTTGGAACCTTTACTTCTTCCCTGAAAGTTGATTATAATTTTTTTTTTTTTACTAGGAGACACCTTTTTTTCGAAATTTAGGGTTAAATTATCATTTTGCCCTTCTGATGTGCATTTGGACTATGAAAGATTTTTCAAAATCCGAAAGGCAAAATGATAATTTTACCCTAAATTTTGAAAAAGTGTGTCTCCTAACCAAAAAGTCTGGTTTCTAAATAGCCACCCATTTTCTTATCATGTTTTTCCAAAAGCTAGAGTTTTTTGTCCCTTTTTAAAGGCTAAAAATATAAAATAACATAGTTTACGTCAAATAATTTGAGTGTTGATTGACATTTCAATCATATTCATGTTTTACTTAGGCCCAAATACAATACCCCACTATTGACTCTCAAGTCAAGCTCACCTCTTGAGTTTGGTGTCACGTGACATCCAGTGCACTACAATTATTTTCGGGTCCCCGTTTAGACACCTGGTTTTTCTGCTTCTACATACCCGTTTTTGGGTGTGAGTGGCTAATTATCATTTTGCCCCTGCGTTTCCATTCGTTCGAATGAATTCCCAGTTCATTTCAGCATTCGTTCGAACGAATGTACGCATACCTCATCCAATTTTGATTCGTTCGAACGAATCCCCATTTACTGTTCACCTGTGTTACTGTTCACCCGTGAATTGATTGAATGAATCAGTGATTCATTCCATTTTTTTTTTTTAAATTTTAAAGTTATTTTTTAAGCACTGTGTATTTTTAAAATTTCTCAAATTAAATATTCGGTCTAATTACGATAATTTGATAAAAATAATTAAGACTTCAAGGTCTTTTGACATTCCTAAATATTTAAAACACAGTATTTTACAAATAAGGGTATCCCTAGGGTGTGCCGAAAACATATTTAGGAGTGTCAAAAGACCTTAAAGTCTTAAAATATTTTTATCAGGTTATCGTAATTAGTCTGGATATTTAATTTGAGAAATTTTGGAAATACACAGTGCCTAAAAAATAATTTTAAAGTTTTAAAGGAGATTTTATTATTTAATACACTATGCACATTATTTTTTAAGTTCTATGTATTTTCAAAATTTCTCAAATTGAATATCTGGACTAATTACGATAACCTGATAAATATACTTTAAGACTTTAAGGTCTTTTGATACTCCTAAATGTGTTTTCGGTACACCCTGGAGATACCCTTATTTGTAAAATACTGTGTTTTAAATATTTAGGAGTGTCAAAAGACCTTAAAATTTTAAAGTATTTTTATCAGATTATCGTAATTAGTCCAGATATTTAATTTGAGAAATTTTAAAAATACACAGTGCTTAAAAAATAACTTTAAAATTTTAAAGAAAATCAATTCATTCGAATGAATCAGAAAATCGATTCATTAGAATGAATCACTGATTCATTCGAATGAATTGATTTTCTTTAAAATTTTAAAGTTATTTTTTAAGTACTGTGTATTTTTAAAATTTCTCAAATTAAATATCCGGACTAATTACGATAATCTAATAAAAATACTTTAAGACTTAAAAGTCTTTTGACACTCCTAAATATTTAAAATACAGTATTTTACAAATAAGGGTATCCCTAGGGTGTGCCGAAAACACATTTAGGAGTGTCAAAAGACCTTGAAGTCTTAAAGTATATTTATCAGGTTATCGTAATTAGTCCGGATATTCAATTTAAGAAATTTTGAAAATACACGGTGCTTAAAAAATAATGTGCATAGTGTATTAAATAATAAAATCTCCTTTAAAATTTTAAAATTATTTTTTAAGCACTGTGTATTTTCAAAATTTCTCAAATTGAATATCCGGACCACTTACGATAACCTGATAAAAATATTTTAAGACTTTAAGGTCTTTTGACACACCTAAATATATTTTCGGCACACCCTAGGGATACCCTTATTTGTAAAATACTGTGTTTTAAATATTTAAGAGTGTCAAAAGACCTTGAAGTCCTAAAGTATTTTTATCAGATTATCGTAATTAGTCCGGATATTTAATTTGAGAAATTTTAAAAATAAACAGTGCTTAAAAAATAACTTTAAAATTAAAAAAAAAAAATGGAATGAATCACTGATTCATTCAATCAATTCACGGGTGAACAGTAATGCGCGTTACTGTTCACCCGATTCATTCGAACGAATTGATTTTAAACGGAGAATTGTTCGAATGAATCAAAATTGGATGGGGTATGCTTCCATTCGTTCGAACGGATGCCGAAATGAACTGGGAATTCGTTCGAACGAATGGAAACGTTGGGGCAAAATGGTAATTAGCCACCCGCACCCAGAAACGGACATCTAGAGGCAGAAAAATCGGGTGTGTAAACGGGGACCCTTATTTTCTTGGAGGGTCAATTTGTTGTTTTCTCGTGGGGCCAATTATGTTGTTCAATAATTAAATGTTTCAACATCAAGTCAATTAGGTCGTTCTATAGGTCAATTCATATGGACCATTTCTCATCTAACTTTATCTTAGATAGTTAATGAGAATAAAATTTAGAAAAAAAATATTAAAAAATATGATTATGATGGGAAAGAAAAGTTTTCAACGCTTACTTAAGCCATCATTCTATGATGAATTTTAGATTTGAGATTTTAGGACATATTAAGTATTCTAGTGATAGAAACTCTAAGAAAAACCAACTCTTATTCCTCCTCATCACTTTTAAGAAGAGAAAGATGAAACTACTTTCATAAGGATAATTTTAACTAAAGAAATTAGGTGTTTAATCAAAAATAAAACAAACGTGAAATTATATTCCAAATGCAATGATTTACCCAATTAATTGAGGTCCACAATTAAATGAAAAAATTAATAATTATATACATGTATGGAACTTAAATCCTTCAGTAATTCGATTCGACATTTTTTAAACCTTCTAAGGACCAATTTGATTTTGAAATTGTAATTTATTTAAGAATGGAAAAAATAAAATTAAATTCACCATGCAAAATTAAAACCAAAATACTTTAATTAAATTCTATTCTAAAAACAAAAATCTAAATTAAATTCAAAGAACTATGACTCACCTCACTAGAAGACTTAAACAAAGCCTAAAGCTTCAATTAACTCATCTCAATAATTCAGTGATATATAAATACATACATCATTTGCTTATGAATCTAAACTGAACTCTAAGTGTTTAATTAAATGTTAAGATAACATCTAAAGTTCACTCTTATTAAGCAAGTGTTTCCTTTTAAGAAATTAATTAATGACAAAAAATTGTCTACGAACAATGAGAGCCAAGAGGAAACTATTTGGATC
Organism: Chimonanthus salicifolius; assembly: GCA_013350335.1. Taxonomy (NCBI): domain Eukaryota; kingdom Viridiplantae; phylum Streptophyta; class Magnoliopsida; order Laurales; family Calycanthaceae; genus Chimonanthus; species Chimonanthus salicifolius. The sequence continues at coordinate 61,285,583 of CM023538.1, read as the reverse complement.
ATCTAAATTAATAAATGTTGATCCATTAAAATTTTAATTCAGTAAATCACATTAGTTTAGTAGTTTCGTTAAATTTAATATGTTATTAATTTTGTGTCATGTTTAATAAATTATTTATTTTATGTTTTTATTAAATTCTTTGCCATAATATTATAAAGTTAAAACAAAGCTTATATGAAATGTAATTGATAGCGAATGTTACTGGTCCCTTGCGGAAATGCAGACGCAGACTTTTATTATCAATGGGGCCAAATTGATTCCAAATGTCATTGTTCAACTTTCTTTCGGCTTTTTGATTGGATAGCGATTTTCACATGGGTGTTTTGTGTATATAGACATGGGTTTTACTGTGTTTTTCATTTTGCCCTTGGAGATTGGCTCGCCGAACTAGTGATTCTAGTATTATAAGGGTTTGGCGAGCCGATTTAGAGGGTTTAGCGACCCGATTTCCAAGGGCAAAATGAGAAACACAGTAAAATCTATTAATATAAAAAGATTATTAACATAGGCATAAATTGAAAATAAATTTTTCTATCATTACATAAATAACATAACATAGGCACTAAACTTATCTTTTTTCTTCACTTCTCATCATCTATATAATAAAAAAATACACTAATATCATTTCTTAAAAAAATTTCAAATAGGAAAGACATTTTCTATATCAAACTTTTTCCTTACTTTCTCAAGTGCAAATCCACTTTTTTAAACTGAAAATTTTCATTTCAAGGATAGTATTTTTCTCCTAAAAAATTCAAAGCCGGGGTTTTTAATGTCACGGTATGTAAAAGTAAAATTACCATCAGCGTGACAAACACCGAAGGCTAGGGGACTCAAGTCATAATCAGTCCTTGTCTTTGTTTCTTTCTAATATCAATAAAAAGTTGTCCATATTGTCCTGTATGATAGGGATTAGTCGGATGAAATATGTGGATACGTTCGATCATAAAAAAGATGATAGAGATCCGATAGAAAAAAAATGCCCATAAAATTAAAAGCCAAAATGCAAATCACATCTCCATTTTTAAGTTCTTTGTCATGAATTCAATTTAGTTGTACGTATTAATACACAACACTGAAGTTTTTGATATTTAAAACAAATAGGCTTAATTTTCACCACTAAAATATATTGGATATACACAAGCAAACTCTTTTTATATATACCAATTTTCTCTATTTCCTATTTTACCCTTATTTTCCAATCAAATGCACTCTCACAATTTTCTTCCCTCACAATTTCCCAGTGTTAGTCTAAGGGTTTTTACATAAGGGTATAAAAATATTTTTTATGATAACAAAGTATTGACGTACGGTACTATTGCTTTTAATAATGTAAAATTAGAGAACAAATTTCTCAATAATGCTTCAAAAAAGCAGTCAGACATCTTCAAAGAAGACGAATTTGTCATGTTGAGTCATGTATCTTGAGTCTTTTGTCTGTAAAGTAAATTTTATTTTGATTCCTGCAAGAAGTAATTTGTATAAGTCTAGTGGTTTGTAAAAAGCTTGTTTGCTATTGGACTTGTTGAGTAATGTATACTTGCTATTGCTTGTTTGCCGTATTTTTTTTATTTTAAAAAGCTTTTTCAGGATTTTCAATATAGATACCTGTGATTCAAATTTCAAACACAAAACAGAATTACTGTGAGAAAATCATTTACTTTTATTGGACTTATATTTCTTCGGCTTTTTTATAGTAAATCTAGTGGAAAAGTGCTAATAGCATCACGATGGTTCTTACTTTTAGAATATCTTAAAATTACTATAATTGTTTTTCATTACTTTAAGATATTATACTTAGTTTTGATCAACTATATGGTCAAACTTGTGATATGAAACTATTTAAGTTGTAAATAAAGAGGCTTTACCGTCGATAACAAGTATTATACACAAAATTGACGATTTACCTCAACAAAATAACAAAGACAAGACGGATCACAAATTATATAAAATGAAAGATGCCTAGGAAAATACTCTTAAAATTAAATTTCATAAGAGCTAAGTGTCATGTAGGCGTGTGTTGAGTCCTACATCGGATGTGTGCTTGGAAGACTTGGGCTTATAAGTGGGGTTAAGCAACAACTATTATGACTATTCATTTTGATATGGTAAACGCGACTGTGCCGTAAGTCTCTTTTACTTGATAACATTTAGGCTTGCAATGTAGGTGGTCTAGCTGGGCTTTGGTCCTTCAAGGGCCTAGGCTTCGTTTGTATTTGCAAAGAGCCTACATCTAGTCCAGGTCCATGTTTGCCAATGTAAATTGAGCCTATACCAGTTCCTATTTGTAAGGCTTGGGCTGACATGAGCATTCGGGCTTATCAGCGAACAAGAATTTTTTCAGCCATAGATGGATTTAGTTTCAATTATGTTATAAAATACTGTACGGTTATAAATTATACTCCCTCTGTTCCAATTTAGTTGTCTTATATAGATTTTGAAATTGTCTCATTTATATTGGAGTAGCATAAAGTGTGTTGAAATAGATGAGAATCATCTCTCAGCTGCATGGTGGTTTAAACTCAAATTTAAGTTCTTTAAAAAATACAAATGTTTAAAAATGAACAACTAAAATAGAACGGAGGGAGTATTACAGTAAATCACTATAATATTTATACATATATTATAGATAATATACAAAATATTAGTTAAACAAACTCAAGCCTTATGAACTCTCACATTTGCTTACCTTCGGAGCCATAGACATGGATCAGGCTTAACCTTTTAAAAGCACTAGGCCTGACAGAGCAATTTCAAACTTGAGCCAACTGTTGTGAGCCTGAAAATGAGGTCTACCCAGCCTAGTTTTGTTTAAGCCCATATTTTCACTTTTGACAGGCTAAGCTCGGCCCAACTTGCATTACCATCTACAGTGCCACATACACTACATGAGCTAAGGAAATGAAAGAAGGATCTACTTCCTTTATAACTCCGGCCACTGGTAAAATATTTTAGCAATAAATCATTCTTTGTCCCTTTACAAACTTTTGTATATTTCTTTTTAATTTTTGGATATTTATATCAAAATCGTGGATGAGTCAGTCAAACCCACCAAATTCAATGATATCATCTATTTTATATATATATTTTTTCATTTTTTTTTTACAGGAGTTTCTTCTGTTTCAAATAACAACATGATAATGGTAGATCAATTGTTCCAACTCACAAAATTCAATTTTAAAATCTCTTTTCCTATGTTTTAGTCTTTTTTTTTTACACAAATTTATCTATTTTCTAATACTAATATGGTAAGAACATGTCAAATTTTCAAATTCACCACATTTGATTCTTAAATTTTTAGCCATTTTCAGGAAGAATTTTTTCTATTTTTTTTTTTTTTGTTTCTAACAACGAAGCAAATCAACCGTTTAATGAGTGTAAAATAAAGACTTATTTAAAAGCAACTATAAATTCTGTATTATATAAAAATTGAGTAAAGAAATGAAAACATTAATGCCACAAAAAGTTGAAAATTTAGAAATTGAGTAGTCACGAAAAACCATTTACTGAGACACAAGTGCCAGTACGGCCCAGAGTTGAGGGGCTTTTAGAAATTCAGTAGTTATGAAAAATCCATTTACTAATAGTTACAATTAATAGAAACAATCCTCTTTTGCCACTCTTTCTCTTTTCTTTTTGCATGCTTACCATATTCATTTGCTTTGTCTCTATGTTAGGAGTGTGATTGGCTGCTGATTGGTGAAATAGTTTGTGCCTTTGGGTGCTATCATTGTGAATTCATCAAAATCTAAGTTATTGATTGAAGCAAAGTAGTACTGAAATCGGATCGGGTCGGGTTTTAAAATATGGAACCCGACTCTAACTTCTGACCTGAAATTCTCGACCCGATCGGACCCGAATTCTGACCCGACCTGTATTTTGAACCCATTTTAGCCTAATTTTAGTCCGGTCAGATCGGGTTAACTTGAAAATCCCTCAACCCGACCCGACCCGACCCAAATTCCATGCGGGTTTCTTCCTACTCAACCGGCATGATTTCTTGGGTCGGGTCAAAACCCGACCCGAGTTTCACCCCTAAAGCAAAGGTTGTTCAATTCTATAGCCAAACAAGTCGATAGACTTTTTGCACCAAGTGTTTGGTTGCTTATTTCTTTTAGAAAAATAATCTCATGCCAAAATTTATACCTAAATTCAATTTATGCTATTCAACATTTGGTGTAACATCTAGTCTCGTATCGAGTTGTCGAAATGCGAAGTTTTTGTTCTTTGATTAAAAATCTTAATTTCTGTTGAAAATGAATCAAGCATTACTATGATAGGTAAAGAAGACTTTTCTCTTTTCCCCATTAAATTTTACCATCTCCCTTATGAAAGAAGAGAGAAGGGTCTTATTTTCCATGATCTTTTTTTTATCAATTGAAAAATGACAAACATCTCCAAAATGAAAAATCCTAGAGAAAGCTAATTGATCTAAGATAGCAATAGTGACACAACTTAGCTTATGCTCTAATTTTATTATATTTGTCTTTACCTATTTAATTTTCTTGTAAATGAACCTGTGTTCACAACTTTCCCGTGACAAGAGTGTTCAATTCATTGATTATTTATTTTAAGATGTAAACTTGGTATGGGAGATTTTTTTTTCTAATGGTTTAGTTTATGGCTGGTGTGGTATGTAAACTGATATTGGTAACCCACTTAAGACCCATACTCGAATTTGGATTCAAGTGGGACCCACACGGATTACTATTCACGGATTTAAGAGAAGATCTTTTAGGATCTGTCACCTACCTTGATGGAAAGTGGTATATAAGGAAAAACACAGCCTTAGAGTCCTCTCTCTACCCATAACTGATCCTCTCTTTCTCAAACCATCACCGAACGAAAAACCTAGAGAGGAATCAAGAGGGAAAGGAAGAGAAACTCTTGGTGCACACGAGTTTTGCAGGAAGAGACCGAAAACAGAGCAAGGAAAACCACGCACGACTTCGAAACACATGGATTGAGGTACGCTTAATGCTATGACGTTTTTCCACATGATGATTGTATGTTTATTGAATGTATCTCTGATTCACAATCCTGAGGCACTCACGTTTATGGATTGATTTATGAGACTTGGGTACTAAGTTTAATTGTTTATAAACACCCAAGTTTCAATCCAAATCATGTAAATATTCTAACATGGTACCTTCGATTGTTTCTAACCCAAGTTGTTTAAGAATTCCAGATTTGTCGAGGGTTTTAATTGCCCGGTTGGACACTTGAAAGGTAGGTTGGAGTCTTCACAGGTGACTAAGGTGATATTTAAGAAAAGCCCACGTATGGTTGTAGCGTACATCGGGTGTGTAAAATCCCGCGTAGGTCGGAGCTTACATGTTTGACATTGATAAAATCCCACCTAGGTTGGAGCTTACATGTTTGGCATTGATAAAATAAGGATAAATAGTAGAATAATATAAAATTAGAATTCTAAAATAATAAAATCATCCGTGAAACATTAATAGAATTAGAATATTAGCAAGCAATGTCTTCTCCTAAAAAAAAATGAGACATTAATATGAGATTTGTCTGTGACTCCTTTTATATGGGTGATAATAATGCATGATTCTGAATAATTTTCGCATGATTCTGAATAATTTTCTTACTTTGAATTTCTTATTTTCTAAATACTTGCCAAACATTTATTTATTAAATTTGTATTTTTCTTAAAGTGTTAAAGGTAAAACCATTAAATTGTATTAAAAGTGCTAAAGCATGGTTTCTTCAATAGCGGTGCAGCCCTTGTAAGTCTCATGGTACTTAACCACCTTATTTTTAATTTAGTAGGAAGTGATGATTTAGTTTTAATTTACTTTTAGTTTATTGATTTAATGGTGATGTTAGTAAATTCTTCTTTCTTTTTGATAGATATAATTGAAATTAATAGATGCTTCAAACAAAATTGTGTTTTGTTAAAACTGAACGTCAATCGGATTCGATAAAATTTTGACCAATGTTTCTCACACGATGAGAGTGCTTCCTACTGGTCTATATATAAAGAGATAGTTTATGTGTCCGTCAAATGAATCTTGAGCATTCTATCATTGAACGACTGTGATTTACTCATGTAGACTAGGTAAGATAAAATACCCTCACTTAATCGTTTAAGCAGAAGCAATCACACAACTCAAATGCCTTGGTCGTGAGAGTCAAGAATGACGTGGTTTAACAACGCCCGATGTCTTATGAGTAAACTCAACCAACTTAAGCATTGAGAATTAATTGAATCAATTATTTAAAAGGATGCTCACAATTGGGTTTTTCAAATCCATTTAGTTCTCTTAAAAAATCCCCACAACCACAAATCACTTTTGAATTTTGTTTAACTTTGAAACACAAATTTGAAGTAGTTGAAAAAGCTGGTAGATTTTAATTAAACCACCCAAATTTCCTATGAAACCTAAACAGGTCAGATATGGGCCTGAGAACCCAAAATCGCCTAGGACCGGTTTACATTCCGCAGAAGGTTCTGAAACTCACAGACCACACTATCGGGTCTGTTACTGGGCTTGGTCTAATTAACCCAAATGGTTATGGATGACCACGGTTTTAGATTAAGTTTAAACCCCTCTAAATCAGTCTTAACAGTATTTTGAAAACTGGTTATGAAAACAGGTTTTACACAGTATTTCTAATCCAAACTGATTCAAGTAATCTTCTCTTAAGAAGAGTTTTTGGATTACCTGAGTTTGTAGAACGCCAACAACTCACTGTTATGCTGGGCTCGACAACTACTCGCCTAACTCGGCTGTAAATTCCAAACGAACTTGCTTGAAAAATTAAAATATTATTGCCTTAAATAAGACTTAAAACCGACTTCTAATCCTAACTAATTGGAGCGGACCTCCAATCATAATCCTAATGCAAGTACAAATCCACGAGTTTTGCAGCTTGAACGAATTTAGGGTTAAGTATGTTGTCAATAATTTGTCAATGTTGGTGGAGATTATGGAGATAGTGAATGTAGGTGAAAAAAGAGTACCTAAAATAACAAGTATATTTTAGTGGTTATATAAAAAAAAAAATTATTAGATGTAGATTCATTGAAAATGGATTCAAATTTGCGCGATTCGGTACTAAGACAATGTTATGACCATTTTTATGAAATGGTATAAAAAAGTGACAAAGATTCAAGGAGTATAAGGGTGTATGACAAAGTCAGATATCACTACGATGCTTGGCATAGCTACCATTGTAGGTGGCAAATTTGTGAAATTTTGTACTCCAAACACTAAATAAGGGACACCCAATACAACCCAAGTAATCCAAGTATTTGTACCTTTGCTTTGCAAGTAAGTTATCTCTCTTCTAATTTTTTTTATTTCCAGTTTAATTTAACATTGAATTTAAGTTTTATGTTCATTGAAGTTAAATTATTCTTGTTTTCATCAGATTTTATAACCTAATTGTGAATTTCACATGGTGTTGAAATGTCCAGTGAGATTTTAAAATTTAATCCTTTTTTTTCCTAGCGCAAAACTAGATTTAGGTTTATTTTTCCTATTGGAATTTAATTTTTCAATTTTGAAGACAATTTTTCCTATTGGCAATTGAAATTTTAAGACGTGCAAGAATTTCTAAATACGTCTAAAAAATTTAAAATTTGAGTTTCTCATCTCCACTATACTAAAATTAATTTTTTTTTGGTCATTCAAATTGAGAATTTTTGAAGAGTGCATGCTAGAAAAATCATACCATACATCACATTAATCTGAAATTAAATAAGATGGAGATGATGAAGATGGTGACAATGATTAAAATATCAAAGGTAACGTGTAATTACAATTCAACATAGAATGATTGAGATTTGAGAGGTGGAGGAGGAGAAGAGGCATCGCTACAATAGTAGTTGATAGAACCTCGAAAATCACAAGGAGAATGTTAATCTACATAATATGACTGAAAATGTGACATGCGATGCGTTACTCGGTTTCATTATATCAAATATAGAAACACAAAGTACTTTAAATTAAAAGTAATTGTTAGCTATTCAATCAAAATCTATTGAAATTAAACAAAATTAATTTCACTCCATGTCGTTTGTGGTGGGGTTACTCATGTTGTAAAAAAATAAATGAGTCATCCTTTATAGCGCAAGTAAAATGTATTCGAATCACTTGATGCAGGTAATCTTCCGTCTCATAAAGTGGGATGTGCCAGGTTCGAACCCCTATAACTTCATCTCGTGTGCACGCTAAGGGCGGTGAGTATCATCCTTGAGGGTGGAACTCCTTCCACCTTGGTTTACATTCACAGATAAATGGAATCGGTTGGATCTTATATTTGATGAATAATTATCTACTATTGATTTTAATAATTTTTATTATCTACTGTCAGATTTCATGTCTTTAATGAATAAGGATTCAGACTTGGGGAGGTAATTTAAAGCCTTGTTATTTAAATCTTTGTCTGTTTGATTTATTCAAGAAGATATGAACGTAGATATGGTGGATGGAGTATGTCAATGTGTGTTCAAAGGTTCATATTTTAAAGGAGAAAAATTTTCAAATGTCCCATTAACACTGAAATTTTGGTAGAAAGTTTCCCGTTCTTTGGAGAACAATTATTGAAAAAAAAATAATTCTAAGCCATTCTTAGTAATTTGTTCCGAGGGTCGTCCCGTGACACTTGAGTCTGACTTCTCTTCCACCCAACAAAGAACCCATCCACTCCAGAAGAGTATACAAGATCAAGTATGGCCCAGATCAGATCAGGGGTGAAAAAAGATATCGGCCGATACCTTGGTCGATAAATTTCTCTCTCCTCTTTTGTATTTTTTTTAAATATCGGTATTTTTTTTCTGAATTAAAAAATAAATAAATAACCCAAAAGAAAGCTGATTTTTTTTTAAAAAAAAATTGAAAACGATAATATCGGTCGAGATATCAACTCCGGCCCACCACCATTTTGAATTTTTTTTTTTTTAAAAGGCCGATATTATGAATATCATATCGGACTGATATATCTCGCCGATATATCGGCCATATCGACCGAGAACTACTGCATACGGCCGATACAATACATATCAGCCGATATGATAAGGCTCTGAAAAACCGTATCATATCAGCCGATACGTTTGTATCGGCCGATATCTTCACCCCTGGCCCAGATGGTACCAATGAGGGTTGTGGCATAAGACATGAGTTGCATATAGCATATTGTTATTTTATATCCTTCATATGATTGTCTCACAACCTTTAAATTAAAAAAAAAAGAAGTTGATTTTTGAAAATTTTATCATTTTTTTCATGATTTTTTTTTTTTGTATTTTTCATTGTTAATAATAGAACAATGGCAGTCAAAATATTTTCATCCAAGTAAATAATCATAAAATCTTATTTTTTAATTATAGTTATTTTTAAATATTTTTTTTTTCATAATTTTTAGTTTTTGATATGAAAAAATAGAGTAAAATATTCCAAACTCATTTCATTCATTTATATTTTTTTCTATTCTAAGATTTTTCATAAAATTTCCTTAATTTGAGTTCATAATTAGCCAAAACCTTCCAATTCACTAATCCATTCTTAAAATCACTTTTCTAATGTCATTTACTTTTATATAACTTTTACATTTTTATTACTGATCCTCAAAATAACAACCATTGTAATAACCAATAATTCAGGTTCATTTGATAGTGAACTAAAACTCACTTTATATATATTTATATCCTTTTATTATATATATAAATTATAAAGAGACTAGATTATATATCCGTCAAATAAATCTTAACCGTTCCATCACTTAACAAACCAAAAAAGGTATTATTCTTATATATATATATATATATATATGAAAGAGAATCTAATATGAGATTTAGTGAGTTGTAAGATTTACTTCAATTTTTTTTTTTTTTTTAATTTACATGCTGGAAACCGCAGAATACCATAGCGTAAAACCCCCACGGGTGAGCCCATTATATATTAGTAACTAATGTATATTAAAATTTGTGAATAAAGGAAAATTTTTCTCAATAAAAAATTGATCAGGGCTACTTGTGCAAAGCGCGAGATGTATAAAGAGACCGTAGAAGATAAATATCAAACAAATCTTGACCATTCATTTAATCTACTGTGGAGATGAGTCATCCATCAAAATAAGGATAAATAGTAGAATAATATAAAATTAGATTTCTAAAATAATAAAATTATCCGTGAAACATTAATAGAATTAGAATATTAGCAAGCAATGTCTTCTCCTAAAAATAGATTAACGATGCACCAAACTTGAAAATAAAAATATAGATCAGACTGTAATTATATAAATTTGAATAATAATGAGTGATAATAATGCATGATTCTGAATAATTTTCTTACTTTGAATTTCTTATTTTCTAAATACTTGCCAAACATTTATTTATTTTTTAAATTATTAAATTTGTATTTTCTTAAAGTGTTAAAGGTAAAACCATTAAATTGCATTAAAAGTGCTACAGCATGGTTTCTTTAATAGTGGTGAAGCCCTTGTAAGCAGGGGTCCAAATATCGGCCAATATGTATCATATCGACCGATATGATATGGTTTTTGGAACGATATCATATCGCCCGATATAATACGTATCGGCCGATATTCACAATATCGGTCGATATTGGCCTCTTTTTTAAAAAAAAAGGGGAGGAGAGAAAAATATCAGCTGATACCAAATATTTTACCCCTGCTTGTAAGTCTCATGGTAGTTAACCACCTTTTTTTTAATGTCCTAGAAACTAGGAAGTGATGATTTAGTTTTAATTTACTTTTAGTTTATTGATTTAATGATGATGTTAGTAAATTCTTCTTTCTTTTTGATAGATATAATTGGAATTAATAGATGCTTCAAACAAAATTGTGTTACGTTAAAACTTAACATCAATCGGATTTAGAAATTTGAAAATTTTGGGTAAAAATTCTGCCATTACGATATATCTTTCTATTCTATCTATATATAAATTGTAAAGAAAAATGAATCTTAACCGTTGGATCATTGAACAATTGTAATCTAAGTTGAGTTTTAGTCAATTTTAAAGATTTATTTCAACTTTATTATATTATTTAAAATTAAAGAAAATTCGTGCAAAATTTGACGAAAAAATGATAAAGTAGATTTTATGATTAGATTTTTTATTTTGAAGGTTACAACTGAGATTCTTTTATCTAAAAATAGAAAGTACTATATTAAATTTTGTAAAATAAATAAAATTATTCTCTATAAAATTTTGAACAATGTTTCTCACACGGTGGGAGTGCTTCCTAATAATCTATATAAAAAATGATGGTTTATGTATCCGTCAAATGAATCTTGAGCATTCCATTATTGAAGGATTGTGATTTACTTATGAAGAGTTGCAGACTAGTAGGATAAAACACCCACACTCAATCGCTTAAGCAGGAGCAATGAAACGACTCAAATACTTTGTCGTAAGAATCAAGATTCACTAAATTTAACACTACACATTATCTTATCAGTGAACCCAACCCAGTTAAGCATTGAGAATTAATTGAATCAACTATTTAAAAGGACGCTCACAATTGAATTTTCCAAATCCATTTAGTTCTCTTAAAATCCTGACAACCACAAATCACTTTTGAATTTTGTTTAACTTTTTAACCCAAATTTGAAGTAGTTGAAAAAGCTAGTAGATTTTAATTAAACTACTCAAATATCGGGTGACTATTTAGACATCCTATTTATTTTTTAGGAGAGTTATCTGTGCACCTCCAATTTTACATACCCGAAATAGACTAGGACTGGTTACATTCCGCAGAAGGTTCTGAAACTTACAAACCACTATTGGATCTGTTACTGCGCTTGGTCTAATTAACCCAAATGGTTATGGATCACCACAGTTTTAGAACGAGTTTAAACCCCTATAAATGAGTCTTAACAGGATTTTGAAAACTGGTTATGTAAACAGATTTTACACAGTATTTCTAAGCCAAACTGATTCAGTTTAATTTAGCATTGAATTTAAGTCTTATGTTCATTCAATTTAAATTCTTGTTTTCATTAGATTTTATAATTTAATTGTGAATTTCACGTGGTGTTGAAATGTCCAGTGAGATTTTAAAATTTAATCCTTTTTTTTTCTAAAGTGATACTAGATTTAAGTTTATTTTTCCTATTAGAATTTAATTTTTCAGTTTTTGAAGACAATTTTTCCTATTGACAATTGAAATTTGAAGACGTGCAAGAATTTCTAAATATTTTTAAAAAAGTTAAAATTTGAGTTTCACAACTCAATTATACTAAATTTTAATTATTTTTTTTCTTCATTCGAATTGAGGACTTTTGAAAGTGCAAATTCGATAGGTGAATGCAAATGGGGACAGTGATTGAGTGGGTCACCACGTGGATAAGTAATCCTATTTCTTTCTCTATCTAGCAATCATGTTCTAAAAATAACTATTATATGCTCTTTATCTTTCCCATATATGGATCACATTTATTTGAGATATCTTATAGGGCTGCAGGTTTGGTGGGCCCATGGTCCACATGTCGCTCACACATCAGCCCAACTACTATAATAATGCTACAATGGATTATAGGGCTCTATTTATGAGCTGTGCAGTCTACTATGTCACCAAGTATAGAAATTAGAAAATACATGTACACAAGCAGGAGTAAAAGCCTCATATATTAAAATGCTAGACATGAGTGATGTTTGTCTTGGACCCTACAGTCATGGGAATAAATGCATTTAAAAAAAAAAATTCCAGATGATTCTACTCATAAAAAATCATGTTTATTGAATTTGAAAAATATAATTTTCAAAGATTAATGAATAATGATAAAGATAATGATAATGATAAAGATAAGGTCAGTTTTGGATGAATTCAGGTTTAAATTCAACAAAGATACGAGTGTTCAAAAATTTTGAAATTTCAAAACAATGGGCAATCTAGCTATACAATCAGTTAACACAAGTCAGTTTAGTATGTCTAAGAATTTGGTGGAAGTTGAGGTAAAAGATAATCATCATCGTACAAAGGCCGTGGCTTACGTCTGGACAAAGACGATAGGAGGCGGGTATAAGAATCAAATTGTGTGATGAGGATGAAGCCAACAAAGAAGCACCCAATTGCATAAAAGGGTGAGGCTGTATATGTTAACTTTCCCTCTAAAAAGAAGAAATGGCCAGCACAAAAAGAAATAAACATTGTCCCAGTAGATAGCAAGAGAGCGCCAAGGACCACAACCAGTTTTCTTGGCAGAATCTTGTTGGCATCGTCAAGACCTCAGTAGGGAGAGATGAGGATGTTGAGGAACATAAAGAGAGATATAAGTGAAAAGTATAGTTCTATGAATGCAGAAATCACAAAAGTGCGAAAGGCTGTATTTCCTTTGAAGTTGTGAACACCTTGATTGTTTCCACCGGGGTGCTAGTGGCTGACGAATAGGCGACAGTGGCAACGAGACCGGCCACCACTGAGCAAGATTGTGAGGTTTTATTCAGCCATTCTCCGAGGTCATTTTTCTGGAGTGGATCCTTGTGTTCTTTCCAGAAAACCTGCGAAGGAGTTTTCTTTCCTTTGTTTTGTTTTGTTAAAAGAGAGTACGGCATCGTGTCTCTCACATACTAGTTTGTAAAACTTTCAGTACCTCACATATGAATTTAATATTGCATATAATGGTAGTTTCAATGAAATAAGAGAGGAAAAATCTTATTTTCTTCTGTTCATACATGGATTATGTGATCTCTACTAAAAGTGTGCCAAATCGGAAAATGCAAGTTTCTACTACTTATTATGAAGATGGAGGATGGGCTGACGCCTGTTTGAATTCAAATCAAGAGTCATGACACTATATGGGTCCAAATCCGATGCGAAGATGAAAACAAAAATAACATAAACATCAGTTCCGTTTCATGATAGCTGAGTGGGGGCTATTGAAGCCAGGAATTAGCATTCTACCAATTTAAGTATCAGTTACATCTGTTAACAAGTGAAATTTAAAAACCTATAAATTTTTTTTTTAAAAAAAATCTAAAATTAGATCATTAGAAAGTTATGAATTGCGAAGTTGGTTTCAAATCTAGTTCAACATTGGGAAAAAAAAAAAAACACTATTTTGGGCAATTATGTCTTACATTATTATTGTATGATTATAAATTATGCTATGTGTTTATAAGTTGATGATTTTGAGTTTTATTTATTCTTAGGTCTAATTAGGCTAAAAATACATAGATAGAAATGATTGATTATTACAATAGTTGACTTAAATTCATTTTGAAGCAATTAAAGGAAAACATGAAAATAATAATAGTTTGATTTTAAATTTTGTTTGGTTGATAATTAACCTTTATTACTAAGCAAATGATAACAAAAAACTAAAAAAATTATAAAAAAACTCACCTCAAATTATTCCATTTTAAAACCAGACTCTATGGGTCTTTCAATTTTTTTTTTTAATTCTAATATCTTAAATCTTGAAAATTCTTTGATTCCAAAGGAAAGGGTAAGGAAAAGCACTGAGAAAAGTATAGAAAAATCAATAATAATAAAAAAAAGCCCTCGTCAGTCATTGTGCAGTTGGAAGTGGGTTTAATGTGATACGTTAGAAATTCAAAATCTCAACCTATATAACAGTCAATTTAGCTAAGATACTGGCTGAATTTTTTTATTTTTTAATAATATTTTATAAAATATGGTCCTTGGAAAACATGATTTGATTCAAGATCTTGAGGCTTTAATGTCCTGTGGATTGTATTATATTTGTATTGGGTATTTTAATAAAAAAACCTCTATGGTCATTCGAACTTGACACCCAAGATTCAATCCAAAATCAAGAAATATGCTAACAATAACATATTTGAGCCTCCAAAAATCCAATTATGTAGTCTAAAGCAATGAGTTTTGTTGCTCGAGCGAATTTGGCATTAAGTAGGTGGTCAATTGGTCAATGGAGGTGGAAATATTAAATGTATATGGAGACAGTGAATGCAAGTGAAATTAGAGTTTACCTAAAATAACAAGTATATTTTACTGGTTATATTTTTTTTATCAAATAATTTTAGGTTTGCATAAAATTAGATTCATTGGAAATCAATCCAAATTTGTACGATTATGACATACTTAGACATGTTATGACTAGTTTTATGAAATCGTTTAATAAAGTGACAATGACTCAAGGAGTATAAGGGTGTTGACACTGTGATATCACCTACCAATATAGGTCATGAATTTGCTAAATTTTGCACTCCCAAACACTGAATAAGGAACTTTGGACACACAATAGAACCCAAGTAATCCAAGTTTGTGTAGTTTTTACTTAGTGTAAGGAATTTATCTTTTTTCTAGTTTTCTTTTATTTTTAGTTTAATTTAACAGTGGCCGTGAACAAGAGTCGGCCATCTGCATGTACTGAAACCATTGAACCCCCAACAAAATCCAAAAGAGGTTTTGGAAAATGAAATCCACTTGTTGGATGGATGAGGGAAGGATGAGTGTTAAGAGGGATGTATTGACAGTTCCCTCATGTCAATGGCTACTGTGTGAAGCCCCATCCCCAGCCCCATCAGATCAGATAATATCATTTGAGTTTATGAAGAAAAATTCGAAAAAACTCACCAACTTGGTTGACTCCGAGTGATCTCACTTTGAGTATTTTGATAATTTAAACAATGATAGATATAATACACATGGAGAGAGATGTGTGAGAAAGAGTGCGATTTTCAGTTCTTCTGGGCCCACATGTTAAGAAAGCTAAAATTCATTTAGTATTGTGGCTCACATGGTTATTGTGTCCTTCATGAACATATTTATTGTATGTCATATGCAATAATCCAAAATATCAAATGTATAAAGATAAGTACATACATTGATAGAATGCGAGCAGCTATACAATCAGTACCATAAGTCAGCAGCATAAGCCACACATTTGAGAGAATCACGATCGTACCAAGGCCGTGGCTTGCGTCTGGACAAAGACCATAGGAGACTGGTATAAGAATTGAATTGTGTGAAGAGGAGGAAGGCAATCACCAAGCACCCAATTACATAGAAGGGTGCGGCTGCATATGTTAACGTTCCCTTTAAAAAGAAGAAATGGCCTCCACAAAAGGAAATAAACATGGCCCCAATCGATACGAAGAGAGAGAATAGGGCCACAACCACTTTTGTCGGTAGGGACTTGTTGGCGTCATCAACACCAAGGTAAGGAGAGATGAGGATGGTGAGGAACAAGATGAGGGATATAAGTGAAAAGCACAGTGCTATGAATGCAGAAATCACAAAAGTGCCAAAAGCTGGATGTCCTTTAAAGTAGGGAACACCTTCTTGATTGTTTCCACCTGGGATGGTGGTGGCTGATGAATAGGCGACAGTGGCAACGAGACCGGCCACCACTGAACAAGATTGTGAGGTTGAGTTTAGCCAGTCTTTGAGGTCATTTTTCTGGAGTAGATCTTTGTGCTCTTCCATGAAGACCTCTAAAGGCGTTTTCCCTCCTTTATTTTGTTGAATTGATAATTCGTCCAGCGTCGTGTCTCTGACATACTGATTTGTAATACTATTAGTGCGTCACATATGGAATTTAATATTGTATATAATAGTAGTTCCAATGAAATAAGAAAAGAAAAATCTTATTTTCATGTGATCATACAAGGATTATATGATCTGTAACAAAAGTGTGCCAAATCGGATTGCTTTTCCAATGTCTAAACAAACAAAAACTCTCCTTGACGGTGTTTCTCCATTAACATGAAAACAGTCCAAAGTTGCTCCCCAAACATCATCATCTATTAGATAACCTCAAGTCCAAGGGAAATTCATTATCCTGCACCAAATTAACTTCTCCCTAGATAGGCTTAATATATCTATCATATGCATGCTAATTTGAATCTTTTCTAATGATATCCACCCATTTTCTATTACTTCATATACAAAATGATAACTGGTCTAAATAAGACATATTTAAGAAAAAAATATGAAACTATCACTACCCTATAAAGTAGACACAACAGTCGATATTAAAATCTTCAAAGTCCCCATAAATTGAAGAGAATATTTAAGAAAAGAAAAAGAAGATGAGAACTCAATCTACTAGAAATGAAGATGATGGCTAAGAAATGTGTTACCCATAAAGAGACAAGCATTAACACTTCAAAATATTATGAAAAGAAATAATAGAAAGAAAAACGTCAATCTACTATGGGTGACCCACCATATTGGATCACCATGACCACTATTGGATAATTATCAATGGAAGGATGCAAGTTTCTACTCCTTATTGCTAGTTCTTCATACTGAAAACCGAGTAGAGATTACTATTGTGAAAATGGAGGATATTGGATCACCATGGCACTAATTCAAATCATGAGTCAAAGATCATGGTGGGCCGAAGCCTGTGGGAGGACAAGTATTCCATTTTTTTAATGATAAGAAAAAAAAAACCAGACTCACCTCATTTTAAAACCAGACTCTATGGCTCTGGTTTGATCCTCATTTTGTTTAGTTGATGCTCGACCTTTATTACTAAACAAATGCTAATATTTTCATGGGAAAACTAAAAAAAAATTATGAAAAAACTCACGTCACAATATTCCATTTTAAAACCAGACTGTATGGGGCTTTTGTTGTGGGCCAGCCCCACTTATGGGCCTATTGGGCTTAGGCCCAGTAGGGTGACTTATATCTTATTGTATTCCTGTGTAAGACACAGAGAGAGGGATTAGAGAGAGAGAGTGAGAGTCAGGGAGATCTAAGAGGGAAAGACCTTGTAATCCCCTATACATGTTTTCTCTACATAGTAGATTTGATCTCGCTCCGTGGACGTAGGCGTTCTAGCCGAACCACGTAAATCTTGTGTCGTGTGATCTGTGTGATTGTGTTTGCTTTAATTAATCTCTAATCCCCAACAAGTGGTATCAGAGCCGAAGGTTATCGGATTCAGACAAGGTTCAGTCGAATCGGAATCGATAAAATCACACAGACCGTCGGAGAACATAGGACGGAAAACCAGCCGCGTCGGCTAAAGAGGATATTGTTCCAGTCGGTCGTTACATTGACTAAGAAAAAAAAAAAAATACACCGATCTACTGAGAGCAGGTCGGCTGAAGGTGGTTAGCAAGAAGGCGTCGGCGGAAAAAGGGTTTTCACAAGTGGAATCGCAGCAGCAGATTCGCGAACATCTGAGAGGCACCAGATCATCGCAGACACGGCGCCGGAAAAGGAAAAGAGATCCGGAACAAATCTGAAACCCAGTTACAGAACCCTTCTGTAGATTGACAGAAGCGAGCGGCTACTGGGACAGCCGCAGCAGAGGGAAGGAATTGCAAACCAGATCTGGGTTTTGCAAAACGGCATAAACCCAGGCGAGAACTGACAACCGAGAGCAAGTCGGGCAGATCCTTTGATTCCAGACATCAGGTTTTTCCAGCCCAGATCTGAGGAAACATCGGCAGCAGATTTACAGATCTCGGCCAGAGGAAAAGAGGCTCGGGAAATCTGATCAGAGGAGGCAGCAAGCCAGAAACCCAATCTCTGAGCAGAGGCGATCGGAGAAGAAGACGATCGAGCAGGAGCAGTCGACAGCAAGCCAAATCTTCGAGCAGCCAGATCTCAGTACAGATCGCCTGTCAGAAGCGGCGGCCACCAACAGCGGCAAGCGGCAGCGAGCCAGAGCACCGTGATCAGCCCGGAAATCAGATCTGATCTCAGATCTCTGAAAAAAAAAAAAAAAAACATTATCTCAGTTCAGTGGTCCTCATGACCACCAGTTCACCAGCATTTTGGATAGTCCGCGAGACCACCATTTCCAGTGCACCAGAGGGACTACAGATTCTGGTACTCCTGTAGCGGGGAAATCCACGGTCCAGAATTGTTTTTGCAGTTTCTGGAGTCACCAGGACTCGGAATTGAGATCAGTCTTCGCCTGTGCGATCGTGGCAGTGAGATCTACACAGTGACCGGTGTGGATTTGGTTTCTGGAGAATTGGCAGTAAGCGCCAAGCAGTGGTGTTTGTAGAAAGGAGACCAGCTGAGTTCTCTTTTCTCTTATCTTTCATAACTGTCATTTACTTTTTACACATTATTCTGCTATGTGTATGATTGAACCACCCAAGTGGTGAGGAGTTAGGGGGTAATCGGTTGGATGCCAGTAGTAGATCCCTAGGTTTGTGCAGGGCTACAAATTTGCACTGTTGGTTATTTGCTTCCGTATTTGCGCACCAAATTAAACAAAGGACAGTGACAGAATGGCATCTAGTTCCAGTTCTACAGTCATGAAATTGGTACCGGGCAATTATCTCCTATGGAAGACCCGGATGCAAGATCTTCTGATTAAGCATGACTTATATTATCCCATTTTAGGAGATATATCTATGCCTGAAGATATGCAGGAAAAGCCCAAAGAATGGGAGTACAAGCATTTGAAGGCTGTGAGCCTAATCAGGGAGTATGTCGATGATACCATTCTTCACCATATCACAAAAGAAAAGAAGGCAGATGAACTATGGACCAAATTGTCTACATTGTATGAGAGTAAGGCGCCAGTGAACAAAGCCTCTATTATCAAGAGACTGGTGAGACTGATATACAATGAGGACATATCAATGTCAGAACACCTCAGCAACTTTCAGGGTATGGTGAAGCAGCTGGCTAGTACGAAGATCATCTTTGCAGATGAGATTTTGGCTCTTCTTCTCATGGCGACACTACCAGATTCTTTTGAGACTCTGGTGATTTCTTTGAGTAACTCTGCACCCGGTGGCGAGCTATCCTTAGAGACAGTCAAGGAGTTCTTGATGAATGAAGAGATGCGACGGAAAGAAAAGGGCATCACATCTTCTTCTTCTGGAGTATATGTGTCACAGGATAGGGGCAGAAGACATAAGACTCATGGTCGCCAGGACCATAGAAGCAAGAGCAGACCCAGTGGAGGTAACAGATCTCAGAGCAAAGGCAGAGACAACAAAAAGTGTTTTCATTGTGGCAGAGCAGGGCATTTTAAGAATCAGTGCAGGGTGTGGAAGAGAGAAAACAATCAGACTGTGCAGTATCAGGAACGACAGCCAGCATCTTCCAACACCACGGTTGCAATATCTCAGGAGCAGCGTACTCTTATCATAGTGACCACCAGTGAGGGGGAGAGTCTGTCCATTGCCCCCTCCTCATCTGAGTGGGTCATTGACACTGGTGCCACTTATCATTATACGCTTCACAGGAGCTTCTTCTCCACATATACATCCGGAGATTTTGGAACAGTTTGGATGGGCAACTCTGCATGTTCCCCTATCACTGGAGTTGGGAACATTACTATGAAGACTAGTCATGGCTGTGAGATTAGTTTGAAGGATGTGAGACATGTGCCAGACATCAGATTGAACCTCATTTCTGCGAGGGTACTCGGCACAGAGGGATACATCAGTACATTCGGCGGAGACTGATGTAAGATCAGCAAGGGGTCACTTACCATGGCACGAGGGGTGATCAGTTTGCACCGGCCAGATGTACTCAGTACAGAGAGAGACTGCTTTCTCTCTATGGCACCGAAGACTTGCACATCTGAGTGAGAGAGGGCTGCAGATTCTTCAGAGGAAAGCCCTTATCCCACGGACTAAATGTACCCGGCTAGACAGTTGCGAGCATTGCATCATGGGCAAGCAGACAAGAGCTTCCTTCAATCTAAAGGGCCACATGAAGGCCAGGAAGCTAGACATAGTATACTCAGACGTTTGTGAACTAATAGAGGTAGAGTCATTGGGCAAGAACAAGTACTTCGTTACCTTCATCGATGATTCTACGAGAAAGTGCTGGATTTACTTCATGAGATCCAAAGATCAGACTTTCTCATTATTCCGTGAGTTTGTTGCCTCTGTGGAGAGAGAGACGGGTAGAAAACTGAAATGTCTGAGGACCGATAATGGTGGAGAGTACACATCGGGAGAGTTTAAAGAATTCTGCAAGAAGAACGGCATTCGACATGAGTTGACAATGCCAGGGACTCCCCAGAATAATGGTGTAGCCGAGCGCTACAACCGCACCATTGTTGAGCGAATGCGTTGCATAGTTCACAACGCAAATCTACCCAAGAGATTTTGGAGCGAAGCAGCGAGGACAACAGTATACCTCATCAACCGCTCACCATCAGCTCACTTAAATGGTGAAGTGGCAGAATGTTTGTGGACAGGAAGAAAAGTTTCCTACAAGCATCTCAGAGTTTTTGGCTGCGTTTGCTATGCACACATCCCTGATATGTCGAGGAAGAAATTTGATGTAAAGTTGACATTGTGTGCATTTATTGGTTATGGTGGTCCAGAGTTCGGATACAGATTGTGGGATCCAGCTCAGCAGAAAATGTTCAGGAGTTGAGACGTGGTATTCCGTGAAGATGAGTTCTTCAATAAGAACAATAAACTCACATACTCAAGTGACCTAGATCAAGGTCCCATCTCCACTTCGGACACATCTCAGTCAACAGCAACACCTTCTCCTTCACCTGCACCGCCAGTCAGTCAGTCAGACGACAGTGGGTCAGATGTTCCTTCTAGCAGTCACAGTGATAGTATCAGTGGGCCAACAGATACGTCTACAGATGAGACAGTTAATGAGCCAGTACATGATACAGTTGAGGACATAGTAGAGGATGATCAGGACAGAGATAGACAGTTGAGCGAGGGGGAGCACCCCCCCAGTACTTCTACATCGGAGGATGTTATACCTCCTAGGAGATCTGTTAGAGAGCATAACCCATCCAGGAGATACCCGAGTTCTGATTATGTGTTGATGACCAGTGAGGGGGAGCCTAAGAGTTACTCAGAGGCTATAGGTGACAAAAACAGAATTCACTGGGAGAAAGCTATGGTAGAAGAGATGATGTCTCTTAAGAAGAACAACACATATGAACTGGTTGATCTACCAGTTGGCAGGAAGGCCCTACAGAACAAATGGGTCTTTCGGGTGAAAAAAGATGGAGAAAAAGTTCTGAAGTATAAAGCCCGCTTAGTGGTGAAGGGCTTTGGATAGAAGAAGGAAGTGGACTTCGACGAGATATTCTCACCAGTGGTGAAGATGAGCTCCATACGAGTTATGTTGGGCTTAGCCGCGAGTCTAGATCTTGAGATTGAACAGATGGATGTGAAGACTGCATTTATTCACGGTGACCTAGACGAAGAGATCTACATGAAACAACCAGAGAGGTTTGAGTTGAAGGGCAAGGAGAATCCTGTTTGCCGACTCAAGAAGAGCTTGTACGGATTGAAACAAGCACCGCGGCAATGGTATAAGAAGTTTTACTCTTTCATGACAGGACAAGGATACAAACATAGTTCAGGTGACTCATGTGTGTATTATCAGGAGTTCAAGGGTGATCAGTTCATCATCCTGTTATTATATATGGACGACATGCTGATATTTGGAAAGAGTTCCGAATTGATCAAGCTATTGAATACAGACCTGTCAAAGGCGTTTGATATGAAATATCTTGGCCATGCTAGACAGATTTTGGGTATGGAGATTCACAGAGATAGAAAGAAAAAGAAGATTATCATGTCTCAAGAGAAATACATTGAGAAGGTCTTGGAGCGATTCGGCATGAGGGATTGCAACTCTGTTAGCACTCCTCTCGCCGCTCACTTCAAGCTGAGTAAGGAATGTTGTCCTTCATCAGAGACAGAGAAAGATAAGATGAGTCAGATTCCATATCAGTCGGCAGTTGGTAGTCTCATGTATGCGATGGTTTGCACGAGACCTGATATAGCACATGCAGTTGGATTGGTGAGCAGATTTATGTCAGACCCAGGACATGATCATTGGGAGGCAGTGAGATAGATCTTCAGATACTTGCGAGGTACATCGAGTATGGGCATCATGTTTGGTGGAGACCCTTTTATTACCGGCTACACAGATGCAGATATGGCTGGTGACCTTGATGGTCGCAAGTCCACTTCTGGTTATCTTTTCACATTTGCTGGAGGAGCCGTCAGTTGGCAATCCAAGTTACAGAAGTGTGTAGCTCTTTCTACAGCAGAGGCAGAGTACATTGCTGCTACAGAAGTTGGGAAAGAGATGGTTTGGCAGAAGGGATTTCTTCGAGAAATAGGCATCAAACAGGAGGACTACACAGTGTATTGTGACAGTCAGAGCGCCATCGACTTGAGTAAGAATGCCATGTATCACTCAAGAACCAAGCACATTGATTTGAGATATCATTGGTTGAGAACAGCTATTGAAGAGAAACAGATCAGTGTAAAGAAGATCCATACAGACCACAATCCAGCAGACATGTTCACCAAAGTTCTTCCAAAAAACAAGTTTGAGTTCTGCGTAGGGGCATCTGGCCTCTACAGAAGATGACATCAATGTCAGAATGTTCTCCTCCTCCTGGGGCTGGAGGGGGAGATTGTTGTGGGCCAGCCCCACTTATGGGCCTATTGGGCTTAGGCCCAGTAGGGTGACTTATATCTTATTGTATTCCTGTGTAAGACACAGAGAGAGGGATTAGAGAGAGAGTGAGAGTCAGGGAGATCTAAGAGGGAAAGACCTTGTAATCCCCTGTACATGTTTTCTCTACATAGTAGATTTGATCTCGCTCCGTGGACGTAGGCGTTCTAGCCGAACCACGTAAATCTTGTGTCGTGTGATCTGTGTGATTGTGTTTGCTTTAATTAATCTCTAATCCCCAACAGCTTTCAATTTGCTAAATTTCCTTTATTTTTTTCTTTTAATTCTATTATCTTAAATCTTGAAGATTCTTTGATTCTCAAGGAAAAGGTAAGGAAAAGCACTGAGAAAAGTATAGAAATATGAATATAAAAAAAAGCCCTCCTTACTCATTGCATTTGGAAATGGGTTTTTATGTGATAGGTGAGAAATTCAAAATCTCAACCTATATCTCAATCAATTTAGCTAAGATACTGGCTGAAATTTTGATTTTTTAATAATATTTTGAAAAAATGGTCCTTTTTATGGAATCAATCTATAACAATTTCTGGTATGAATCGATGGATATGAAATGTTTCAGTTGATATTTCAATCCATGTGTGACACTTCATGTACTGAATCAGAAAGTTAAGTGATTAAGCTAACCAGAACAAATTATCAGGTGAGATAAGTATGCCTTCACATGATTATGCTAGCACAACACAAATTATTAGTTGAAGAGAAAGAGAGAACGCACATTATACCATTTGATCTCCCAAAGTAGCTGCATGGTTGTAGGCATACCCCAAGGCTGTTGAGAACTTCTAGCAGCAGCGAGATGCAAGGCATTGTTCTGTTCATTGTCCATCCACCAGTCACTTATATTAATCCCTTTCTTCTTTAAGTTAGTAAGAAGCTCATATACATCAGCTTGTCTATTTTCAATGGCCAAGAGTACTCCATTTTTCAAGGAAGTCTCCCTTCTACACAAGACAGCTTCAGGGTTTATCCTAAAGATTCCCTCTACCATCTCAGTTACTCCCTTTTCTGCTGCAATTAGAATAGTTGCATTACCAACAAGTGGATCTTCACATGGAGCTTCATAATTAAGGAGGAGTTTTTCCATTATTTTATAAGCTAACATATGCGTTCGCTTTATATTCTCGATCTTCCTAACAAGCTTACCTAATTTCATAAATAACACATATCAGGTATACCCACATAAATACATCTATACAAAAACTAATAAATGAAAAAGCTCTTATTTCACAATAATATTTATTGCTGACGTGATGAGTTAATAAGCTAAAGGCATGAAATATATCCACACATTCTTGAAAGTTACTTCTCAAAACGTTGCTATTCCCATCCATTTCTTTAGTCATTTTTTCCATCACATTACACAATAGATTTTGGGAAACATTTAACCATTCGATTGGTTTCCTGGGGGAGTTTTTACCATAAATTTTGAAATAATGACTTCCAAAAAGAAAAAGAAAAAATATAGAATTACAATCTCATTTGTGGGCAATGTATTTTGTTGTGCACTTTTTTGTGAAGCACACCTACACAAAAGAGAAAGGCTAGTTGGAAATGTCTATTGTTTAAATATGGGGCTTACCATGACTTATGTGATTCAATCAAACCTTAAAAATCTGGATTGAATAATCCAAACCAGATGATCTTTGATGGGTTTCTTATGGAAAAATATTCTTGACATTATCAATGGGCCCCAATCCCTTGCTCGAACCCCAGACATCCATCCACCACCCATGAACTAAGTTGAACTCACTTTAAGTTGTCCTCACATTTCAATTTAACTTTTTTAAGAATTTCTTTTCATGGCGAAGAACCCCAAGACCCTCACCTATCCTCGAGTATGAGGGCATTGGGTAAAATTTAAAATACTAGTCTCCTAAAAGTCATGGACATCGGATGACTACGTGACTCAAACCTAGGACCTTTGGTTTCTGAGCTAAAGGTCTGCAAGTTGAGCTATCCCGTGCAAGGTTGAGTAATCAACTTCTTTAAGAATTGAAGTAAGAAATAAATTTTATGGCCTCCAAAATATGAATTGAGTAATCAAATCAAGTTGGTGATTGTTAATGCTCAATATGTAATCATTGACTTTTCCAAAAACCCATCCATAAAAGTTTGTGTTGTATTAATTCAAACTATAAGATCTTAACATTTAAGACTTTAGAATCATAATTTGATCCAATCAATGTGAATTATATTATAACTTCTTTTCAAATATTGATCTTTCAAACAGACCAATCTTCATTGACAAAAGTGAGTTCTATGAAAATTACTAAAGATATTATCCTATACATTGTGCAAGTGAACATTTTATTTAAAAACTTAATTTCTCCTTATAATGGAAAAGATGAAAGATTTGATTCTGAACCTTGTAGAATATGCTTAATTAAGAAACTAACGATAATCATCAATAGAGACATGCATATCTTGATGAAACTCTTTATCGGCGCTATGCATGTTTTGATGAAACTCTTGATCAGCACCATGATAGGCCTTTCCTCATCTGACTCCAAAATTGTCACCTCTGAATCCACCGGGATTTCCTCATCAGTATGTATAACAAAAAAACTCAATTTTGATCACTTTTTATAAAACAACGGTTATAACAACTGAAAGAAAGTTAGAAGTGTTACCACTCACCTACAGTTTTGTTGGATGTATCTTTGGAATTCTCTTTATTTCCTAAAGCAGTAGAGTTTAGAAAATAAAATAAAAATAGAAAAAATCATTTTATGAAACTATGCTCATTTTTAAATTTAAGGAAATAACAATTTAAAACCCGCATCCATTGTCGTACCTCCAATGATGTGTTCATAATCTGGCTTCTCTAAATCTGACACATAGTACATTTCAGCAAAATAATAATAGTTATAATAATAAATTGAAAAATGGCTGAATGTGTCTAAGTAAATGAGCAGCAATAGGATAAAAAAAAAAAGGGAAAAAGTAGCAACACGACGTTAGCACTGACCTTTTGCAGATTCAGATTCATCTTTTGGATTATGTGTCTCTCCTAAGCAACAACTTCGACTTGATAAGACTTTGTGCATAATTTGTGATCCTAGAGATATAAATAGTTATTAAAAATGCTACATTATGCAAGTGACAATCGTAATCATAAACTATTCTATTATATCTTTAGAATTTGGTATTTAAAATTTTTACTTTTTCTATACATTTAATTTATATTCTCTGTCATTTTAACTTTTTTAGAACTTTATTCTTACTTTTCCTTCTTCCAGAACAAGTCAAAATATTTATAGATCCAATTCTTGGGCCAGTAGTTACAATCCATAGCAACCTATATACATATCAATGATAAAAGAGTCCCCAACAGTACTCAACCCTACCATCACATGCCCAGGCCACTTGGCCAACAAAATATATCCCATTGAAGGGCATCCCTAACCCCAAAAGATAAGACCACCTCCCATGCTTGCACCTAAGATGAACAGTTACTGCTGTTTGAATTTCAATATATAAGAGTAGGCCCCACGTGAATTGCTACAACCTTGCGAGCAATGCAACAGAGTTTATTGGCTTTGAATAGCTTAAATATTAGAAGGAAGGCCAAACGCAAAAAATTTAGTAGAGAAGCATTAAGGTTTGTTTGTCATTTTTCATTTATAAAAATTGAGCAAGAAAAATTACACTTCTTTCTTCGTCGATAGGAATGAGGGTTCTTTGAATAATAGAAAAATTGAGAAATTTTATTGTTTTTTTTAAGATTTGTTTCTATACATTTAATTTATATTCTCTATTATTTTAACAAAAACATTGAGTTTCAATAAGTGAACCTGAACACTACATTCATGAGGGTTCTTTGAATAATAGAAAAATTGAGAAATTTTATTGTTTTTTTTAAGATTTGTTTCTATACATTTAATTTATATTCTCTATTATTTTAACAAAAACATTGAGTTTCAATAAGTGAACCTGAACACTACATTCATTGCCTTTTGTGGAGTTTGCCTAAATTTATAGTTGAGAATTGACTTTGAAAAACATATTATAAGGGTTAAATAGGAGGGAAAATGTCAAAAACTAGAGTTAGACACAAAAATCATCTAAAACCAAAGTAGAAGTTTATGGAGTATGCCTAAATAGAAGTTTCTGGGCAAAAGTATATCTTCGGGCCATGATGTTGTTCCATTAGATATTAGAACATCTATGTTTGTTCACAAGTTTCTCTTGACCCAAGTCACACTAATGTCGAAGTATCTTAGATGTTGTTTCTCATTTTCCTAGAAATTGAGACTTTTCTTTCTTCTTCTGTAGAACTAGGGCTCTTTCCAAAGAACAAAAAAAAAAAAAATGTGACATTTTTATATAATTCAAAGAATCTATTTTCCATAGAGGGGATAAAAAAATTTATTGAAGAAAAAAATGGAGTTCTCCTTTCATCATGATAATACTTCATTCATTTTGGATGAAACAAAAGATTTTAATACAAACTACCAAAATATTGAGTCTTTGCATCTTGTCACAAGACTAAATTTTATGACATTTGTTGGATAATGTGAATATAACTAATATAGTTTTTTTATGAAATTGTTTTTTTTCAAGAAATATATAACTAGTGTCTACCATTACCATTATTATTATTTTTAAAGAAATGGTACACTTCTTTGGATAGGTTAGATAACAAAAAAAAAAAGTTAGACAACCTAAGAAAAAAGGTAATTGATAAGACTTGGCAGAGACGTGTAGTCCTACGATTAATATCAACATTTTCCTTTAACAATTGGTTATCAATTGTTTCAACAGATAAGAACATTAAAATTGAAATTTTCACACACTCACCGGACATTATGAGCCTTTTGACGGTGTTGAAACATTCACTTAGTGCTTCTCTGCAATAATCTACTTCACTTTTATCTTCATCCTCAAGATCTACAACCCATATACCTGTGTCAAAGACAAAATAGTATTACCACAAATTAAGGATGGTTTTCTCATATTTCTACCATTAGGGTGCAGTGCATTTTTTTCAAATTTTTTTAACACGACTTGAAATTTTCTTTTTTCAGGCCAAAGTCTGCCGAAAATGGGCCTGCAAAGCAGGTTGTTCAGGACTTCATGCTGCGTAAATGGGCCTGAAGTTTAGTGAAAACAGGCCTTGTAAATGCGCCTGCATATTAGACGCCTGTGCTAGTGTAACAAACTCAGTTAGGCCAAGGAATTGGCTGAGTGAACCCAGTTTGGGAGCCAAGGTTCTCATCAGAAAACTCGCTGATTTGGGACTGATTTTGACATCAACTCAGCAACCACCCAGTTTTTTCTTAGCCGTTGACTGAACCCCATATCCTGTGGCTGAATTTCTTTGGTTTCTCTTTGAAGGTAGGCAACATCACACACACAGAAAACAATTCTCCCCTAAAAAGAATTTTGATGAAACTTTCATTTAAACCAAATGGATGCTTTTCGGCTCATCCTTCAGGATCCAATTTATAATCTCTCTGTTTACAAGGGCCCAAACATCACAAGCAACATCTGAAGCTGAGTTCTCCACATTTTCCAACTTACAAGCATCAAATAAGTGACACATATGGAGTCTGTTTTTAAAAAACTAGACAATGTCATAAGTAGCTAAGGGATAAAAGATACTCACATGAGTAGATTATATGCTCCACCATTGTAAGTGGAGTTCTACTTCTGAATAAATAAGGTTTATTCGTCAGAATTCTCAGAGGAGTCAGGCGGTCCTTATTCTCCCTTGAGCGAAAAGAAGGGTGATTTTGAAGTATTTGGTAAGCCAATTCTGTCAATCACATAAGAGGACAAACAAATAAATGAAACTATATATGTTTGTTTCTATGATAATTTAAATTTTTTTATTTCTAGATGACATGACATTAAGTGGTGAGACAATAAGCCAACAAAATATGTTAGAAATATTGAGGAAAATGGTTAAAAGTTTAAGATGACAAAGAGAATATGGTTCAAGTTTAGTGAGTATTAGAGTAAAGGTGATGAACTATTTAAAACTGAATGTAATTTTTGAAGTGTCATGTTTTGATATGGATACCATGGATTTCTTGTCATATGGGTTGTAACTTTTCTGGAAGTTATTTCTTACCAGTTATTCTTTTGTATTTTTTTTCAAAATTAAATGATAAAAAAAAGTTAAAAACCATTAGAAATACCAACTCCTTGTATCTAAAGTTGTGATGATTATGATTGACTGGATGTAACGACTCGACTTGTAGATTTATTTTATCAAGGCTTCAAATTAAATTTATAATTTATTAGTTTGATTTTGAAATTTGTAAATAATTTAGAAATTAGTGCAATTAAAATAAAATTTAAAATGAAAATACATCGAGTTAATTAGATTTGAAATTTTCGGAGTTCTTGAAATTATATCAAGAATTAAATCGACAATACCTTTAATAATTAAATTAACTCAAAACACTTCCCTTAAATAAATAAATAAAACAAACCCAATTCTCACTCATTCCCAGTCAGACTCGTGAGAATAAATAAAATCAGAATTTTATTTTAACTCAAATAACCTTATTTTTAAGAAATATATTATTATTAAGATTAAGAAATATATAAAACCAACCAGTAAAGTAAAATATAAAAAAAATTAATTAAAAAATTTATTTAAACTTGTCTTCAACCAAAGTTTGAATGCATATCAGGCTTGTGAAGATGGACCATGACAGTTCGTTTATTTAAAAATGTGCTTTTAAACAAACGAACTATCATTTGAAATGCTAAGTCAACCCATTGATCATGAATTCTAAACTTTTAAAAAGTTTTTGATAATGTCATGGTAAAATATATTGAGCCTTTACTCTATGTAACTGTTTTTTGTTCTTTTGTCTATTATTATTATCATCAAAATTTGTTGAATTAAAGAATCTTGTTTTTTCATTTTTTTTCTTGATGGATACTCTGCTACCTCTCCTCTATTTAAATGGCAGTTAATGAACAAAGTTTTATAAATTTTATTTGAAAATATTTGTATTCTATTAAGGTTTTTTTTTAATCTAACATGTTTAATTCAATCCTATGAACTTAGACCATGTGAGCTACCCTGCATCAATTTTTGTTTAAAGAAAGTTGAAGAGAGTGGCAAGTGGGGAGAGATCATACCGAAATTTTCATCTAGGAGTGCACAATGAAGAATGGTATTGCCATCGCAACTGGCTTCATTAATTAATTCAGGACAAAAATTGGCTATCCTTTTGCATAAATCTAACGAGAGAGATTCGGATACAGCAAGGTAGAGTGCAGTGTTACCCTTCTCGTCCTTTATCTTTAACATTTCTTTATCTTTAACTTGTTCAAATGTTTCCATTGCATCGACAGGACGCAAGAAACTCGCAGAACTAACTGCCATGTGCAACGGTGTTGAATGGGGTGGGAAGGTGGTGCGATTGAGAGTATTGATCATATCCTCATAGCCACCAACTGCAGTATACCAGCTTCCACTACAATGATCTTCAATAAGCCCCTCTGTAAAAAGGGATAGAGCTGTCTTTCCTTGGTCGTTGCATGCCTCAATTAGATCCGGAAAGTAAGAGAGAATTAGTTTGAATATATCTTTGGCTGCAGCTGCTGCATGGAGGACTGTGTTCCCTTGCTCGTCCTTTATCTTCACATCATCTCCATCAACATGCCTCAGCATTTTTTCTACTACATCTTTTGCACTGGGTCGAGCTACTAACAAGTGGAGAGCAGTTTGATTTCCTGGATCGCAATTGGGCATCCTTGCCTTTCTTGCAAGAGGCACCTTCTCATAAGCTTCAACCACAATTTCCCAGCATTCCCCTTCCACGCTTTGGTATAAAAGATTCTGTAGTTTTTTGAAACAGGGCATGTCCCTATACCAGTTGGACTGATTCTCATAAGCTTTCAGCCAAACACGCCATTCTTTTGCTATGGCTTCCTTCTTCGAATCATCATAGGTAATTTCGTCCTCCGTCGAACCTACAGCGTCATGAAAGCTAATTTCGTCCCCCATCGAGCTAACCAAATGGAGACTAGAGGGAGCCGAGACCTCCTCTTCCTTATCTTCGACTGAGTGATGTCTCTCTTGGGCCTCTGCTACCTTTCTAAAGTACAAAGGCTTTTATATCTGATTTCCTGAACTGGGTTGATTTCAATCAATAATCGAATACGCATTTTTCAAATATCCCAAATACAGAGGAAATGTCATTACTCTATTAAAGTTTATAGTCTGAATTTAATATTATTCCTTACACTGTATTAATATCATATGGCTAATTACTTACGTTTTAATTCTTTATATATTTAAATCAATTTTAAATTAAAATTGATGATTAAATAATTACTTATAGAGACTATCGAACTATTCAAGATACCCTATTAAATTATATAAATTCTTAATTTAAAATTACAGAATATACAAATTCCTAAATCCGTTTATACAACTGGTTAGGATTGGATTTTTCTAAGAAGCATGTAAAAGCCCAGGTTTATTTTGCCCGTTTAGTCGATTGATGGGTATCATATATGCTTACACTTGAATCGTTTTCTATTTTTAAGTTAAAATTAATTAAAACAATGATCATTTAGATTAAAAGTAATGAGATATAAGTGGGCAAAATTTGAGTTAAAAAATCAATTTTAAATTAATGCACCAGGTATTTTTATAATTAGAAAGATAAAAACGTCTTATAACTTTGATCACTAAATTTTAATAATTACAAAGGTAAAAATATCTTATAACTTTGATCACTAAAATCAAGTGAGTATAATATTACTTTTAGATTCAAACTTAATCTACTTTTAACTCATCGCGTCTATTTTTAATATGAATAATTTAATTTTTAATAACTCTTAATAGGCCACCTTCAACTTAGTATATTTTTAATAAGCGAATTTAAACTCCTACATGCTCATGACACACTAAATTCCTGAATATATATAAAAACAACCCAAGCCAAATTCGGCTGTAACACCCCTAATTCAACATCAAAATGAAGTTTACATATGGTGATTTAATGAAAATTATCTTAAATATTATAAATTAGCTTTAATTAAACTGACCCATCACTAATTACTTTTCAAATATCCATCCAATAGAACTTTAATGACTTGATGTGTTGGCGTGAGACCTGACTGTAAAAGACGTGCACACACTGCATCAGCTGAATCAGGACAATGGCTTCTTCAATCAAATCATTACCCAAATGTCTTTTAACTTTTCTATTTGATATTATTATCATAAAAGATAAATCAGATTAATTAAATAATTAAAACTTATTATTAAAAAGATAAAAGATCTTACAAAATATATAATTAATGAAACTTTAAAAAAGCTTAACAGCTTTTAATACTTATACGGAAAAATATATAATAAAGCATAAATAATAACAATATAAATGTGACAAACTCATAATTAAAATAGTAGAATTTAACTGTTATCTCCTAATTTTAAGTTTAATGAATAGTATAGGGTGAACATTAAGATTTCTTCTTTACATAATTTAACACATAATCTACATCATTTTCATGCTATTTGAATTATTTAATTATTTGATTCATGTCATGATTAGAGTTAAATATGAACAATTTATAAATGAGTAGTGATTCTCTCATGGAAATTTTATATCATCCGACATGAATTTTAAATAAACAATACCCGAATTACACAAAATAGGGAACATCACTACCTCTAATCGATTCTCTTGTTTTTTCCATTGAACACAATTTTGTAAATTCAATCACAATCATACATAATAAAGGAGAGTCAACTTGCCGTTTTTCACACTGTCTTCTGTCAAATCACTGCTTTTTAGTTTTTATGACATGAAATTGTATTGAAAAATTACTTTTTTAAATTAATAAATAAATAAAAAAGAAATATTAAATAATTAAATAAAATAGATTTTTTAAAAAAAAATTACGTGTGGAACAACACCCCAACTCGCGGGCACGTGAATAAAATAAATTCTGCAGAAAACACAAAGGTTTCTTTTTTGTCAAGCCGTCCACCAAAACTATAACGGTGACACTACGTACGAGAGGGTATTTAAAAATAGATTTTTTTTGAAAAAAAATTACTTGAGAAAAATTCAATGCAAAACTAGAGCGAGAAGTTACAAGGCTCACTATTTTAGCCTTGATCGGTTCCCGTGTTGCTTGAGATGGGATGGAAAAGGGATTTGCTGCCTCCTGGGTAGGGATTTTGCAATTTTATATATATATATATATATATATATATATATATATTTTTTTTTTTTCTAAATTAAATAATTAAAAAGGTATTGGCTGATATTTCAAATATTGGCTGATATTATAGGTTATATATCGACAATATCGACCAATATTTGTCTCTCTCCTCTATTGTATGGCTGATATATATATATATATATATATATATATATATATATATATATATATATCGACCCTTAAAACCCAATATATATCAGCCGAAACGATATGTGTTGACCGATATTCAGACTTTAGAATATGAGTAAAAAAACTAGAACATCTAAACTAAAATCATTTCAAATTTTGTAGGATAGTGTAATGTCTAAAGATAAGTATTGATACACTAAATTTCAGGTGGTTTTGTATTTATATGAGATTAAATTTACCTCTAATATAAGTTGGAGATATCTATATTACGAGGAAAGAAACATATAAATGAAAATCACAAAGAACGTTACCAGAAGATTTCACCAGTCTCCCTCACCTCTCAGCTCGTTATGCCTCAATCACTTGTTATGTTTGGAATATTTATAGTGATTACATATATTGATGCAAGATCTAAAGTCAACTTCCTTCTCTAATATTTTAAGACGACTTATATAATATTGAATGGATCTAACTGCTTCCACCACTTGCTATATTTTTTTTAAAAAAAAACTAAGGGGCTATGGTCAATATTCTAGAAGAGCTAAGTCCTGCGTACACATGGAAATATAGTGCTATTTATCTTTAATACTTGTATTACATTTATATTAAATATATTTTTAAAATAAGTGTCATTTTAATATATTTTAAGGTATTTCATTTAGAAATGAATATTTGATGAACGCGAATAATAGAATGAAGAATCATACTCATACTGTTAGAAAAGATAAAAGAATGAAGAGCCTTTAACTATCTTATTGTGTCTCATTTATTTTAAAAATTATGGAGAAAAGATTTTATTAAAAAATAAATTTTAAAAGTTAACTTCTTCTTATAATCACAGTGACATTAAAATTAAGCATAAATTGGTGTTTAAGTCTTTGTTTATGTTTAAAACATTTGATAAAATTTACAAAAGTGTATAAGACAATGTATATCCAGGTACTAATTTGGTTGGATTTGTTGTCATGAATTGATCAAATAGTATGTATGAATCATACTCATATTTACTCTTTCAAACATTTTAATGTATATATTTTTTTATTGAATTTTTTTAACTTTACTTTTAAAACATAATTGATTAGTACTCAAAAGTTTTTCATCTTATATGAAAAAAATTCTGCCTTTAAAAAGTAAATATGGCAAAAAAGTAGAGAACTGATACACACATTGAACTGCATAAATTACTCTAATTTGAAAAAAAAATGTTTAAATTATTTATTTATATAATATAACGAGAAAGGCACATGAGAGCTAAGGTAGTTAGTTGAGACTTGAAAATAACTGTACTATTTAATTTTGACTATTAAGTCTGCATTTAAAATAACTGATCAATTAAACTAGTGTATAAATTGAAAAATTTACATATATTCATGAAATTAGTCTCAATCTGACGTGAAAAATAGGTGTAGCTCAATTAATTGTCTCCCACTTCAGAAAGCAGGAGGTTGCGAGTTTGAATCTTTATGACCTAAGCTTAATGTGTTTTTGTAGACTCATTCCTAAAGATTTTCATATTTAAAACACTGACAGTGGTAGAAAAGCTCTTAATAAATTTTTGTCTCGTTGTGACCTCCAAAAAAGGGAAAAAATATTCTTCACATTTTTTTAACTTAAAATTCTTAAACGTATGTGAAATTAATAAATGTAAAACATGATAAACTTCATTAGTTCTTACTTTAACCTTCCTTGTATAATTAGTAATTATAAATTATTATCTATCTCCGTCCAAACTGAAACAATCTTTAACTTGATTTGTGATATGAATGTGACAAAAATTTAATATTTTATAAATATAGAGTTTTGGGTTGGTCCAAAATTAAGTATAGATATTTTTAATTAAATTTTATAAATTTCATATAATTTGAAATGTCACAAATATTTAGAGACTAAAGTTATTTAAAGAGATTAAAATTTGAAAGCTTAAGAAATTACTTGTTTGATTTGATTAAAGTATTTTTGTTGATTTATATTAAAGGATAATCTTTGATTTAATTTTTATTTCAGCTCATCAATTAAACTGTAATTAAATATTTAATATTATTTATAATATTTATATTAATAGCACAAGTTTGACCAAATTTGACTATGGCTGAATCCAGTTGAACCTTATTTAACTCAATGTTTGCCGACGGATTGATAGACGGTACAGTTCTGATAACATTGATTTATTATATTTATTATGATCAAACTTGGTCATGTCCATAAGGCTACATCTCAAGCTCATGTTCATATTAAAATTTACCCCTCATCTAAATGCAGCCCATGTGATCATTTCTCATAAAATAATTTTACATCAATGAGCCGTGGCATATTACGTTTGGAGCTTCTTGTCTGGTGGCATTAGAAAATTAGTAGTGTCACCAATAACCATGAATATAAAATAAAAAAATATTTTAATAATTTCACATGTACAGACCGTCGCTAAACCCAAACCTAATCACCCATAATTCTAACATTAGATTTTTTATTGTTTGCTATTTTTCTACATTTTGCTTTTTATAAAATATTAGAATAAAAAGAAGATCGAATCAATCAATTTTTTAATATACATCCATCGAAACGTACTGACGACCTCAAATAGGTTCAAAAGTATTATTTTATTTATTATATTATGTTAAAGTAACTAGATATTTAATCTTGGTGTGTCTTAGAAGTATTGAGTTCACTTGTGAGGGTTTTCATAGGACTGTATTTAAGTTTCCCATACATAAATCATAAAAAAAGAAAGTAGTTAGATATCTATTTAAAAAACTATTTAAAATATACTATACTAAAATCAGTATAATATTACTAGAACTTACCAAAATATTTGACCAGCTCCCTTTTAAAATATTTCGTTGATGATTAGCCACTCACGAGCTCAAGCCCTGACTACCCTAACTCATGAACCCCTAGTTTCTTGCAATATATATTTTCTATTATTGTCTGAAAATAATGTCTATGAATTCATGTTATGGCCGAGTATTGTAATTCAATTTAGAATATTATTTGAAGTTTATTAAAGCTGTTAGTTTTGTTCAGAGTCTCTCCAGTGTGGTGAGTCAGATTTATGGTTCTGTATATTTAATTTGGCTTTGTGTTTGATTTTAATTTAATTATTTGGATTTAAATCCGGCATGGTAAATTTTGATTTCATATCTTGCATTTTATTTCCATGAGTAATTAAATTAAATTCCAAATCCAAATTGGATCTTAGAAGGTTCATTGTTTTCAAGTTGGATATATTCAATAATAATTCCACATTCGATTTAAACTCGATTGGATACCAAATTTCTTTGGTGAAGTTGATTTCGCCAATAGTTCCATTGAAATTGGTGCCATCTTTCTTTTCCTTGAGTGATCGAGTGAACCGAGAGAAAGCCCGTTTTGAGTTTCTATCATTTTAACCTTGATTCGACTTAAAAACCCTAGATCTAAAACCTACCCATTCAAAAATCCAAAAAAAAAAAAAGATTACAAGTGATCCTAGGTTATCTTAATCTCAAGGATGGAAATGTATAACACATATCAGACTTTGAAAATTCTAAATTGCTTATTAATATTGACCATTTATTCACATTAATGTTACTTATAGAATTTTATTAAAATATTAAATTTTCGTTTGGATAAGAAGTATTTCCCATTTTATTCATTTAATAGGTTGTTCAATACTAATACAAAACATGAGATATGAGACGTATGTACAGACATGTATAAACCAACTAATGAGAAGTACTGCCTTCTATTGGCATCTTTACTATTAGAAGTTTAAGATGGTAGTTTTTCTTTACTATGTTTTTCTTTTTTAAGCAGTTTATGGAATAATCATTCTTAATACTCACAAAATTCAATTTTAAAATCTCTTTTCCGATTTTTAATCTTTTTTAAACAAATTTATTTAGTTTCTAATACAAATATTGTAAGAACATGTCAAATTTTCAAACTCACCAATTTGAATCTTAAATTTTTAGCCATTTTTAGGATGAATTTTTCCTATTTTCTTCTTTTTAACATCGAAGCAAATCAACCGTTTAATGAATGAAAATTAAATATTTATTTGACAGTAACTGTTCTATTCTATCTATAAATTATAAAGAAAATTGAATATTAACTGTTGGATCATTGAACAATTGTAATTTATTTTCATGTTGACAACCGAAAAAAGCATGACTCTTAAAAAAAAAGCTAAAAATAGGAAAAAATAATCTAAGTTGGGTTTTAGTCAATTGTAAAGATTTACTTCGACTTTCTTATATTATTTAAAAATAAAGAAAATTCGAGCAAAATTTGACTAAAAAATAACAAAGTAGATTTTATGATTGAATTTTTTATTTTGAAAGTTAAACTGAGATTCTTTTATCTAAAAATAAAAAAATATATATAAAAATTTATAAAATAAAGAAAATTATTCTCTATAAAATTTTGACCAATATTTTTCACACGGTGGGAGTGCTTCCTAATAATCTGTATATAAAGGGATAGCTTATGTATCCGTCAAACGAATCTTGAGCATTCCATCATTGAACGATTGTGATTTACTCATGCAGACTAGTAGGATAAAACATCCATACACAATCGCTTAAGCGGAAGTAATGACATAACTCAAATGCTTTGTCGTAAGAATCAAGAATCACTTGGTTTAACACTACCCAGTGTCTTATCAGTAAACCCAACCCACTTAAGCATTGAGAATTAATGGTAGATTTTAATTAAACCACCCAAATATCCTTTGGAACCTAAACAGGTCCGAACAGTGCAAAATCGCACCACAGGATTCGGTCCATTTGGCTGAACAAAGGTCAGCCAGGCTGCTCTGAGCGTCAGACAGGCCTGAAGGCCCAAAGAAGACTATGGACCTAAGAACCTGAAATAGAGTAATAGACACAAAGAATATTATGGGCCTGACAACCCAAAATCGGGTCTGTTTCTGGGCTTGGTCTAATTAACCCAAATGGTTATGGATCACCACAGTTTTAGATTGAGTTTAAACCCTCTAAATCAGTCTTAACAGTATTTTGAAAACTGGTTATGAAAACAGGTTTTACACAGTATTTCTAATCCAAACTGATTCAATTAATCTTCTCTTAAGAAGAGTTTTTCGATTACCTGAGTTTGTAGAACGCCAACAACTCACTGTTATGCTGGGCTCGACAACTACTCACCTAACTCGGCTGTAAGTTCCAAACGAACTTACTTGAAAAATTAAAATATATTGCCTTAAATAAGACTTAAAACCGTCTTCTAATCCTAACTAATTGGAGCCGGCCCTCCAATAAAAATAAAAGAATCATGTAGTCAACAAATCCATGAGCTTTGTAGCCACAGCAAATTTAGGGTTAACTAGGTTGTCAATTTGTTAACGTTGTTGGAGATACTCAATATATATGGAGGTGAAATAAGAGTACCTAAAATAACAAGTATATCTTAGTGCTTATATAAAAAAAATGTTAGATTTAGATTCGTTGAAAATGAATCTAAATTTGAGCGATTCAGAAATACTTAGACAATGTTATGACCATTTTTATGAAATGGTATAAAAAAGTGACAAAGAATCAAGGAGTACAAGAGTGCATGACAAAGTCAGAAATACTTAGACAATGTTATGACCATTGTAGGTGGCAAATTTGCTAAATTTTGTACTCCAAACACTAAATAAGGGACTTTGGACACCTAATAGAACCCAAGTAATTCAAGTTTGTGTACTTTTGCTTTGCAAGTAAGTTATCTCTCTTCTATTTTTTTTATTTCTAGTCTAATTTAACATTGAATTTAAGTCTTATGTTCATTCAATTTAAATTCTTGTTTTCATTAGATTTTATAATTTAATTGTGAATTTCACATGGTGTTGAAATGTCCAGTGAGATTTTAAAATTTAATCCTTTTTTTTTCTAGAGTGAAACTAGATTTAGGTTTATTTTTCCTATTAGAATTTAATTTTTCAATTTTTGAAGACAATTTTTCCTATTGACAATTGAAATTTGAAGACGTGCAAGAATTTCTAAATACGTTTAAAAATTTTAAAATTTGAGTTGCTCATCTCAATTATACTAAATTTAATTGTTTTTCTTCATTCAAATTAAGAAATTTTGAAGAGTGCAAACTCGACCCAAGCATCTAAAATGGATAGGTGAATGCAAATGAAAAAAATTGATCGAGTGAGTCACCACGTGGATAAGTAATCCTATTTCTTTCTCTATCTAGCAATCTTATAATGTAAGAATTCTTAATTGATTAATCATGTTAGCCTTAGTCTCAAAATAACTATTATATATCTTTCCCATATATGGATCGCATTTATTTGCAATATCTTATAGGGCTGAAATTCGATCAAATTGAGAAACTCGTTTGAACTTTTAAAAAGAAATTGAAAAAACTCGCCAACTCACTTGACTCAATATTGTCCAACCAAGATGACTGAGACCAATCTCACTGAAATTATTTTAAAAGTTCTTAAACAATAATAGATATAATACACAAGGAGAGATTTGTGTCAGAAAGAATGCAATTTAGGCTCTTGTCTGCCCACATGATAAGAAAGCTAAATGTTGTTTTATTATTTTGGCTATTGAAGCCATGAATCAGCATTCCACCAATTTAAGTATCAATTAAATCTGTTCTATAGAAAGTTATGAATTGCGAAGTTGGTTTCAATTCTATATCAACATCGGAAAAAGAAATAAAAACACACTATTTTGGGCAATTATTTCTTACATTATTATTGTATGATAAGTTGATGATTTTGAGTTTTATTCATTCTTAGGTCTAATTAGGCTAAAAATACGTAGATAGAAATGATTGATTATTACAATAGTTGACTTAAATTCATTTTGAAGCAATTAAAGGAAAACATGAAAATAATAATTGTTTGATTTTAAATTTTGTTTGGTTGATAATTAACCTTTATTACTAAGCAAATGATAACATTTTTATGGGAAAACTAAAAAAATTATGAAAAAACTCACCTCAAAGTATTCTATTTTAAAACCAGACTCTATGGGTCTTTCAATTTTTCCTTTTTAATTCTAAGATCTTAAATCTTGAAAATTCTTTGATTCCAAAGGAAAGGGTAAGGAAAAACACTGAGAAAAGTGTAGAAAAATCAATAATAATAATAAAAAAAAAAGCCCTCCTTAGTCATTGTTGCAGTTGGAAGTAGGTTTTAATGTGATAGGTGAGAAATTCAAAATCTCAACCTATATCTCAGTCAATATTTAGCTAAGATACTGGCTGAAATTTTTTATTTTTTAATAATATTTTATAAGATATGGTTCTTAGAAAACATGATTTGATTCAAGATCTCGAGGCTTTAATGTTCTGTGGATTGTATTATATTTGTATTCGGTAATTTAATCAAGAAACCTCTATGGTCATTCGAACTTGACACCCAAGATTCAATCCAAAATCAAGAAATATGCTAACAATAACATATTTGAGCCTCCAAATATCTAATTATGTAGTTTAAATCAATGAGTTTTGTTGCTTGAGCGAATTTGGGATTAAGTAGGTGGTCAATCGGTCAATGGAGGTGGAGATATTAAATGTATTTAGAGACAGTGAATGCAAGTGAAATAAGAGTTTACCTAAAATAACAAGTATATTTTAGTGGTTATATTTTTTTTATCAAATAATTTTAGGTTTGCATAAAATTAGATTCATTGGAAATCAATCCAAATTTGTACCATTATGACATAATTAGATAATGTTATGACTAGTTTTATGAAATGGTATAATAAAGTGACAATGACTCAAGGAGTATAAGGGTGTTGACACTGTAATATTACCAAACACTAAATAAGGGAGTTTGGACACACAATAGAGTACCTTTTAGTTTACTTAGTGTAAGGAATTTATCTTTTTTCTAGTTTTTTATTTTTAGTTTAATTTAACAGTGGCTGTGAACAAGAGTCGGTCATCTGCATGTACTGAAACCATTGAACCCCGATTGGAATCCCCAACAAAATCCAAAAGAGGTTTTGGAAAATGAAATTCACATCAAAAATTATCTTTTGATTTTATAGATTCGATACACTTATCTTATATATTTATTTATTATTTTTAGATATTTATATTTATTTTATTATTTTTTAAATATTTATATTTTCCGCGAGATTTTCCCATTCAATTTCCGATAAAAAACTGAGAATTTAAAAATATCCCGTTATTAATCGTTACCGTTAATATCCCGAGAACGGTATTTTAATAATTTAAACAATGATAGATATAATACACATGGAGAGAGATGTGTAAGAAAGAATGCGATTTTCAGTTCTTTTGGGCCCGCATGATAAGAAAGCTAAAAATTCATTTGAATATTGTGGCTTATATGGTTATTGTGTCATCCATGAACATATTTATTGTATACCACATGCAATAATCCAAAATATCAAATGTATAAAGATAAGTACATACATTGAGAGAATGCAAGTAGCTATACAATCAGTTACTAAATGTAGGCAGCATAAACCACCTCCACAAGAGAATCATGATCGTACCAAGGTCGTGGCTTGCGTCTGGACAAAGACCATAGGAGACTGGTATAGGAATTGAATTGTGTGAAGAGGAGGAAGGCAATCACCAAGCACCCAATTGCATAGAAGGGTGCGGCCGCATATATTAACGTTCTCTTTAAAAAGAAGAAATGACCTCCACAAAAGGAAACTAACATAGCCCCAATCGATGCCAAGAGAGAGAATAGGGCCACAACTAGTTTTGTTGGCAGGGACTTGTTGGCATCATCAACACCAAGGTAAGGAGAGATGAGGATGGTAAGGAACAAGATGAGGGATATAAGTGAAAAGCATAGTGCTATGAACGCAGAAATCACAAAAGTGCCAAAGGCCAGATGTCCTTCGAAGTTGGGAATACCTTTCTCATTGTTTCCACCTGGGATGGTGGTGGCTGATGAATAGGCGACAGTGGCAACAAGACCAGCCACCACTGAACAAGATTGTGAGATTGCGTTCAGCCATTCTTTGAGGTCATTTTTCTGGTGTAGATCTTTGTGCTCTTCCATGAACACCTCTGAAGGCGTTTTCCCTCCTTTATTTTTTTGAATTGAAAATTCGTCCGGCATCGTGTCTCTGACATACTGGTTTGTAATACTGTTAGTGCGTCACATATGGAATTTAATATTGTATATAATAGTAGTTCCAAAGAAATAAGAAAAGAAAAATCTTATTTTTCATGTGATCATAAAAGGCTTATGTGATCTCTAATAAAAAATGTGCCAAATCGGATTGCTTTTGTAATGACTAAACAGACAAAAACTCTCCTTGACAGTGTTTCTCCATTAGCATGAAAACAATCCAAAGTTGCTCCCCAAACATCATCATTTATTAGATAACCTCAAGTCCAAGGGAAATTCATTATCTTGCACCAAATTAACTTCTCCCTACATAGGCTTAATATATCTATCATATGCATGCTACTTTGAATCTTTTCTAATGATATCCACCCATTTTCTACTACTTCATATACAAAATGATAACTGGTCTAAATAAGACATTTAAGAAAAAAAAATGAAACTGTCACTACCCTATAAAGTAGGCACAACAGTCGATATTAAAATCTTAAAAGTCCCCATCAATTGAAGAGAATATTTAAGAAAGAAAAAAAAAGAAAAAGAAAGAAAATCGATGGACAAGGAAATTGTATAAATGCCATCTTAATGGTGACGATGATACACTGAAAAAGGTGTTGTAGGTGCAAAAGAAAATCAATGTGGACATATCTATTCGAGAAGATAGTCCTTTTAATTCTATTATCTTAAATTATGAATTAAGAAATTCAAAATCTCAACCTATATCTCAGTCAATTTACCTAAGATACTGGCTGAAATTTTGATTTTTAATAATATTTTGTAAAATATGGTCCTTTTATGGAATCAATCTATAACACTTTCTGGTATGAACTGGTGGATATGAAATGTTTCAGCTGATATTTCAGATAGGTAAGTGATTGAGCTGACCAAAACAAATAAGAAACAATGGTAAGAAGTCTATAGATAGGATTTTGGGGAAGTCAATTTGTTTTTTCTGCCTTATATTGACAGTGAAGTCTTCTTTCCCTCCTTTTTTTTATTTTTTATTTAAGAGTTCATGCTTGTGTTATGCCCAATAAACATAGACCTACTACATGTGCAACCATGCTATGTTAGTGGTTTGAATTGCCCTTTTGACTACACCTGAGCATTCTTTTATAACGCAAGTTATTTATGCAGTAACCTTACAAAGTTACACTAGCACAACTTACAAGTTTACGTGAGATAAATATGCCTTCACATGATTATGCTAGCACAACACAAATTATCAGGTGAAGAGAGAGAGAGAACGCACATTATACCATTTGATCTCCCAAAGTAGCTACATCGTTGTAGGCATGCCCCAAGGCTGTTGAGAACTTCTAGTAGCAGCGAGATGCAAGACATTGTTCCTTTCATTGTCCCTCCTCCAGTTATTTATAGCAATCCCTTTCTTCTCTAAGTTAGTAAGAAGCTCATATACATCAGCTTGTCTATTTGTTATTGCCACAAGCACTGTATTTTTTGAGCCTGTCGATGTTGCACATGTGGCAGCTCCAGAGTTTTTCCTCAAGATTCCCTCTACCATCTCAGTTACTCCTTTTTCTGCTGCAATTAGAATAGTTGCATTACCGATACGTGGATCTTCACATGAAGCTTCATAGTTAAGGAGGAGTTTTTCCATTATTTTATAAGCTAACATATGCCTTCGCTTGATATTCTCGATCTTCCTAACAAGCTTACCTAATTTCATAAATAACACATATCAGGTATACCCACATATATACATCTACACAAAAACTAATAGATGAAAAAGTTCTTATTTCACAATAATATTTATTGCGGACGTGATCAGTTAATAAGCTAAATGTATGGAATATAGCCACACATTCTTGAAATTTCTCAAAACGTTGTCCTTTCCATCCATTTCTTTAATCATTTTTACCGTTACATTACACAATAGATTTTGGGAAACATTTAACCATTCGGTTGGTTTCGTGAGGGAGTTTTTACCATAAATTTTGAAATAATGACATCCAAAAAGAAAAAGAAAAAAAATATAGAATTACAATCTCATTTGTGGGCAATGTATTTTGTTGTGCAGTTTTTTGTGAAGCACACCTACACAAAAGAAAAAGGCTGGTTGGAAATGTCTATTGTTTTAATATGGGGCTTACTATGACTTATGTGATTCAATCAAACCTTAAAAATCTGGATTGAATAATCCAAACAAG
Organism: Chimonanthus salicifolius; assembly: GCA_013350335.1. Lineage (NCBI taxonomy): Eukaryota > Viridiplantae > Streptophyta > Magnoliopsida > Laurales > Calycanthaceae > Chimonanthus > Chimonanthus salicifolius. Next base: position 61,240,637 of record CM023538.1, on the reverse strand, counting down.
ATGATCTTTGATGGGCTTCTTATGGAAAAATATTCTTGACATAATCAATGGGCCCCAATCCCTGGCCCGAACCCCAGACATCCATCCACCACCCATGAACTAAGTTGAACTCATTTTAAGTTGTCCTCACATTTCAATTTAACTTTTTTAAGAATTTCTTTTACTGATGAAGAATCCCGACATCCTCATCTATCTTCATGTATGAGGGCATTGGGTAAAATTTCAAATACACGTAGTCTCCTAAAAGTCTTGAATATCGGATGACTACGTGACTCAAACCTATGACCTTTGGTTTCTGAACTAAAGGTCAACAAGTTGAGCTATCCTTTACAAGGTTGAGTAATTAACTTCTTTAAGAATTGAAGAAAGAAATAAATTTTATGGCCTCCAAAATATGGATTGAGTAATCAATTCAATGTCAATGCTCAATATTTAATCATTGACTTTTCCAAAAACCCATGTTTGTGGTCCCCTCAAAACCATAAAAGTTTGTGTTGTATTAACCGAAGCTATAAGATCTTAACAATTAAGACTTTAGTATCATAATTTGATCCAATCAATGTGAATTATATTATAACTTATTTTCAAATATAAATCTTTCAAACAGACCAATCTTCATTGATAAAAGTGAGTTCTACGAAAATTACTAAAGATATTATCCTATACATCATGCAAGTGAACATTTTATATAAAAACTTAATTTCTCCTTAGAATGAAAAAGATGAAAGATTTGGTTCTGAACCTGGTAGAATATGCTTAATTAAGAAGCTAACGATAATCATCAATAGAGACATGCATATCTTGATGAAACTCTTTATTGGCGCCATGCACGTCTTGATGAAACTCTTGATCAGAGCCACAATAGGCCTTTCTTCATCCGACTCCGAAACTGTCAGGATATCTTCTGAATCCACTGAGATTTCCTCATTAGTATGTGTAACAAAAAAACTCAATTCCGATCACTTTTTATAAAACAATGGTTATAACAACGGAAAGAAAGTTAGAAGTGTTACCACTCACCTACAGGTTTGTTGGATGTATCTTTGGAATTATCTTTATTTCCTAAAGCGGTAGAGTTTAGAAAATAAAATAAAAACAGGAAAAATCATTTTATGAAACCATGCTCATTTTTAAATTTAAGGAAATAACAATTTAAAACCCGCATCCATTGTCGTACCTCCAATGATGTGTTCATGATCTGGCTTCTCTAAATCTGATACATAGCACATTTCAGCAAAATAATAATAGTAGTTATAATAATAAATTGAAAAATGGCTGAATGTGTCTAAGTAAATTAGCAGCAATAGGATTAAAATAAAAAAAGAGAAAAAGAAGCAACACGACGTTAGCACTAACCTTTCGCAGATTCAGATTCATCTTTTGGATTCTGTGTGTCTCCTAAGCAACAACTTCGACTTGATAAGACTTTGTGCATCATTTGTGATCCTAGAGATATAAATAGTTATTAAAAATTCTACACTATGCAAGTGATTATTGTAATTATAAACTATTCTATTATATATTTAGAATTTGGCATTTAAAAATTTTACTTTTTCTATACATTTAATTTATATTCTCTATCATTTTAACTTTTTTAGAACTTTATTCTTACTTTTCCTTTTTCCAGAGCAAGCCAAAATATTTATATTAAATATTTATAGGTCCAATTCTTGGGACAGTAGTTACAGTCCATAGCAACCGATATACATATCAATGATAAAAGAGTCCCCAACAGTACTCAACCCTACCATCACATGCCTAGGCCACTTGGCCAACAAAATATATCCCATTGAAAGGCATCCCTAACCCCAAAAGATGAGACCACCTCCCATGCTTGCACCTAAGATGAACAGTTACTGCTGTTTGAATTTCATTATATAAGAGTAGGCCCCACGTGACTTGTTGCAACCTTGCGAACAATGCAATGGAGTTTATTGGCTTTGAATAGCTTAAATATTAGAAGGAAGGCGAAACTCAAAATTTTTAGTACAGAAGCATTAAGGTTGTTTGTCATTAGGATAATACTTCATTCATTTTCAATGAAAATGAAGATTTTGATATAAACTACCAAAATATTGAGACTTTGCATCTTGTGAGAAGACTGAATTTTATGACATTTGTTGGATAATGTGAATATAACTAATATAATTTGTTTATGAATTTTTTTTTCAAGAAATAGACAAATGACCTTTTAAATCTATAGTAGTGTCTACCATTACCATTATTATTATTTTTAAAAAAATGGTACACTTCTTTAGATAAGTTAGATAACAAAAAAAAGTTAGACAACCTAAAAAAAAGGTAATTGATAAGACTTGGCAGAGACGTGTAGTCCTACAATTAATATCAACATTTTCCTTTAACAATTGGTTATCAATAGTTTCAATAGATAAGAACATTAAAATTGAAATCTCCACACACTCACCAGACATTATGAGCCTTTTGAAGGTGTTGAAACATTCACTTACTGTTTCTCTACAATAATCTACTTCACTTTTCTTTTTATCTTCAACATCTACTACCCATATACCTGTATCAAAGACAAAATACTATTACCACAAATTAAGGATGGTTTTCTCATATTACTACCATTAGGGTGCAGTGCATTTTTTTCAAATATTTTTTAATACGACTTGAAATTTTCTTTTTTCAGGCCAAAGTCTGCCGAAAATGGGCCTGCAAAGCAGGTTGTTCAGGAATTCATGCTGCGTAAATGGGCCTGAGGTTTAGTGAAAACGGGCCTTGAAAATGGGCCTGCATATTAGACGCCTGTGCTAGTGTAACAAACTCAGTTAGGCCAAGGAAATGGCTGAGTGAACCCAGTTTGGGAGCCAAGTTTCTCATCAGAAAACTCGCTGATTTGAGACTGATTTTGACATCAACTCAGCAACCACCCAGTTTTGTCTTAGCGGTTGACTGAACCCCATATCCTGTGGCTGAATTTCTTTGGTTTCTCTTTGAAGGTAGACAACATCACACACACACAAAACAATTCTCCCCTAAGAAGAATTTTGATGAAACTTTCATTTGAACCAAATGGATGCTATTCGGCTAATACTTTAGGATCCAATTTATAATCTCTCTGTTTACAAGGGCCCAAACATCACAAGCAACATCTGAAGCTGAGTTCTACACATTTTTCAACTTACAAGCATCGAATAACTGACACATATGCAGTCCATTTTTAAAAAACTAGATAATGTCATAAGTAGCTAAGGGATAAAAGATACTCACATGAGTAGATTATTTGCTCCACCATTGTAAGTGGAGTTCCACTTCTGAATGCACAAGATATAGTCGCCAGAATTTTTAGAGGAGTCAGGCCATCCTTATTCTGACTTGAGCAGAAAGAAGGGTACTTTTGAAGTATGTGGTAAGCCAATTCTGCCAAACAAATAAATGAAACTATATATGTTTGTTTCTATGTTAATTTAAATTTTTCTTATTTCTAGATGACATGACATTAAATGATGAGACAATAAGCCAACAAAATATGTTAGAAATATTGAGGAAAATGGTTAAAAGTTTAAGATGACAAAGAGAATATGGTTCAAGTTTAGTGAGTATTAGAGTAAAGGTGATGAACTATTTAAAACTGAATGTAATTTTTGAAGTGTCATGTTTTGATATGGATACCATGGATTTCTTGTCATATGGGTTGTGACTTTTCTGGAAGTCATTTCTTACGAGTTATTCTTTTGTATTTTTTTTCAAAATTTAATGATAAAAAAAGTTAAAAACCATTAGAAATACCAACTCCTTGTATCTAAAGTTATGATGATTATGAACGAAAGTCTATATGATTGACTGGATGTAACGACTCGACTTGTAGATTTATTTTATCAAGGCTTCAAATTAAATTTATAATTTATTAGTTTGATTTTGAAATTTGTAAATAATTTAGAAATTAGTGCAATTAAAATAAAATGAAAATGAAAATACATCGAGTTAATTAGATTTGAAATTTTAGGAGTTCTTGAAATTATATCAAGAATTAAATCGACAATAAATTTAATAATTAAATTAACTCAAAACACTTCCCCTTAAATAAATAAATAAAACAAACCCGATTCTCACTCATATTCCCAGTCAGACTCGTGAGAATAAATAAAATCAGAATTTTATTTTAACTCAAATATCATTATTTTTAAGAAATATATTATTATTAAGATTAAGAAATATATAAAACCAACAAGTAAAGTAAAATATAAAAAAATTATTTAAAAAAACAATTAAAACTTGTCTTCAACCAAATTTTTAAAAATGTGCCTTTAAATAAACGAACTGTCATTCGAAATGCTAAGTCAACCCATTGATCATGAATTCTAAACTTTTAAAAACTTTTTGATAATGTCATGCTAAAATATATTGAGCCTTCAGTCTATGTAACTGTTTTTTGTTCTTTTGTATATTATTATTATCATCAAAATTTGTTGAAGTAAAGAATCTGGTTTTTTCATTTTTTTTCTTGATGGATACTCTGCTACCTGTTCTCTATTTAAATGGCGGTGAATGAAAAAATGATTAGTTTTATAAAATTTTATTTGAAAATATTTGTATTCTATAAAGTTTTCTTTTTAATGTAACATGTTTAATTCAATCCTATGAACTTAGGCACTGTTAGCTACCCTGCATCAATTTGTGTTTAAAGAAAGTTGAAGAGAGTGGCAAGTGAAGAGAGAGAGATCATACCGAATGTTTCACGTAGGAGTGCAGAATGAAGAATTGTATTGCCCTCGCAATCAGCTTCATTAACTAGTTCAGGACAAGCATCGACCATGCTTTTACATAAAGCGGCCATGTACCAGTTGCACGCAAGGTGAGGAGTAGTGTTACCCTCCTCGTCCTTTATCTTTAACATGTTTTTTTTATCTTTATCTTGTTCAAATATTTTCTCTGCATTCTCCTCATCTAAAGAGTGAACTGCCACGTGCAACGGTGTTGAATGGGGTGGGAGTGTGGTGTGATTCAAGCTATTGATCATAGCCTCATACCGATCAACGCTATCACTCCAGCTTCCACGATCATAACAACATCTTGTAAAAAGGGATAGAGCTGTCTTTCCATAGTCGTTGCATTCCTCAATTAGATCTGGAAAGTAAGAGAGAATCAGTTTGAATATATCTATATTCAGGGTACCTTCGACTTCAGCAGCTGCTGCATGGAGGATTGTGTTCCCTTGCTTGTCCTTTATCTTCACATCATCTCTATCAACATATCTCAGCATTTTTTCTACTACATCTTTTGCACTGGGTCGAGCTACTAACAAGTGGAGAGCAGTCTGATTTCCTGGATCGCAAATGGGCATCCTTGCTTTTCTTGCAAGAGGCACCTTCTCATAAGCTTCAACCACAATTTCCCAGCATTTCCCTTCCACGCTTTCGTATAAAAGATTCTGTAGCTTTTCGTAACAGCTCATATCCCTAATCCAGTTCGAGTGATTCTCATAAGCTTTCAGCCAAACACGCCATTCTTTTTCTATGGCTTCCTTCTCCGAGTCATCATAGGTAATTTCGTCCTCCAGCGAATTCGCAGAGTCATGAGAGGTAATTTCGTCCGACATCGAGCTAACCAACTGGAGACTAGAGGGAGCCGAGACCTCTTCTTCCTTCTCTTCGACTGAGTGATGTCTCTCTTGGGTCTCTGCTACCTTGATTTTTTTAATTTTTAAAGTACAAAGGCTTTTATATCTGATTTCCGGTTAGTGCTTCTTAAGACAAAACACTTCCACTGGGTTGATTTCAATCAATAATAGAATACGCATTTATCAAATATCCCAAATACAGAGGAAATGTTATTACTCTATTTAAGTTTATAGTCTGAATTTAATGTTATTCCTTTCACTGTATTAATATCATATGGCTAATCACTTACGTTTAATTCTTTATACATTTAAATCAATTCTATATTAAAATAATGATTAAATAATTACTTATAGAGACTATCGAACTATTCAAGATACCCTATTAAATTATATAAATTCTTAATTTAAAATTACAAAATATACAAATTCCTAAATCCGTTTGATTGGACTTTTCTAAGAAGCATGTAAAAGCCCAGGTTTATTTTGCCTGTTTAGTCGATTGATGGGTATCATATATGCTTACAATTGGATCGTTTTCTATTTTTAAGTTAAAATTAATTAAAACAATGATCATTTAGATTAAAAGTAATGAGATCTAAGTGGGTAAAATTTGAGTTAAAAAATCAATTTTAAATTAATGCACCAGGTATTTTTAATAATTACAAAGATAAAAACGTCTTATAACTTTGATCACTAAATTTTAATAATTACAAAGATAAAAATGTCTTATAACTTTCACTAAATTTTAATAATTTCAAAGATAAAAATGTCTTATAACTTTTATCACTAAAATTAAGTGAGTATAATGTTACTTTTAGAGTTTTAGATTCAAACTTAATCTACTTTTAACTCATCGCTTCTATTTTTAATATGAATAATTTAATTTTTAATAACTCTTAATAGGCCATTCATATGAATATGTAAAAGATGTAAAAGATATTGAGCTTCTCCTTTTATTCGGTTCTCAAAATCTAATGACTGAAAAGATGAATCAGTCTCTTTTCATTAAAATAAAAACATCGACACCGATATCTTTATCACTCCTCTAAATACGATACATAATCGATAGAGAAGTGACATGAGCAATAAGAAAAATGTTTAAAAATAGATTTTTTTTAAGAGAAATATGTTTAAAAAAAAAATATCGGACAATATCAAGATTGATATTTTGCTATATAGCTAAATATCAGCCAACATATTTGTGGGACTCTACACCAATTTTGATTTATTTTTATTTTTAATTTTTAAAATTTTAGATATATATCTTAAATATAAGTCAATATTATAACCTTATGCTTTCAACTACCCATTCAATAGAAGTCTAAAGCCTTGATGTATGGGTGAAAAAACTGAGAGATGAAAAGAGAGTCTGAGTTAAATCTGACCTCACCCTGGAGGCCTACACTATCTTTGTAATTATTTTACCTAGTGTGGTAAAGTAATAAAGTATTAAAAGACGTGCACGCGCCAATTAATAATTCGAGACACAACAGCCGAATTGATGTTAATTGACAGTGACCCAAGAGACAGTGATGATGATAATTGATAGCAAATCTATCACGTTTTCTTTTTCCAATCACTGCTTTTTAACTTTTTTGACATGAAAATTGACTGGTGAAAGATTTTTTAAAAAATAAAAAAATAAATAAAATAAATATTTCCCAAATTTCCTTTTTAATTTAGACTTGAAAACTTAGCATAAAACTTTCGGCTTGGAACTAAAAATCAATTAGTTCAAATCTGACACTACCCTTTTTGAGGTGGAAGATTGCGAATTAAACTACAAAAATATATACTATTTCACAAATTTTTTATACATCCAAAATAAAAGGTGATACACCGACTACTTTCATGGAGATGTAAATGGATCCTATTTGGATTATCCACGAAGATGAATTATATAAAAATCTTAAATTTTAGATTTAGATTCCAGAGTTAGATCTTTTTAAAAAATAAAAAACTTTGGTATTATAATAATTAAATATAAATCAAATTAATTAAAGAGTTCAAAATTATTATTAAAAAAGTAAAGGTCCAACAAAATATACAATTAATGAAACTTTAAAAAAGCATAATAGTGACTTCCAAAAAACTAATTTTAATGCGCGTATGAAAAAATACATAATAAAGTACAAAAATCATAATTCAGATAAAAAAAATCATAATTAAGATAATAAAATGTGACTGCATCTCACTTGTGATGATATCTCTATAATATGAATACTAGTATTTTTTCTTCATATAACATAACAAGTAATCTATTTATTTAATAAAGTAAATAGTTAGGGGGAGCCATAGAAACACGGGTTTTTTTTCTACACACTCATTTTCAAAATTTTGGGTAAAATAACCCTATTGCCGCTAGATCTTCTTATTGACCTTAGATTCGGTGATCGGAAAAGTTTTGACGAGCGGGACCTCCTATACTCCTTCCGTTTTTTATGGTCTATCCATCTATAATATTAGATCTCTGATCGGACTTTCATGGGACCTTCTTGCTGCCAGTTTCTTCTGCTGCTGTTTTAGATTACTGAAACCCAATTTTATGGATTTTTTTCTTAGATCGAAGTGGATTCTATAATTCTGCTCCAAGAATCGACATCACCATGGTTGCCTCTGGCTCACCTATCTACAGTTAAAGAAGACTTTGGATTTCGGTCAACGGTGGGGTTCACTGATTTTTTCCCCTCTCTTCTCTTCTCCCACATCCGAACGAAAAATTCGTTCAGCAGTACATTCGACGGATGTGGAAAAATTAAGTAGTAGAGAAAAAAAAACCAGGTGTCTGCGTAACTTGCCATGGTTAGTTATTAGATTCACACATTTACATCAAAATATGAATAAATGACTAATAGAATTCATGTGGCTTTTTGTCTCCTTTCTTGGAGTATGTATGGTAGATTTATATTTCTTATTGTTTTATGTTCTTTTGCAAAATGATTATATGATATATTTAAGAGTAAATTTCATATTATTTTGTATATTGTACTTTTGTTGTGTTTTATATTAATATTGTTTGTGTTACATATTTGATTTTATAGGAGTGGGGGAAACCATCATCTGTCATAATTTTTTTATGAGATTTAAACATATTTATTTTATATTTTTGTGTTTTTTAAAGGAGCGCAATGCCTAAATAGGTAATGGATTTTGGCAAATTCAAACAAATTATTTTTAAAAGAGTACACATTTGGGGTCAGGATGTTAGGGACCCAAACCCAAATGAGACTTATCAGACCAAGCCAATTGATAAATAATCAATATCTTGATGTTGGCAATCCAAATCCAATTTAAATAACAACCACCAAGTTTAATATCTTGAGGTTGCTTCACAAATTTTTTAATACCTTTGAGAAGAATGTATGACTTTTGGTCTTATTATCATAAGTTGTGTGCAACTAAATTGATTTGACAATAATAAGAATTTTGATGTAGGATATATGATGTAATGAATAATAAAATTCCAATGTTAATTTAGGTTATAATAAAATAATAAATAATTCAAAAAAGGTAATTAATTAAAAAAAATCAGAAGTGGCTCATTCTTTTCATTTTGTTTTTGGACAGTCGGTATCATTCGTGGACAGTTTACAATGTGTTCTCCACGTATAAATTAAAAAAAAAAAAAAAACCTAGATCCAAGCTTTAAGTGTCGATGTTCATTTTTTATGAAGAAAATATATATTCAAATTTTTAGATGTCAAACAAATCCAAACAATAAAAATGGACTGACATACAATAATTTTGACTTGATGCTTAACAAATCAAAGATAAAGTATGGAAATTATGTCTGTATTGGATAATTTCTCTCTTTAAATTAGAATTCACGATATAGTAGGATTCATGACACAATGCAAAAGTGTCTAAATCCTTTAGCAATTAAATTTTAATTGATATAAATTTATATACATTTCATCTGAATTTTATTCTTAAACACTTGCCACTTCGTATTTCAAGTTTCGAACATTTTTTTTTCAGATTTTTCAATTAAAGAACTCTTTAACAAAGGTGCGGGCTTTTATTATTAAAACTTCAAAATAAAATAAAATAAATTAATGGCATGTAAAAAATAAAATTATCATAAGTGTGATACACGTTGAAGGCTAGGGAGTAGGGATGTCTAATATCAATTAAATATGTAGAGCCCTTTATCATTGTCCTTGAATAAAATATGTTGACACCTTCGTCACTGTCGCTGCGGGATCACGCAAAAGTGGTCTTGGCTTTTTCGACCATTTTATCGAGCCTACTTGTCAATATATAATACTCTATTTTAAAACTTTCATTTTTTCTAAGATTAGAACTCTAAGTCTAAATAATTCAATTTGTTTCAAGAAATTTATTCAGATTTTTTTTTATAGATATTAGTTATTTTTAGAAAGTTTCTTATGAAAAATTCTAATATAAATAAATGGTAGCGATTCTCATGTGGCATTTTCGTGTAATCAGACTCAAAAAATAGTGAATTTTTCATGTTACCATTTATCTCTTTTGTACGGAAATTTTAAAAATAAATTACCGACGAGTCAATCACTCTGAAACGGCTAGCCGTATTCGTTCATAACTGTAGATTTTTAACTCGAATTTTCAAACGAGTTTATTTCGGACAGTAAGAAATGAATGGTAACTAAAGGATAAATAGTAAAAATGAAGGGGAAATAATGGCTGGTAAAAGAAGAGGATGACGAGTGCAGTCAATTTGCTAAGTCTGGTTTTGCATTAATGGTAATTGACAGCGATATATCAGTAGCCCACTTGCTTTTTTTCTGTCAAATCACATTTTTTTTTCTTCGTACGGAAGATTATAATGGATTCTATTTGGATTATCTGCGAATCTGAATTATATAAAAGTCTTAGATTTAAAATTTACATTTTGTTAATTTTAGATTTAGATTTCAGAGTTAGACTTAGATATTTTTTATAAAATAAAAAAACTTTAGTATTATTATGATAAAAGATAAATCAGATTAATTACAGAGTTAAAATTTATTATATATAAAAATAAAGATCCAACAACATATATAATTAATTAGACTTTAAACAAGCTTAATAGTGACTTCCAAAAAAGTAATTTTAATACTTGTATGAAAAAATACATTATAAAGTACAAAAAAATTGCAATTAGATTGAAAAAAACTCATAATTAAAATAATAAAATTTACCTATATGTCACTTGTAATGCTATCTCTTAATTTGAAGTTTAATGGATGATATAATATGAATACCTATATACTCTATTTATTTATATAAAGTACGTAGTTAGTTATTAGATTCAGACATGATTAGTTCAAAATATGAATAAATGACTATATAATTTATATGGCTTTTTGTCTCCTTTCTTGTTTTATATTATTTTGCAAAATGATTATATGATATATTTAGAGTAAATTACATATTATTTTGTATATTGTATTTTTGTTGTGTCTTACATTAATATTGCTTGTGTTACATATTTGATTTGTAGGAGTGGGGGAAACCATCATCTATCATAATTCTTTTCTGAGATTTAAGCACATTTATTTTATAATTTTGTTTTTTTTTTTTTCAAAGGAACAAAAGGCCTAAATAGATAATGAATTTGGCAAATTCAAACGAATTATTTTTAAAAGAGTATATATTAGGGAATGAGGTCAGGGAATTAGAGGTTAGTGACCCAAACCCAAACAAACCCAAATGAGAGTTGATCGGACCAAGCCAATTGATAAATAACCAATTCTAAATTTTTTTAACACTTTTGACAAAGAATGTATGACTTTTGGACCTTATAATTATAATTTGTGTACAATTAAATTGATTTGACATTAATAAGAATTTTGATATAGGATATATGATGTAATGAATGATAAAATTCTCAATGTTAATTTAGATTATTATAAAAAAAATAGATAGTTCAAAAAGGTTATCAATTTAATAAATTTTAAATAAAAATCAAATAAATAGGCCTAGATCCAAGCTTTAAGTGTCCATAAAAAAATGCTATTAAAAAAATTTAGAATCAAGCTTTTGAAAGTCTAAAAAATCCAAGCAATAAAAATGGATTAGCTTAGAATAATCTTTACTTATCTTTGACTTGTGCTTAATAAATCAAAGATCGAACATGAAAATGGTGTCTGCATCGGAGAATTTCTCTCCGTTTAATTTACAATCAACTTGTAATGGTTTAACATAGCTTAGGCGATCCTAATTTGTAAGTGTCTAAGTTCATTGAATTTAATCTTTTAGCAATTCAATTTTAATTGGTATAAATTTATATATATATGATCTGAATTTATTCTTAAACACATGTCACTTTCTATTTTAAGTTTTTTTCGTTCAACAAATAATTTTTTTTCAAATTTTTCATTTAAAAAATTAATTAACAAGTGTGTGGACTTTTATTATTACAATAGAATCATATAACAGTTCACCGTTGAATTTGTCTTAATTTAATTAAGCCTAAGTTTCTAATTTGATTTTTAACTTTTAACTAAATCTTAAATAAGATTCTCCCTCCCAATTATAATTGGGAAATTGAATTTGATTCATTATTTCAAATTAGGCTTTCTAAGATTTAAAATGCACTGATTTCAATATTACATTTAAATTTACTTAAAGTTATCAGTGGAAAGGCATAGCTTATAGTAAAATCGCACAAATTACGTCAGTAAAATCTTAAAGAAATTAAGTTTGAAAAAATATATTCTCTAATTAAAATTTAATGGCAATCTAAGTCAGAAAAAGACAAACTTTCATGAGATATAAGACAAAAGAGAAAGAGAGACAACACGATTTTACCCTGCAATTAGTGAAAAATGAACGATAAAAAAGAGATAAATGGTAAAAATGAAGGGAAAACTATTCAGATTTCTCTAATGTAATTTTATCGAGTCACAAACTTCTTTGACTCATTTAGTTTTAATAATATTGCTATTTTCTGTATATTTTAATTTTATGAAACTTAAATTGTCATTATATTGATTATGAAAAAAATTATTCAAATGTTTTTCTAATTAATTTATACAAATAAAATAGAATGTTCTTAGTATATATTACTTTATATTTTATTGGTATAAATCAAGTAGTTATATATTTTAAATAAAATGATTAAACTTAGATTTTTAATGTTAAAAATAATAGTTTTCTCTTTAACTTCAATTTGATATTTATAATTAAATCTGACGTTTATTATTTCTATTAGCTTACTGCATATCTTGGATCCATTGGTCTCCAACATTTAAACGTGCCAGTTACACCCATGAGAGTAGTTGGTTCAACTGTTCAAGTCCTTTGCTATGATAGTACGTATTAATTGACATTTGACTTTGGACAACTAAAGTAAACAGACTTGATTTAGACCTCTAAAATATATTAAAAACTTAAGAGAAAGACTAATAGTGTGTGATGTTTAAACACTTTCAGACCTTAATATATATATATATATATATATATATATATATATATATATATATATATATATATATATATATACTAGTTTCTCTTTAACTTCAATTTGATATTTATAATTAAATTTGAAATTTATCACTGCATAGCTTGGACCCATAGGTCTCCAACATTTAAATGTGGTAGGTGACTTACACCCATGAGAGTAGTTGGTTTAAATCCTTTCGCTATGAATTCAATAGTAGTTACTCTTTAACTTCAATTTGATATTTATAATTAAATTTGAAATTTATTACTGCATAGCTTGGACCCATAGGTCTCCAACATTTAAATGTGGTAGTTGCACCCATAAGAGTAGCTGGTTTAAATCCTTTCGCTATGAATTCAATAGCACGTACTCTTTAACTTCAATTTGATATTTATAATTAAATTTGAAATTTATTACTGCATAACTTGGACCCATAGGTCTCCAACATTTAAATGTGGTAGTTGCACCCATGAGAGTAGTTGGTTTAAATCCTTTCGCTATGAATTCAATACGACGTACTCTTTAACTTCAATTTGAAATTTATAATTAAATTTGAAATTTATTACTGCATAGCTTGGACCCATAGGTCTCCAACATTTAAATGTGGTAGTTGCACCTATGAGAGTAGTTGGTTTAAATACTTTCTCTGTGAATTCAATAGTACTCTTTAACTTCAATTTGAATTTTATAATTAAATTTGAAATTTATTACTCCATAGTTTGGACCTATAGGTCTTCAACATTTAAATGTGGTAGTTGCACTCATAAGAGTAGTTGGTTTAAATCCTTTCGTTATAACTTCAATTTGAAATTTATAATTAAAGTTGAAATTTATTACTGCATAGCTTGAATCCGTAGGTCTTCAACATTTAAATGTGGTAGTTGCACCTATAAAAGTAGTTGGTTTAAATCCTTTCGTTATGAATTCAATAGTACGTATTAATTAACACATAAGCTTTTGACAACTAAAGTAGACAGACTTGACTTGAGAGTAGTTGGTTTAAGTACTTTGCTGTGAATTTAGTTTAGAGGTACGTATTAATTGAGACTGAAGCTTTTGACAACTAAAGTAAACAGTCAATAGACTTCACTTCACTAGGCGGGTGCGATGTCTGGACGGGTCTGGACACTTTCAAATCTGAAAAGACTCTCCATACAGAGTTTTTATCAACAAACACTCGATTTCAAATTTTCAAATAAAATAATTATTTTACTTTTTTATATTTTATCATTAAAATGATTCTTAATTCATTTTTCGATTCCTTCTAATGATTCGATGCTCCTTAGAACTATTCCTTGCTGATGCTTGAGTGAAATCCCTTTTAAAATTTTAAACATTAAAATCTTTTCTAAAATTTTAATATTATTTTTAAGGTAATGTGTATTTTTTAAATTTTTCAAATTAAATATTCAGACTAATTATGATAGTCTGATAAAAATACTTTAAGACTTTAAGGTTTTCTGATATTCCCAAATGCTTAAAACACAGTATTTTACAAATAAAGATACTCTTCGACTGTGCTGAAAATATATTTGTGAGTGTCAAAAGACGTTAGTCTTAAAGTATTTTTATCATGTTATCGTAATTAGTTCAGATATTTAATTTGAGAAATTTTGAAAATACACTTTAAAAAATAACTTTTTAAATAATAAAATCTCCTTTAAAACTTTAAAGTTATTTTTTAATCACGGTGTATTTTCAAAATTTCTCAAATTAAATATCCGGACTAATTACGATAACCTGATAAAAATACTTTAAGACGTTAAGGTTGTTTGACACTCCCAAATGTATTTTCGGCATAACCGAGGGATACCTTTATTTGTAAAATACTGTGTTTTAAGCATTTAGGAGTGTCAAAAAGACCTTGAATTCTTAAAGTATTTTTATCAGGCTATCATAATTAGTGCTGATATTTAATTTGAGAAATTTTGGAAATACATAATGTTTAAAAACTAACTTTAAAGTTTTAAAGGAGATTTTATTATTTAAAAAGTTATTTTTGAAGCACTGTATATTTTCAAAATTTCTCAAATTAAATATCTGGACTAATTACGATAACTTGATAAAAATACTTTAAAACTTTAAGGTCTTTTGACACTTCCAAATGTATTTTCGGTAGAGCCAAGGGATACACTTATTTATAAAATACTGTATTTTAAGCATTTAGGAGTGTACCTTGAAGTCTTATAGTATTTTTATCAAGCTACCGTAATTAGTCCGGATATTCAATTTGAGAAATTTTAGAAATACACAGTGCATAAAAAATAACTTTAAAATTTTAAAAAAGATTTTACTGTTAAAAATTTTAAAAAGGATTTTACTGTAGCATAAGGACGAATCTGAATCATTATGATCCTTCCCGAATGATTTTAATGAGTCGAATCATCTAAAAGAATCGAAAAATAAATTGAAAAATCAAAATACTGGAGGACAAAATGATAAATTTACCTAAAAATTTGAAATCAGAGTCTTGTGACAAATTTTCCAAGTGTAAGAATGAGGAGCCAAAAAATATATATTAAAAGATTACGACCGCCTCTAGTAACATCCAACTCCCTTATTATCTTCAAAGGGTGTAATTATACGCTGACCACAAGAGTGCTCTTTGACTATTCTAGTGGCACACTTGTCAATATATAATATTCCATCTTAAAATTTTCATTTTTACTATTTTTAATAAAATTAGAAGTCTAAGTTATTCAATTTGATTTAAGAAATTAACTTAGTGATTTTTTCATAGTTATTAGTTATTTTTAGAAAATTTCTTTAAAAAAATTATGATATAAAAAAATGACTATAATTCTTTTTCTATTCAACACAATCTTGTAAATTCTAATTTATGACTTGTTGAAAGAGTTGAGTTTCTTGAAAAAGAAAATTTATTAATTTATTTTAAATCTTCATTTTTAACATCAACATGAAATCATTAAATAACTATTTCATCTACAATTTTAAGTATGACATTTAATACATAAATTAATATAAAAAGTTCATTAACATATGCATAAATTGAAAATAAAACTTTTCATCATTACATAAATAGTATAATATAGGCACTAAACTTATCTTTTTTGTTCACTTACCATCATCTATATAATAAAAAAATACACTAATATTTTTTATTAACAAAAATTCAAGTATGATAGACATTTTCTATTATCAAAGTTTTTCCCAAAAAAATTCAAGAAGGTCAGTTTTCTTAAGAGGAACTTTTAATATCATGGCATGTAAAAAATTAAAATTACCACAAGTGTGACACACGTTGAAGGCTAGGGGGCCTGTCTACGGTTGAAGAGTTGAAGACACTGTCTTTGCATGATAGGGATTTGTGGGATGAAATTTGTGGACACGTTTATCACTGTCCTTGCATGATTGATGACAATAAGGCCCAAATGCAAAAGTCGTATTATTCTGTTGGACCATTTTAGCGGGCTCACTTGTCAATATATAATACCCTATTTTAAAATTTTCATTTTTAGTAAGATTAAAACTCTAAATATTTCAATTTGATTCAAAAAATTTATTTATAATTTTTTTTATAGATATTAGTTATTTTTAGAAAGTTTCTTATGAAAAATTATAATATAAATAAAATGGTAGCGATCCTCACGCGGCACTTTTGTGTAATTTGACACGAGAATTAGTGGATTTCTCACTTTATCCTTCACCTCTTTCGTACAAAAAACTTAAAAATGAATTATCCGGTGAGCCGATCACTCCAAAACGGTGAGCCAAGGTCATTCATCAACTGTGGATTTTTCGGTCGGGTTTTTCAAACGAGGCCGTTTGTCGACCGATTTCTACAAACAAATTATCAAAATTCATATACTCTAAACTCGAGGACTGGCTAAAAAATCGTACCCAAAGAATTTAAGAAAAATGGCCTTCCCTCTTAATTCTTTGGGTACAATTTTTTAAGTCCAAAACTATATCATTTTCACTTAAAATCACTCCTAGAGTTTATAAAATTCAGAGTAGATGAATTTTGATATATTGTTTGTAGAAATCGGTAGAAAAACGGCCTCGTTTGAAAACCCGAACCAAACATAGGAAAAACCATAGCTGGTGAATGAACCAGAACGGCTCGCCATTTTGGAGTGTTACCGGGAGAGCCGATCACTCCAAAACGGCGAGCCAGGTTCATTCATCAATTGTGAGTTTTTTGCTCGGGTTTTCAAACGAGATCATGTCTTGACTGATTTCTACAAACAAGGTATCAAAATTCATCTACTCTGAATTTTATGAATTCTGAGACAGATTTTAAGTGAAAAGTGTATAGTTTTGATCTTAAAATCCATATTCAAAGAATTTAAGAAAAATCCCTCTTAATTATCTAGGTACTATTTTTGAAGTCCAAAACTGTACCATTTTCACTTAAAATTAGTCCCGGAGTTCATAAAATTAGAGTAGATGAATTTTGATACATTTTTTGTAGAAATTGGTCAAGAAACGGTCTCGTTTGAAAACCCGAGCGAAAAACCCACAGTTGATGAACAAACAAGAACGGCTCGTCGGTAAATGCATTTTTGAAAAAAAAAATTTTAAGTTAACCTTACGGTAGGGGTGAAGGGTAAAGTGGGAAATCCACTCATTCTCGTGTCTAATTACACAAAAACCCCATGTAAGGATCGCTACCCAAATAAAATACCATAATTCCTTTTTGAGAAGTGATTGGTGCACCAACACTTTTATATTAAGGTAATGATATACTCATTTTCCATTTTTCATGAAACCCTTGCCCTTCTTTACCTCCCTTTATCCCTATTTGCACCTATGGAGCAAAAAAAATTTAAAATATTTTTTAATTGATGAATATTATTTATTAATTATGTTTCATAAAATTTTATTTTTATTTTTTATATTATATGAATTTAATAAAAAAATATTAATAAATTACCCTCCGTACCTCCTCTTTGCACCTATAGAGCAAAAATATTTTTAATTGATAAATATTATTTAATAATTATGTTTAATAATTTTATTTTTATTTTTTTATTATATAAATTTAGTAAAAAATATTAATTATAATATACCCCCTTTACCCTTCTTAACCCTCTAAGCCCTCTTTACCCTTCTTTACCCCTCTTTACCCTCTTTTATCCCTCTTTTCACCTATTACCCTTATTTACCCCTCTAAACTCTCTAAACCCTCTTTACCCCCATTACCCTTCTTTGCTCCTCTTCACTATTTTTTACCCGTCTTTACTAATTTTTACCCCCCTTTGCACCTATTACCCATCTTCACCCCTCTTTACCCTTCTCTACCCATCTTTACCATTCTTTACCCTTCTTTACTCTCCTTTGCACCTATTACCCTTCTTTACCCCTATTTACCATTCTTTACCCCTCTTTACCCCCTTTACCCCTTTTTGCACCTATTTCCCCTCACCCCTCTTTACCCCCTTTGCACATAATACCCTTCTTTACCTTTCTTTACCCCTATTTACCATTCTTTATCCCTCTTTACCTCCTTTTGCACCTATTACCCTTCTTTACCCCTCTAACCCCTTTTTACCCTTCTTTGCACCTATTACCCTTATTTATCCCTCTTTGCTCATCCATGGGCAGTATACACTGTGTTTCCCACTGATAAATAAAAAGAAGGGCCTAGATCCAAGCTTTAAGTGTCGATACTCATTTTCGATTAAAAAATATATATTCAACTATTCAAGCTTTTAGAGGCCTAAAAAATTCAAACAATAAAAATGGACTGGCATACAAGAATTTTGACTCGATGCTTAATAAATCAAAGATAGAGTATGGAAATAGTGTCTGTATTGGATAATTTCTCTCTTTAATTTAGAATTCATGATATAGTAGGATTCATGACATAATACAAAAGTGTCAAAATCCTTTAGCAATTAAATTTTAATTGGTAGGTATATATATATATATATATATATATATATATATATATATATATTTCATCTGAATTTCAGTTAAGTGAAATACTCATTTTATCTAAATTTTCATGAATTCCTCTCCTTTCCATCTTCTCATTTGTTTGGATAAAACCAAAAGTAAAAGTATTGGTGCACTAATCAATGGGTAGCGATCCTCCTACATGTATTTTATGTAACGAGACACGAGTTTTAGATTATTTCTCATTTTACTCTTCTACTGTCGTACGAAAGTATTTAAAAAAAAATCAGTGATCCGATCAGTGGGTCGATTTACATCGCAGTGGAAGGGTAAAATGGACAATATTTTAAATCCCGTATTGGATTACACAAAACATCCGTGGGAAGATCGCTACCTCTAATCAATTCCATTCATTTTTCCATTAAACATAATTTTGTGAATTGGATCACATTCATACATAAGTTAGAGGAAAAAAATCATTAGTTAACTTAGAATTCTAATAAAATACATTCTAAGTTTATATGAGTGATCCAAATCATCAATTAAAAATGTTTTAAGATGTATACCAAATATATAAATGATTCTAATTATTGAAATTCAATTAGTGTAATTTAAATTCAACATATCATAAACTATTAAGATGTATTAAATCCTAACCACAATATCAATGTCATATGTTTTCCAAGGGCATGAAAAAATAGAAAAATCTCACATCTTAGGCGTGTAAAATCTTAAAAGAAAATTTAAGTTTGAAAAACTAACATTCTCTAAATAAAATCTAATGGCAATCAAGTTAAGAAAAGAACAAGTATAGATGAGAGAAAAGAAAAGAGAGAAAGAGGACACACCACGTTTGAAAGATATGGGTTGGTAAGAATGAGGTTGTTGGGACATGGGACAGTGAGAAATGAATGGTAAACAAGGGTTAAATGGTAAAAATCAAGGAGAAATAATGACTGTGGTAAAAGAAGAAGATAACGAGTGGATTGAACTTACTATGTCAGGTTTTGCATTAATGTCCTTACCATGTGTACTTAGGTCCATTTAAATGGGGTAGTTGGAATAAGTTCTTTAATTTAGTAGTTGGTAGTTAGTTATTGACAACATATTAAAGTTGCAAATATAATCATTTTTATTTTCTTTGGCTAAAGATTTGGACACTAAAGCTTTCGATACATTGGAAAAGATAGACTTGATTTTTACCATTAAAATATACTCTTCCATCTCAAAATATTTATCTTATTTCAAAAAATTTTATTTCAAGAATTATTTTCAAACGGAGTGCGCCAAAACGTATTAATAGATTCTCTAAGTCAGTACAAATCTGATAAAAAAAAGAGATTTGAGCGGCGCTCATTGTGTAGTTACTGCTCAACAATATTTTTCTAATTATGCAGCAATGCATGATTTCAGACAATTAGCGTTGGTGGTAGAAATACTCATAGAATGATGCATATAAGTAAGTCAAAGATTATAAGAGAATAGTGTCTTTCTACGATCCTAGAAGGTGATTTTATAGTTAATAAAAAATGTTAAATCTTTGATTTAATGTTAAAAATAAAAGAATATGATAAATAATTTAGGATAATTTCAAAATAACACATATATTTTAAAATAGGAGGATTATTAAAAGATTACAAAGAACTAATAATATCCAACTCCCTTATTATCTTCACATTCAAATGGCATAATGATATGTTATCAATAAAAGTGGTCTTAAAGACTTAGATTATTTTTGTGGAGGCACTTGTCAATATATAATACTCTATATAATAATGAAGTAGTTGGTAATTGGAACTTTGGAGGGTGAGAAATGAATGGTAAATAAGGGATAAATGTTAAAAATGAATGGGAAATAATAAGTATGGTAAAAAGAAGAAGATAATGAGCGGATCCAACTTGCTTATTTGGTTTTGCATTAATGTCATTACCCGATGTACTTAGGTCCATTTAAATGTGGTAGTTGCACCTATCAGAGTAGTTGGAATAAGTTCTTCTGTATAGAATTCAATTTAGTGGTAGGTAGTTAGTCACAACATATCAAATCATTTTTTTATCATTCGAGGTCCCACCGCTTAACCTCTCGGTATGTTGGGCTCACTAATGGAGATTTTATGCTGTGTATTTACAGTTTTCCATATATAAATTAAAAAAAAGGCTAATAAATTACATTCTAAATTTATATTAGTAAACCAAAATCATCAATAAAAAATGTTTTAAGATGTATACCAACCAACATTCATACTCTAGCTCTATATCATTATAACTCTAGCTCTTCAACCAAAATTCTAACTTCACATCACTGTGTAATAAACTATTCAAGCTACTCAAATTAAAACTCTAATATAACATTATTGAGTATTAAACTCTTTTGACTTGTTTAGATCTAATAATAATATTATTTTCTGCATATTTTAATTTTATGAAGCTTAAATTGTCATTATATTGATTATGAAAAATAAATTATATTTAAATATTTTTCTATTTGATTTATGTAAATAAAATAGATAGTTGTTAAGATGAATCACTCTATATTATATAGTATAAATCAAGTAGTTATATATTTTAAATAAAATTCTTCGTCTTCAAATTCTCACGTAAAAATTCATTTCTTAAAATTAATAATCTCATCTCATTTTCAAAAGCTCAGAGTCTGACCCGCATTTAATGTCTAAATCTAAACCCAATTAAAATTGAGGATAGAAATCGAGGCTTAATCGCTCAAGCACATTGTTTTGTGAGCTAGGGTTTTTAGACTTTGAACTTTTCATGTGTTTTTATTGAAATAAAATTTTCTATTAAATATTACATACAAAAATTAAGTTAGTTTTTTAATAAGAATAATATTTTTTGAATACAATTTTTATTTTGTCCTGTTTGTTAATAGATGGAATTTTTAATAACAATATACATTAATACATGTATAAAAGAGTATATTTTCTTACATAAAAAGTCATTATAGTGTTTGAAAAATTAAATTGAAACTGTATGGTTCGTTGTTCACTTTATAGTATTTAAGTTACAATACGATTTTCAAATTTTATATTTTAATAATTTTTTATAATATAGTAATACATTTAATTATTATAATTTATATTAACATTAGGGTCCAAAACAGTTTGATGTGATTTGATCCAAACCTAATTTAACTAAATCATGATAAAAATAGTTTGATTAACTATTTGATTTTTAAAGTATTCAGTGTGGGAGTATTTATTTTATGTAAAACTTTTGCAATTCTTTTAGATAGACAAATGATGATAGCACGGGATGGGTTTAATTTAAGGCATGAAAATGGGCCGGCCAGGCCTAATGCTGTACCAAGCCCGAGTTTAATAAAGAGCCAGATAAAAAGCCCGAGCTTGAGGAAAAGACCAAGTTAGAAAAAACCGGCTTAGTTGGAAGTAGGGTTACAAATCTCGGCTGATACCTGGTGCAAGTCTTTTTTTTTTTTTTTTTGTATTTTATTAATTCCATCAAAAGCTGAAAGATATAAATTGGAAAAAAAATTAATGATTTAATTGAAAGCTAAAGTTTAATATAAAATTTAATTTATAGAGTTTGATGTTAGTAGTTAAAGTCATTGAGTATCCTTAAAAAATATGTATAAAATATTTAAGATTCCAGCTAATAAGATTAAGTGATTTTAAATTGAGTTTTGATATGAAAGTTAGTTTACTTATAGCTCATGAAACCTACATTGTATGATTGATTTTATTTATATGTATTTACAATAAAAAATTTCCATGAGATATTTGGGCCAAGTATTGGGCTTTCGGGCTTGAGGATTCATATGTCTAAACTTTGAGCCCGATCAATACTCAAGCCCTATTTTTCTTGTATCAAACTTCTCAATCTTTCAGGTTTTCAAGGCAAATTGTTATCCACAGGTTTAATAGGCTCTACCAAGATGAAAAAGATCTTATATATCATAAAATTGAATCTAAGAAAAACAAATGTGAGAATTGATTGAAGTTTATTTGGCCCATACTATGGTAAACTTGTACATAAGCTAAATGGTAATAAGTTATTTTGACTCATTTAACCTAAGACTAAAAAGTAAACAGTTCAAAATTAATCTTAATTATGCACATATAAATTTAAACAATTCAAGATTAAAAATGAATTTCCTCTATTTAAACCTCGGGATATTAACGGCAATTAGTATTTTGCCGATAAAAACATAGTAAATTTAAAAATATCGTCGATATTTTTGACATTGGAAAGAACTAGGCTTGTCTAAGTGTAACTTTATTTATAAAATAAAAGTTTAATTAAAAATCCGATTTTTTAGGCAATATCAAAACCTCAAGCCCACTCGTTTATACTTTATAGTTTAGACATTAAACATTTGGGCTTCCTCATCTCGTAAAGCTCACTTATGGCATATTCAATTTTCAAATTGATTTTGTATTTTACATTTTAAATTTTAAAATAATAAGATAACATGATCACAAATATTTCATATAAGACTAATGGGAGTTTGCGCTTCGTGAAAGTGAAATTACTTAGAAATTTATAACAAATGCCTTTTAGTAAATCATGATTTCTTATAATAAATTTCTACTTTTACATACTAATATAAAAGAACGGCCATATCCTTCAAAATCATCAAATTTAATCATAGATTTTTTTTTAAAAAAAAATTATTTAAACAATTAGTATTTTCTTAGAACAATCAATCAAGATTCATTTGACAAACAATGAAGACACTAAAATCGAGTCTGACATGAAGGTATGAGGCTAGAGAAAATGTAAATGATGGTCAAGCTTAAACAGAATGTTGCTCATACCAAGGCATTGGCTTGCGCCTGGTCACATACAGCACAAGGTTGGTATAGAATGGGAACTGTGTGATGAGGATGATGAAAATGAACAAGCACCCAATTGCATATGCAGGTATGGCAACGAATGTTATCTTTCTCTTGAGATAGAAGTAGTGGCCAGCACAGAAGGAAACCAACTTGGACCCTAAAGATAGCAAGAGACTGGCGAGGCCCACCATCAACTTCTCTGGCAAGCTCTTACTTGCATCACCAAAACCTTGGTAGGGAGATATGAGTATTGTGAGGAACATGATAAGAGATATAAGTGAAAAACAAAGCGCGACGAATGCGGAAACCACAAAAGTGTCGAAGGCCGGATGTCCTTGGAAATTAGGAATGCCTGCATTGTTGTTGCCGCCGGGAATAGAAGTTCTATTTCTAGTAGGATACAACACAGCCTGACGTGGATATTCTATGGGAGGACTGACAGACTGAGTATATTATATATGCGGGTGGCAGCCATGCGGCTGAGTGCATAGGAGACGTGCATACACGAGTAAAGGAGAAGAAAAATTCAGGGACAGCAAGAAGGGACAGCAGCAGGGCTGTCTTGCAGCGTTGGACAGATCTCTATCTGTGAATCAATCACAGAGAAGGTTTCAATATCTGGGCAGCAATCAACTGAGAACTGTGAACAGTGTACGGTGGGTTCTCCAGCGCAACTGAGGGCAGATTGTGGTGATCGAGTTTGTCACATAGTTGGATTTTGAGTTTCAGATAATCGCACTCTTTAAATATCTCTTGTATCTTGTGTTCTATTTTTCTCTCTCTCTTAATAAAATATCTTTCACGCTCCGTGGACGTAGGCCAGGTGGCCGAACCACGTAAATTTGCTTGTGTTGGATTGTGCTTATTTTATTTCGTTCAATTATTCTTGTTTATTCCGCTGTAAGCGCTAACAAGTGGTATCAGTAGCTTTGGTTGGAGATCAGGGACTCGTGGGTGAACGGATCACAGCACACAGGGAGGCTTCGGGTTGTCAGAGGTGATGGAAATCAAAACCGCCCGAATGATTACTCTCAATGGAGCAAATTACTTATTGTGGAAGGCAAGGATGGAAGACCTTTTGTATTGTAGAGATCTCTATAAACCGATTGCAGGCAGACCGAAAGTGCAAGCGACGGAGTCTTCCGATGACAAGGGGAAGGCAAAACTGAAGGTCGAGATGTCTGATAATGAATGGAACGATCTTGATCGAAGGTGCCTCGGTTTTATTCGACAGTGGCTAGATGACAGTGTGTTTCATCTGGTGTCCACTGAAACGACGGCGCAATCTCTCTGGAATAAATTGGAGGGATTATATGCGAGAAAGACTGCGGGCAACAACACATTTCTAATCAGAAAGTTGGTGAATCTGAAATACAATGAAAGTACTTCAATTGCGGAGCATCTGAATGAGATGCAGAGTATAATCAATCAACTCTCATCCATGAGCATGGTTCTTGATGGTGAGTTGCAGGCCATCCTACTTCTTAGTTCTCTACCTGAGAGTTGGGAGACCTTGGTGGTGTCACTCAGCAATTCAGCGCCAGAGGGTATTGTCACTATGACGTCCGTGACAAGCAGTTTGCTGAACGAGGAGACAAGAAGAAAGTCTTCGGTGGGTTCTTCTCAGACACAGTCTCAGACACAGGCTTTCTATACAGAGAACAGAGGGAGAAACAACAGCAAAAAACCTCAAGACCGTAACAAGTTCAGAGGGTCAAGGTCAAAATCCAGAGTGAGAGGTGGAGGAAAGCTTATATGTTTCTATTGTGAGAAAGAGGGGCATAAGATGATGGACTGCAACAAAAAGAAGCGAGATCTGGAAATCAGACAGCAAAGTTCAGATCAATCAAATGCCGTACAAAGTGACTCAGACGATGTTGCAGGTGTTGTCGTGTGCACAGTCACCACAGGTATGAATAATCCAACTGATCAGTGGATTTTAGATTCTGGGTGTTCTTACCATATGTGTCCACGCAGAGAGTCGTTTGACACATACAAATCCTGTGATGAGGGACCTGTCTATGTGGGCAATGGTGCTAGTTGTAAAACCATTGGTGTTGGGACAGTCAAAATCAGGATGTTCGATGGTATGGTACGAAAGTTGGAGAACGTACGGCATGTTCCTGAGTTAAAGAAAAATTTGATTTCTTTGGGGACACTGGACACTGATGGGTTTACCTTCAAGGCGAAGGATGGGGCTCTTAGAGTTTCTAAAGGAGCCATTATCGTCATGAAAGGGAAGAAGGAAAATAATCTGTACACACTGGAGGGAAGTACAGTAATCGATCGGCAGAGGGATCCTACTAGTCAGGCCGCAGGAAGGAGGAGAAGAAATAAAAAGTCATATGGCAGGTATGACTTTAAAAATAAAGTTTCTTTTGCAGGTTGTGATGGTCCGTCCGAATTCCATGGTACTAGCAGAGATGGAAAAGTGAAGGGGACGAAAAATCACATAGAGGTGGCGGATCCAACAAAACCGGTGATGGGCGCTAGGTTCAAGCTAGGCTTGGGCTTGGGCAATTCTTCTAATTAAAGAAGACAGGTGGAGCACCCCAGAGCGTGGGGGTGCGCGTATCTCACAAAGAGATGCAGATGGGCTGCAGTTGTAGGTGGAGCTCAGTCGGGAGCGGTTGGTGTGCACAAAGGTGCACAGTTGCAGATCTGACGATTTATGGAGGACAGCTCAACGGCATAAGAGGGGCGGAGGCAACAATGCTATACCGCTGCAGATCTGGGTTTTCAGATCTATGAGTGGCAGCCAGTAGAAGTGCGGCTGGAAAGAGAAAGCCCCATCGCCAGAGCAGAAGTTGCAGATGCATGTGGAGGGGTTGGTGAATTCTCACCAAGGTGGAGATTGTTAATGTGTGGCTCGAATGTCTCTTGGCAAGTCTTCAATCTGCAGTTGTTAATTTGGGAACTGCTAGGCAAAAACAATTGAGTGGCTTAAGAGTCCACGTGGACTCTAATGCTTGATTGTAGAAAGTGCTAAAATAGGAATTGCTATCCAAGGAGGACTCCAAATCAACAACCAACGTGACTGGGAATAGAAGTTCTATTTCTAGTAGGATACAACACAGCCTGACGTGGATATTCTATGGGAGGACTGACAGACTGAGTATATTATATATGCGGGTGGCAGCCATGCGGCTGAGTGCATAGGAGACGTGCATACACGAGTAAAGGAGAAGAAAAATTCAGGGACAGCAAGAAGGGACAGCAGCAGGGCTGTCTTGCAGCGTTGGACAGATCTCTATCTGTGAATCAATCACAGAGAAGGTTTCAATATCTGGGCAGCAATCAACTGAGAACTGTGAGCAGTGTACGGTGGGTTCTCCAGCGCAACTGAGGGCAGATTGTGGTGATCGAGTTTGTCACATAGTTGGATTTTGAGTTTCAGATAATCACACTCTTTAAATATCTCTTGTATCTTGTGTTCTATTTTTTTCTCTCTCTTAATAAAATATCTTTCACGCTCCGTGGACGTAGGTCAGGTGGGCCGAACCACGTAAATTTGCTTGTGTTGGATTGTGCTTATCTTATTCCGTTCAATTATTCTTGTTTATTCCGCTGTAAGCGCTAACAAATGCGACGGTGGCAATGAGACCAGCCACCACTGAGCAAGATTGTGAGGTAGTATTCAACCATTCTCTGTGTTCTTTACTTTGAAGTAAACTTTTGTGCTCCTCTTCAAAGATCTCCGAAGGTGTTTTCCCAGCATTGTTCGGGGCTTTTGAGAAGCGTTCAGGCATGGAGTTCCTGACATACTAGTTTGGAGAAGTAGATGTTAGATTTCTTATACAACACTGTAAGGACTAGGTATTCAATACAAAAGGCTAGCCCAATTAGGTGTTAAGTCCTTAAATCTTCCCCTTCACAATTAATGTGGGACTCATTCGCTGGCCCAACAATTCCCCTCTTGAACAAGGCTCTCTCGCAGATACAACATCGTCGACTATCCCATCTGACTAGGGGATCCCTTGAGTCTACATGCATTAACTTGGGGATATGACTTTGATATCACTTATTAGAACTGAATATCCAGCCCAAAAGGCCACTTCAGAAATTGATAGTGACAGATAATGTTCAAGAGATTGTGAATTGTGATGAATTAAGCTTGAACATAGTCCATCACTTGCATTCATGTTATTAGGCCCATCAACTGTGATAGATTGAGAGATAAAGATAAATAGATAGATAGATAGAGAGAGAGGACATACATTATACCACTTGATTTCCCAGTGAAGTTTCATGGTTTGAGGTATCCTCCAAGGTTGATGAGAACTGTTGGCAGCAGCAAGATGCAAGGCATTGTTCCTTTCATTATCTTCATTCTCATGTCAAGGAGAAGCTCAACAATGTTGGCCTGCCTATTTTGTATTGCCAACAACATTGCATTTCTGTTGTGATATATCCTCTTTTCGTTGAAGGCTTCAAGAAATCTTATCAAGATTTCCTTCACTACCTCGGTCACCCCTAGTTTAGCAGCAATTAGAAGTCGTGTCTCCCCTTCAGTTACATCTGAGATAGATTCGGTCTGCAATTCGATTTCATTGAGTCTTTTTATGATTTCACGTACCAAAAAGTGTTTTCACTTGATGCTCCTTATCCATTCTATGACGACTCAAGATCTCGACTCTGGGGCCCACTGTAATCTTCTCAATTTATTTTGAATAAATTTTTGAGAATTAAACTTCGATTGGAGATCCGTGGAAATTTTGATATTAATTAACAAAAATTAGAGAGGTGATTAACTAATTAAGTGAGATTAAGGATGATTTAATTAAGTTTCTAATTAAATTTAATATTATTTAATGAGGTGGGATGCCACATGACATGGCAAGGACACACCACAATTACTTTCCCACATTTGCATTAAATGCAAGGAAACCCACCCACTCCAACTCCATTTTGGGCCAATGCATGCCCTCCACCTCATCCCATTACTTGTTATTCACTCAAGCCAAAGGTAAAGAGGGAAAAAGCTAATGTTTTTTCCTCTCTATTCTCATTCCCTCTTGTTCCACACGGTGGTGCCCTCTTCTTCCTTCATTCATGCGATCCCCTCTTTCTTTCCTTTCCTTCTCTTCTCCACTTTCATTGCTACACCCTCATCAAAAAGGTAAGCCCTTTGGTTAATTTATTTTACTTTAGTGTGTTTTGACCTTTACTGAGTTGGGCATTTACTGTTATTAAAACCATTCTCTCATTATCTACCTCACTAAGTAAGGTATGAGATTATAAATATCTTATTTGATTTCAAAATAAGGAGACATCTCAAGGAATCACTTTGGCTAAATCTAACAGTCTATACCCATGCCATGGTTGAATAAAGGCTGAAATTAAACCCTAAGTACGGGATCTCCCATCATCTTTCCTCCCTCAGTCTCTTCCTCCAATCTTCATTGGAAAACCCTTAACTGTTTGACTTCTTGACCGAGATTACCCAATTTTCTAACAAGGAGACGTTGCATCTTTGATGGTTTTAATCTTGGAATTTTGATGGTCTTTAAGATGTGGCCTTATTTTCCTAAGTGGGTTTGAAGACTTATTTAATCTCCTTTGATGATAAACATCAAGAAGCTTGTTTAAGCCTATGGGAACTTATTAACACCATTAACCTGATTAAGTTGGGCCTTTAAACGCAGCCTAGTGGCTATCCAATTTGAGCAGTGGAAAGGAAACCAACCCATTCTTTTAACCCTCTTTTGTACATGAGTTTTCAGTCCCAAAGTTGTATGGATTAAGACCAGTTGTAACCACTACTCTTCTGCACATTTGATACGTCAAATTTAGGCTTGTAAGTCAGTCCTAAACATTGTCGGGTTGGATTTATATAGCTGAGACATCTTTCTCTATAATAGATTAAGTTTTAATAAAAGCCTTATCGATTTGTTCATACCATGTTTGAAATCTTAGAACAACACTCACTACCATATAAACCATGTTTAGAGATTACTTACAGGTTAAAAAATCCAAACACTTAACTAGATGTTTTAGATAGCTTTAAGACAAGGACTGTTTTTACATATCAGTCCTGAAAATGTACTTATAACTATTTCAAAATGATTTTCTAGGAATTTCTAAATATTTTTCAGTTCTTCTACTATGAGAGAGATTTTCAAAAAAAGAATTTACTCATCATTTTCTAATATCAGGAAATATCTGAAACGATTTTTACAAGAACTGGACAGTTCTATGACAGATAACTGTTCTTACATAACAGTTCCGAACTTGGACTTGTAATAACTTCAAAACGATTTTCTACCTAATTAATGAGAGGTACACTAAGTGTGCCACTTAAGTTGGGCCGAACTCAAACCCCCATAGAAACACAAATAAATTGGGCCTCTGTTTACATGGGTTCAAGTTGGGCTTAGTTTAAACTTAGACCGAGTACATAAAAGTTCGAGATTGACATTATATTAGTAAACGAAAATCATCAATAAAAAATGTTTTAAGATGTATACCGACCAACATTCATACTCTAGCTCTATATCATTATAACTCAAGCTCTTCGACCAAAATTCTAACTTCACATCACTGTGTAATAAACTATTCAAGCTACTCAAATTAAAACTCTAATATGACATTATTGAGTATTAAACTCTTTGGACTTGTTTAGTTTCTAATAATAATATTGTTTTCTGCATATTTTAATTTTATGAAACTTAAATTGTCATTATATTGATTATGAAAAATAAATTATATTTAAATATTTTTCTATTTGATTTATGTAAATAAAATAGATAGTTGTTAAGATGAATCACTCTATATTTTATAGTATAAATCAAGTAGTTATATATTTTAAATAAAATTCTTCGCCTTCAAATTCTCACGTAAAAATTCATTTCTTAAAATTAATAATCTCATCTCATTTTCAAAAGCTCAGAGTCTGATCCACATTTAATATCTAAATCTAAACCCAATTAAAATTCAGGATAGAATAATATTTTTTGAATACAACTTTTATTTTCTCCTGTTTGTTAATAGATGGAATTTTTAATAACAATATACATTAATACATGTATAAAAAAGTATATTTTCTTACATAAAAAGTCATTATAGTGTTTGAAAAATTAAATTGAAACTGTATGGTTCGTTGTTCACTTTATAGTATTTAAGTTACACTACGATTTTCAAATTTTATATTTTAATAATTTTTTATAATATA